>CM054824.1:20111358-20711358 GCA_028984105.1 Lavandula angustifolia
GAGGGCCACATTTCATTCTCTCGGTAGAGGGCCGACGGGCGAGAGCCGAAGGACCTTTTCGGAGGGGCCGAGGGCCACATTTCATCCTCTCAGCCGAAGGCCTAGGGCCGAGGGCCTATTGGCTTATTTTGGCTCCTTTTTAATGCCGATAGGGTAACTACGAAAAGGTAAAAATAATACGATGTAAAAAATTAAAAAAGTCGAGAATATTGGAAAACGAGAGAAGAAGGCCGCTTCACTCGTTATTTCTCGTTCCAACATTGGGGCATCTCCGCCTTGTGTGACCTTCATCTCCACAATTACCATATTTTTTTCGACGGCGAGTTCTTGATGTACTGCCTTCAGCTCTGGAAGGTCGACGGCTATTTCTCGGACGTCCGGCTTGACGCATAATCATTGGTGAAAGAACAACAATGTCCTCTATTTCCGGTGGGACACCCCACTCATTCTGAGGAGGTAACGGATTAACTACACCGGCTATATTGCTTTCCATGTCGCCGTCGTATAATAATCATTAATATGATTATACAAATTCTCTCGGCGATGATACAAAACAGCAACAACATGACTACACAGCCAATAGAGTTGATTTGCCGGGACGCCCACATTCACACATTTCGTCTTCAAGATTTACCCTCCACTGTTGGTCACCTTCGTCGACCTTGTATTTATTAGAAGTCACCTGGGTAATCGTAAACCTCCGTGCCAACTCAACTTCATTTCGCATCCTCAACTCAGAAGCCTCAGTCAACGGATTGTTTCTGGAAATTGCATTTACTCGTCGTTGATCGAACCATGACTCTATCATATGACGGATTACCTCGAGCATAGCAAGAATTGGAAGTCGTCTAGCCTCCAACAATCGAGAATTTATTGATTCTGCAGCATTCGATGTCAGTAGACTGTAACGATTGTTGGGATTTTGTATACTGGAAGCACTTTTTATGCTTGTATACAATGTGTTTTTGTCCTTACCACTGTTTTATTCTCCTATCTGATAAATATGTATATTTGCACATGTTATCCTTTATCTTGTATAAAAGTTAGATTTGTGTGGTGTGTCGGGTATCACAGAAGACATCACAAATTGGTTGAACTGACAAGATATAAACGAGTTATCACTATTGAGACAACTTAAGGATAAGTTGTCGGTTTAAGCCTGCAGTTTAGATAAGAAGTGGCTTGTCTTAGCTGCTTGTCTTTACTGGTACACTTAAGGTGGTGTATTGACGGATCACAGTGAGATGTGTTTTTCTAACTGACCTTAGTGGAAAACCAAGATCTCGGTGACTTTGCCGGTCTTAAGCTTGGTAAGACTTCAGCTGAGTGCATTTGACTATCTATCACTTTGACCTACTATGGTGAACGTCATCGCGACCGGATCTACGTATCTTGGGTGTTAGTAGTTATTTGTGGCTCAGGCTGGTTGTCTGTATCTTGCATCCGTATCCTAGTAAAATGGGTTGATAATATCCCCGAGGAACTCGAAAGGATTAGCACACTAAACCCGGCCGGTTGATTAAGTTCAGGTGTGTTAATAAGGTCGAGTGGTACTACTCAGGAATATAAGATGTTAATTAATTTAAGTTGTCAGTGAGCTTAATTAATTAACGGATGTTTCTATCTTAAATACGGAGATCGATTAAGTCTAAAATACAAGCCCTTGCTCAAATTGGGATAAAGGGGTAAGTCAGCACGGATTCTCTAGTGGAATGAATCTGTGTTTATTAATTAATTTTGCTCTGGGCTGAGCATAGATAATTAATTAATTTGAGGCCCAATTTTATTTCTTGTATTAAATCCCTGATCTGGCCCAATTAGTTGCCTGGTTATTTATTTTCTCTCAGAAATCATTATTAATAGATTAATGTATTTTTACATTATTTAATAATGTTATTTATCTGAAATTAATTGGCTGTGCAATTAATTGATAAATATTAGTAGCCCAGTAAATTAATTAATTATATTATGGGAATTTGGTTATGTGGAAGCCCATTAGAAATATAATTAAATTAACGGGTTACAAATATATTAATATTATATTGGCTTTTGAAGCCTATATATATCAGTATTCCGTTCAGAAACAGATTACACTCACATACACATAATTACACACACATACCGTGAGTAAGGGAGAGACAAAAATTTATTTTCTTCGAGTTCTCGACCACCCGGGAGGAAGAAAAAGGTCGGGATACGGATCGAGAAGGTCTAACACGGGAGCAACAATCAAAGCCGCGACAACACACCGGGGAGGAAGGTAGCGTTCCTAACCTAAATTATTCCTTCAATTGGTATCGAGTCCTGGTTTAAGCTCGATTGTTGCTGTTAGATGTATGATTAGGTTTTATTTCGTCGTTATCGGGCTATTTTCGTGTTTGGGGGCGGCCTGCGAGCACAATGTTTTGACCCCGATGTAACGTTTTTCTCGTGAGAAAATCCACGAGTAGATTATAGGACCTATTTGTTATGTGATTGTACTATTTGTTGTCATGTAATTGGTCCGGGAGGCACGAAAAATGAGACGACAAAAATCTAATTTTCGGAGCGAAAACCCTAGTTTTCTAGGGTTCGCCGCATCTTGCGGCGGAGATTCCAGCAGCGTCCGATGTCGGATCGATGATCGGCTTGAACCTATGGAATCCTCGTCTTACGAGCTTCGTGTCGATAGGTCATAAGGGATCATCCGATCCCGGATACGATCAGAATTGACGTCGAAATAGGCCGCTCGTTATGAATTCGTTCCGCCAATCGTTTGAAAATCGGGAAATTGAGGAACTAATCTCGGCCGAGAATCCGTTACCCGGTGGTCGTGAGTGTTCCAATATCGTTTCCCCTCTTTCAATTGATCAAATCACGGCTCGGAAAGGAAGAATTCGGGCGTGGAAGGCGGCGGCGGGAGGCGCGATTTATCGCGCGGTAATCTTTCTTTGCGGCGAATCCAGGGCGGCGTTTGCGCATGAATCCGGACGTCTAGGCGATGTCGGGGAGGTGTGTAGAGGGCGGAGGAGGCCTGGAACGGTCGGGAAAGGCGCGGCGGTGCGCGCTGCGGGCGGCAGTCGCGGCTGCATGCGAGCGTAGATCTGCTCCGCCGCACGCGACGCGGGCCACGGACGCGACGACGGTTCCCTAGTTCGCCGTCTTCGGCGCACCCCACAGGTGCCGGCGGCCGGGGAGTAACCGGCCTACAGCGGGCGGCGAAGGGCGGAGACGACGCCGACGTGGCGCGTCACGTCGGCCCTTGCTAAGCTTGTCTTTGCTGCGTGTACGCCACGTGTCTTCCACGTGGCGAGCGACCCCGATGACGTGGCGTACGGTTTTGGGCGATTTACGGCAGTTTCGGTATTCGAAGATTTTGAAGATTTCAAAGATCCGTATTTTGATCGGGCAATGTAATAGTTAGAGATTATGTGTTTTAAAGCCCGATAACGATTTTAAATTTCCTATTTGCATATTTATTTTTAATTATGCTTTAGTATGCGATTATGTGAATAATTGCGCTTAGAAAAGCATGTAAATAAGATTTATATCGTTTTTTAAAGCATGTTTTATTTCTCGCGAGCACGTTTTATTATGTGCGCTTAGAAATTGCATGCTTTAGGAATTATGTGGGAATGCATGATTCGTTACAAACCTTTTGATTAAAAAGACTAAGCAACATTAAATTAAATGTTTAATTAGATTCCATTTGGATATTAAACACTTAATTGGACCTCCATTAATTGGACTCTACACAAAAGTAGTAAGATTATGTGAGTAAACGTCCACTTGCGTGGCTTGCTTGCATCTTTGAGCTACAAGTTTTGTGAGATGAGTTTTCCAAAAATAATATTTGATTATTATTGAGTAGTGGGAGCGAAGCCGTAAACGTCCACCTGCGTGGCTTGCTTGCCTAGTAAACACGAATACTCTCGAAGATAATAATTGAATAGGATGGCTAATTAGATCAAATTGAATGCGGCATGGTTCGAGTAAGTATGTCAATTTCGAGAATTTGATTCTACTTTGGTCAAATTAATGGTCAATGCTTAGATGTCACCGCATGTACAATTCACTTCCCTCGAAGTCCCTTCCCGCATTTTAATAGTGACATGGTCCAGTATATCGAACTATTAATTCCATTCGTCTTAAGAACCTAGACGTGGATTGGAATTAAAGAGCTAGGTAAATAACTTGGTTTAGGGTTACGCTAGTAAACGTCCACCTACGTGGCTTGCTAGTGGAATTCCTAGAACAGGTTCGAGGTTTTTAACATCATTGTTTTTTTCAAAAGGTTACAATGATCGTTAATTACGAATTATGTGCAAATAATTTTTCCTTACATGTTTTATTTTAAATTAGTTTTCAGATATGTCCGTTCAAGCTGTTGTTAATGGTCTTATGAGCCGACCCTTAAAGGGCGTTGACAATTTTAAAGAGTGGATGAGAAACCTTACACTAATGTTCCAAAATGAGAAGATCTTGTATGTTCTCAGTACCCCTGAACCTGAACTCCCCGAAGAAGAGGCAACTGAGGAGCAGATAAGGGAATCTGAAAAGTGGATAGAGGATAATGACAAGACTCGTTTTGTCATTCTATCCACTATGGTTGATTCTCTTGCTTCACAGTATGAAAATACGCCTCATGCGGGAGTGATATGGGATTCCATGGCTGAAAAGTTCGGTGAGACCGACAGATCTCAGAGATTTCATCTTTCGAGGCAAGGTTACTACCGCAAAATGGGCTGAAGGTGCGTCCGTGCAGGATCATGTTTTACATATGATCGAGCTGCTAGATCGGTTTGCAAAGGTTGGTGGTGTCTTGGATCTTGGTATCAAGATAGACGTCATTCTACATTCACTACCTAAGTCATATGAGAATTTTCGCCTAAATGTAGTGATGTCAAGGAAAGACTACACTCTGAATGAACTTTCGAGTGAGTTAATTCTTCCGAAGGAATCATGGGTCAGACTAAAGGTAAAGGAACCCAAATCTTGAACACTACTAGCAGCTCAAGGAACCCTCCTAATGGTAGATTCTAGAAAAAGAGCAAGAAGGCTACGAATGTCAAGAAGAATAGTGGGAGCACGAAGTTAGCACCCACTGTAGGGGTTCAAAAACCTAAGGGGAAGTGTTTCAAGTATGGTAAGGTTGGACATTGGAAGACTGAATGTCCCAACTTCAAGGCAAAACAGAAAGGTACACGCATCGCCTTAGTAACTGAAACTGTGCTTGTTTCCGCATCTACCCATGAATGGGTAGTAGATTCCGGAGCAACTGATCATGTTTGTTACACCTTGCAGGGGTTTCTGCAGAAAAGGGTTCTGGCTGATGGCGAGGTAGTGGTTTCCATGGGCAATGGATCGCGAGTTCCAGCTATTGCCATAGGAGATTTACATTTATCTGTTTTAGACTCTATTTTAGTATTAAGAGATGTTTTATTGGTGCCTGAGTTTAGGCGAAACATTATTTCCGTTTCAAAACTTTTTATTGTGGATGGTTATAGATCTGTTTTTGATGATCAAATTTCGATTTCAAAAGGGAAAGATCTTATCTGCAATGGGACTTTAAATGGATCTCTATATACTATTACGTCTAATCCATGTACATCTGTTAATGTTACTTCCTCGTCATTAAATCCTAAGAAGAGGAAAGAATCTTCTAAGGTAAATCAAACTTATCCATGGCACTTAAGACTAGGTCACATCAATCTAAATAGGATCTAAAGGTTGGTGAAATATGGATCATTGGAGTCTCTCCAAGTTGAACCATTTCCAACTTGCGAATCCTGCTTGGAAGGTAAGATGGTGACTAGGCCTTTTAAGGCAAAAGGTTATAGAGCCACAGAAGCATTAAGTTTGATACATTCTGACTTGTGTGGACCTATGTCTACACAAGCTCGTGGAGGGTATGAGTACTTCGTCACATTTGCGACGATTACTTGAGGTATGGATATGTTTACCTTCTTCACCACAAGTCGGATTGCTTTGAAACATTTAAGGAATTCAAGGCGAAGTGGAGAAGAAGTTAGGTAAAGAAATCAAAACACTATGATCGATCATGGTGGGGAATACCTATCCAACGAGTTCAAGGACTACTTGACGGAATGTGGGATTACATCCCAACCGACGGCACAGGGCACACCTCGGCGAGAATGGTGTGTCGGGAGAGAAGGAACCGAACTCTCCTAGAGATGGTTCGGTCCATGATGAGTTATGCAACTTTGCCGGTTTCCTTTTGGGGATATGCCCCTAGAGGCTGCAAGCATACTTGTTGAACCGTGTGCCATCCAAGTCGGTTAACACGACTCCGGTCGAGTTGTGGAGCGGGCACAAGCCCGGTATGCACCACATAAAGATTTGGGGGTGTCCGCTTATGTCTTGAATAAACGAGGCCGACAAGTTGGATTCACGTTCGGAGGTTATGTTGTTCATAGGATATCCGAAGGAAACGAAGGGTGGTTATTTTTATGATCCTAAAGAACGAGAAGATCGTGGTTAGCACCAACGCTCGGTTCTTAGAGGAGGATTATATTAGTAATCATAAGTCTCAAGTCGAGATCATCCTTGAGGAATTACAAGGTGATCGAGACCCACTCACGAGCCAATTGTGCAAGATAGAGCTCCACGAGCAACGCACAATCTATTAACACAACTCTCGACCTTTGTTCAACGTAGTGGGAGGGTGATATTTACACTGATCGATATATATTCACCGGGGAGACTTCGACCATCTCCCGACGGATGAACAAGACACCGTGGATCCACTGGACTTACAACGAAGTAGTGGGAGATGTAGATGCGGATTCTTGGAGAATCGCCATGGACTCGAGAATTTAAGTGCATAAGCGATATGGATGTATACGAGATCACCGAACTACCCGAGGGCCGCAAGGCCATTGGTAGTAAGTGGGTATACAAAAGAAAGAGAGGTTCGAATGGAGAGATCATGGCATTTAAGGCTAGGCTAGTGGCAAAGGGTTTTACCCGAGAAGAAGGTATCGATTATGAAGAAACCTTCTCGCATGTAGCAATGATCAAGTCTATTAGAATTCTCCTTGCCATAGCGGCTCACATGAACCTAGAGATCCGGCAAATGGATGTCAAGACCGCATTCTTAAATGGGCACCTTGAAAAAGGTAGAGACATCTATACGAAACAACCGAGATGGTTATGTGAAGGAGGGCGAAGAGCATCTAGTTTGGAAGCTTAAGAAGTCTATTTATGGACTTAAGCAAGCTTCCCAGTTATGGCACCGGCGTTTTGATGAGGTAGTCAAATCCTATGGTTTTGTATCCTGTCCGAACGAGGTGTGCGTATACCGTATCCGTGTTAATGGAACAGTGGTGTTTCTTGCACTTTACGTAGATGACATCCTTCTCATTGGCAACAATGTTGAAGTGTTATCGACGTAAAGACATGGTTATCCGAGCGAGTTTCAAATGAAGGACTTAGATGAAGCCGCTTACATCCTTGGGATCAAGGTTATACGAGATCGCAAGAAAAGGATGTTAAGCTTGTCACAAGCGTCCCACATTGATCTTGTTATTGCTCGTTTCAAGCATGCAAAATGCCAAGAGAGGTTCGGTACCTTTCGGATATGGCATTTTTTTTATCCAAGAATCGATGCCCTAAAACGCCGAAGAGATAGAAAGTATGAGACTAGTACCATATGCTTCCGCCGTCGGTAGTCTCATGTATGCAATGCTTTGTACGAGACCGAGATATCTCATATGATGTAGGCATGGTCTCAAGATATCGACCTAATCTGGACAAGAGCACCTTGGGCTGCGGTGAAAAATATTCTCAAGTACCTTAAACGGACTAGAGATTATAGAATTGTTTACCGTCAGACGGTCCCTAGTGCCTTTGGGTTATACGGACTCGGATTTCCGGGTGCGACAGAGACGAAAAGAAGTCGACCTCGGGTTATGTGTTTACCTTGGGAGGTGGAGTCATTTCATGGAGGAGTGCAAAGCGAAATGCATTGCGGACTCAACCATGGAAGCGAGTATGTGGTCGCCCGAAGCCCCGAAAGAGGCGATATGGCTCAAGAATTTTCTCCAAGATCTTGATATTGTTGAGAATTTGCCTAAGGCAATCACGATTTATTGTGATAATACGGGTGCGATGGCAAATTCTAAGGAACCTAGATCTCACAAGGCGTCTAAACACATAGACGGGAAGTACCACATTATACGAGAATTCATAAATCGAGGCGACGTACTCATAGAAAAGATCGGAACTAAAGACAACATAGCTGATCCATTCACGAAGAGCTTACCAATTCCAGCTACGAGAAGCATGTTCGTGGCTTAGGTTGGTAGAGATGCCCCCCACTTAGGAGTGCGAAACTTTTGTATAAGTGGGAGAAGAGGAGTGATAGATAGGATTTGCGGCGAAATACTAGTTTGTACCTAGGCCCGACACATTGTATACTAAAAGTTTGCTTTAGTATAAGTGGGAGAATTATTGGGATTTTGTATCTTGGAAGCACTTTTTATGCTTGTATACAATGTGTTTTTGTCCTTACCACTATTTTATTCTCCTATCGATAAATATGTATATTTGCACATGTTATCCTTTATCTTGTATAAAAGTTAGATTTTTGTGGTGTGTCGGGTAGGTATCACGGAAGACAACACAAATTGGTTGAACCGACAAGATATAAACGGTTATCACATTGAGACAACTTAAGGATAAGTTGTCGGTTTAAGGCTGCAGTTTAGATAAGAAGTGGCTTGTCTTAGTTGCTTGTCTTTCTCGGTACACTTAAGGTGGTGTATTGACGGATCACAGTGAGATGTGTTTTCCTAACTGACCTTAGTGGAAAACCAAGATCTCGGTAACTTTGTTGGTCTTAAGCTTGGTAAGACTTCAGCTGAGTGCATTTGGCTACCTATCACTTTGAACTACTATGGTGAACGTCATCGCGACCGGATCTACGTATCTTGGGTGTTAGTAGTTATTTGTGGCTCAGGCTATCTTGCATCCGTATCCTAGTAAAATGGGTTGATAATATCCCCTGAGGAACTCGAAAGGATTAGCACACTAAACCCGGCCGGTTGATTAAGTTCAGGTGTGTTAATAAGGTCGAGTGGTACTACTCAGGAATATAAGATGTTAATTAATTTAAGCTGTCAGTGAGCTTAATTAATTAACAGATATTTCTATCTTAAATACGGAGATCGATTAAGTCTAAAATACAAGCCCTTGCTCAAATTGGGATAAAGGGGTAAGTCAGCACGGATTCTCTAGTGGAATGAATCTGTGTTTATTAATTAATTTTGCTCTGGGCTGAGCATGGATAATTAATTAATTTGAGGCCCAGCTTTATTTCTTGTATTAAATCCCTGATCTGGCCCAATTAGTTGCATGGTTATTTATTGTCTCTCATAAATCATTATTAATGGATTAATGTATTTTTACATTATTTAATAATGTTATTTATCTGGAATTAATTGGCCGAGCCAATTAATTGATAAATATTAGTAGCCCAGTAAATTAATTAATTATATTATGGGCTGGTTATGTGGAAGCCCATTAGAAATATAATTAAATTAACGGGTTACAAATATATTAATATTATATTGGCTTTTGAAGCCTATATATATCAGTATTCTGTTCAGAAATAGATTACACACACATACACATAATTACACACGCATACCGTGAGTAAGGGAGAGACACAAATTTATTTTCTTCAGTTCTCTGACCACCCAGAGGAAGAAAAAGGTCGGGATACAGATCAGAAGGTCTAACACAGGAGCAACAATCAAAGCCGCGACAACACACCAGGAGGAAGGTAGCGTTCCTAACCTAAATTATTCCTTCAATTGGTATCAGAGTCTGGTTTAAGCTCTGATTGTTGCTGTTAGATGTATGATTAGGTTTTATTTCGTCGTTATCGGGCTATTTTCGTGTTTGGGGCGGCCTGCGAGCCACTGTTTTGACCCCGATGTAACGTTTTTCTCGTGAAAAAATCCACGAGTAGATTATAGGACCTATTTGTTATGTGATTGTACTATTTGTTGTACTGTAATTGGTCCGGGAGGCACGAAAAATGAGACGACAAAAATCTAATTTTCGGAGCGAAAACCCTAGTTTTCTAGGGTTCCGCCGCATCTTGCGGCGGAGATTCCTGGCGCGTCCGATGTCGGATCGATGATCGGCTTGAACCTATGGAATCCTCGTCTTACGAGCTTCGCGTCGATAGGTCATAAGGGATCATCCGATCCCGGATACGATCAGAATTGACGTCTGAAATAGGCCACTCGTTATGAATTCGTTCCGGCCAATCGTTTGAAAATCGGGAAATTGAGGAACTAATCTCGGCCGGAATCCGTTACCCGGTGGTCGTGAGTGTTCCAATATCGTTTCCCCTCTTTCAATTAATCAAATCGCGGCTCGGAAAGGAAGAATTCGGGCGTGGAAGGCGGCGGCGGGAGGCGCGATTTATCGCTTGTAATCTTTCTTTGCGGCGACTCCGGGCGGTGTTTCTGCACGAATCCGACGTCTAGGCGATGTCGGGGAGGTGTGTAGAGGGCGGAGGAGGCCTAGAAACGGTCGGGAAAGGCGCGGCGGTGCGCGCCTGCGGCGGCAGTCGCGCTGCACGCAGGCGTAGATCGCTTCCAGCTGCACGCGGCACGCCGGACGCGGACAACGGTTCCCTAGTTCGCCGTCTTTCGGCGCACCCACGGGTGCCGGCGGCCGGCTGAGACCGGCCGGCAGCAGGCGGCAGAAGGGCGGAGACGACGGCCGACGTGGCGCGTCACGTCGGCCCTGCTAACCGTGTCTTGCTGCGTGTACGCCACGCGTGTCTTCCACGTGGCGGCGACGACCCCGATGACGTGGCGATGCGGTTTTCGAAGCAGTTTTCGACGCAGTTTCAAGATTCGAAGATTTTGAAGATTTCAAAGATCTGTATTTTGATCGGGCAATGTAATAGTTAGAGATTATGTGTTTTAAAGTCCGATAACGATTTTAAATTTCCTATTTGCATATTTACTTTTAATTATGCTTTAGTATGCGATTATGTGAATAATTGCGCTTAGAAAAGCATGTAAATAAGATTTATATCGTTTTTAAAGCATATTTTTTTTTCTCGCGAGCACGTTTTATTATGTGCGCTTAGAAATTGCATGCTTTAGGAATTATGTGGGAATGCATGATTCGTTACAAACCTTTTGATTAAAAAGACTAAGCAACATTAAATTAAATGTTTAATTAGATTCCATTTGGATATTAAACACTTAATTGGACCTCCATTAATTGGACTCTACACAAAAGTAGTAAGATTATGTGAGTAAACGTCCACTTGCGTGGCTTGCTTGCATCTTTGAGCTACAAGTTTTGTGAGATGAGTTTTCCAAAAACAATATTTGATTATTATTGAGTAGTGGGAGCGAAGCCGTAAACGTCCACCTGCGTGGCTTGCGTGCCTAGTAAACACAAATACTCTCGAAGATAATAATTGAATAGGATGGCTAATTAGATCAAATTGAATGCGGCATGGTTCGAGTAAGTATGTCAATTTCGAGAATTTGATTCTACTTTGGTCAAATTAATGGTCAATGCTTAGATGTCACCGCATGTACAATTCACTTCCCTCGAAGTCCCTTCCCGCATTTTAATAGTGACATGGTCCAGTATATCGAACTATTAATTCCATTCGTCTTAAGAACCTAGACGTGGATTGGAATTAAAGAGCTAGGTAAATAGTTTGGTTTACGGTTACGCTAGTAAACGTCTACCTACGTGGCTTGCTAGTGGAATTCCTAGAGCGGTTCGAGGTTTTTAACATCATTGTTTTTTTCAAAAGGTTACAATGATCGTTAATTACGAATTATGTGCAAATAATTTTTCCTTACATGTTTTATTTTAAATTAGTTTTCAGATATGTCTGTTCAAGCTGTTGTTAATGGTCTTATGAGCCGACCCTTAAAGGGCGTTGACAATTTTAAAGAGTGGAGGAGAAACCTTACACTAATGTTCCAAAATGAGAAGATCTTGTATGTTCTCAGTACCCCTGAACCTGAACTCCCCGAAGAAGAGGCAACTGAGGAGCAGATAAGGGAATATGAAAAGTGGATAGAGGATAATGACAAGACTCGTTTTGTCATTCTATCCACTATGGTTGATTCTCTTGCTTCACAGTATGAAAATACGCCTCATGCGGGAGTGATATGGGATTCCATGGCTGAAAAGTTCGGTGAGACCGACAGATCTCAGAGATTTCATCTTCTGAGGCAGGTTACTACCGCAAAATGGGTGGAAGGTGCGTCGGTGCGGGATCATGTTTTACATATGATCGAGCCTGCTAGATCGGTTTGCAAAGGTTGGTGGTGTCTTGGATCTTGGTATCAAGATAGACGTCATTCTACATTCACTACCTAAGTCATATGAGAATTTTCGCCTAAATGTAGTGATGTCAAGGAAAGACTACACTCTGAATGAACTTTCGAGTGAGTTAATTACTGCAGAAGGAATCATGGGTCAGACTAAAGGTAAAGGAACCCAAATCTTGAACACTACTAGCAGCTCAAGGAACCCTCCTAATGGTAGATTCTAGAAAAAGAGCAAGAAGGCTACGAATGTCAAGAAGAATAGTGGGAGCACGAAGTTAGCACCCACTGTAGGGGTTCAAAAACCTAAGGGGAAGTGTTTCAAGTATGGTAAGGTTGGACATTGGAAGGCCGAATGTCCCAACTTCAAGGCAAAACAGAAAGGTACACGCATCGCCTTAGTAACTGAAACTGTGCTTGTTTCCGCATCTACCCATGAATGGGTAGTAGATTCGGAGCAACCGATCATGTTTGTTTCACCTTGCCGGGGTTTCTGCCAGAAAAGGGTTCGGGCGATGGCGAGGTAGTGGTTTCCATGGGCAATGGATCGCGAGTTCCGGCTATTGCCATAGGAGATTTACATTTATCTCGTTTTAGACTCTATTTTAGTATTAAGAGATGTTTTATTGGTGCACGAGTTTAGGCGAAACATTATTTCCGTTTCAAAACTTTTTTATTGTGGATGGTTATAGATCCGTTTTTGATGATCAAATTTCGATTTCAAAAGGGAAAGATCTTATCTACAATGGGACTTTAAATGGATCTCTATATACTATTACGTCTAATCCATGTACATCTGTTAATGTTACTTCCTCGTCATTAAATCCTAAGAAGAGGAAAGAATCTTCTAAGGTAAATCAAACTTATCCATGGCACTTAAGACTAGGTCACATCAATCTAAATAGGATCTAAAGGTTGGTGAAATATGGATCATTGGAGTCTCTCCAAGTTGAACCATTTCCAACTTGCGAATCCTGCTTGGAAGGTAAGATGGTGACTAGGCCTTTTAAGGCAAAAGGTTATAGAGCCACAAAAGCATTAAGTTTGATACATTCTGACTTGTGTGGACCTATGTCTACACAAGCTCGTGGAGGGTATGAGTACTTCGTCACATTTACTGACGATTACTTGAGGTATGGATATGTTTACCTTCTTCACCACAAGTCGGATTGCTTTGAAACATTTAAGGAATTCAAGGCAGAAGTGGAGAAGAAGTTAGGTAAAGAAATCAAAACACTATGATCTGATCATGGTGGGGAATACCTATCCAACGAGTTCAAGGACTACTTGACAGAATGTGGGATTACATCCCAACTGACAGCACCGGGCACACCTCAGCAGAATGGTGTGTCAGAGAGAAGGAACCGAACTCTCCTAGAGATGGTTCGGTCCATGATGAGTTATGCAACTTTGCCAGTTTCCTTTTGGGGATATGCCCTAGAGACTGCAGCATACTTGTTGAACCGTGTGCCATCCAAGTCGGTTAACACGACTCCAGTCGAGTTGTGGAGCGGGCACAAGCCCAGTATGCACCACATAAAGATTTGGGGGTGTCCTGCTTATGTCTTGAATAAACAGGCCGACAAGTTGGATTCACGTTCAGAGGTTATGTTGTTCATAGGATATCCGAAGGAAACGAAGGGTGGTTATTTTTATGATCCTAAAGAACAGAAGATCGTGGTTAGCACCAACGCTCGGTTCTTAGAGGAGGATTATATTAGTAATCATAAGTCTCAAGTCGAGATCATCCTTGAGGAATTACAAGGTGATCGAGACCCACTCACAGAGCCAATTGTGCAAGATAGAGCTCCACGAGCAACTGCACAATCTATTAACACAACTCCCGACCATCGTTCAACGTAGTGGGAGGGTGATATTTACACCTGATCGATATATATTCACTGGGGAGACTTCTGACCATCTCCCGACAGATGAACAAGACACCGTGGATCCCTGGACTTACAACGAAGTAGTGGGAGATGTAGATGCAGATTCTTGGAGAATCGCCATGGACTCGTAATTTAAGTGCATAAGCGATATGGATGTATACGAGATCACCGAACTACCCGAGGGCCGCAAGGCCATTGGTAGTAAGTGGGTATACAAAAGAAAGAGAGGTTCGAATGGAGAGATCATGGCATTTAAGGCTAGGCTAGTGGCAAAGGGTTTTACCCAGAAAGAAGGTATCGATTATGAAGAAACCTTCTCGCATGTAGCAATGATCAAGTCTATTAGAATTCTCCTTGCCATAGCAGCTCACATGAACCTAGAGATCTGGCAAATGGATGTCAAGACCGCATTCTTAAATGGGCACCTTGAAAAAGGTAGAGACATCTATACGAAACAACCAGATGGTTATGTGAAGGAGGGCGAAGAGCATCTAGTTTGGAAGCTTAAGAAGTCTATTTATGGACTTAAGCAAGCTTCCGGTTATGGCACCAGCGTTTTGATGAGGTAGTCAAATCCTATGGTTTTGTATCCTGTCCGAACGAGGTGTGCGTATACCGTATCTGTGTTAATGGAACAGTGGTGTTTCTTGCACTTTACGTAGATGACATCCTTCTCATTGGCAACAATGTTGAAGTGTTATCAGACGTAAAGACATGGTTATCCGAGCAGTTTCAAATGAAGGACTTAGATGAAGCTGCTTACATCCTTGGGATCAAGGTTATACGAGATCGCAAGAAAAGGATGTTAAGCTTGTCACAAGCGTCCCACATTGATACTGTTATTGCTCGTTTCAGCATGCAAAATGCCAAGAGAGGTTCGGTACCTTTCAGATATGGCATTTTTTTTATCCAAGAATCAGTGCCCTAAAACGCCTGAAGAGATAGAAAGTATGAGACTAGTACCATATGCTTCTGCTGTCGGTAGTCTCATGTATGCAATGCTTTGTACGAGACCAGATATCTCATATGATGTAGGCATGGTCTCAAGATATCAGTCTAATCCTGGACAAGAGCACTGGACTGCGGTGAAAAATATTCTCAAGTACCTTAAACGGACTAGAGATTATAGAATTGTTTACCAGTCGAGACGATCCTAGTGCCTTTGGGTTATACGGACTCGGATTTCCAGGCTGACAAAGACGAAAAGAAGTCGACCTCGGGTTATGTGTTTACCTTGGGAGGTGGAGTCATTTCATGGAGGAGTGCAAAGCAGAAATGCATTGCGGACTCAACCATGGAAGCAGAGTATGTGGCTGCTTCAGAAGCCTCGAAAGAGGCAGTATGGCTCAAGAATTTTCTCCAAGATCTTGATATTGTTCAGAATTTGCCTAAGGCAATCACGATTTATTGTGATAATACGGGTGCAGTGGCAAATTCTAAGGAACCTAGATCTCACAAGGCGTCTAAACACATAGACGAGAAGTACCACATTATACGAGAATTCATAAATCGAGGCGACGTACTCATAGAAAAGATCGGAACTAAAGACAACATAGCTGATCCATTCACGAAGAGCTTACCAATTCCGGCTTACGAGAAGCATGTTCGTGGCTTAGGACTGGTAGAGATGCCCCCCACTTAGGACTGCAGAAACTTTTGTATAAGTGGGAGAAGAGGAGTGATAGATAGGATTTGCAGCGAAATACTAGTTTGTACCTAGAACTGACACATTGTATACTAAAAGTTTGCTTTAGTATAAGTGGGAGAATTATTGGGATTTTGTATACTGGAAGCACTTTTTATGCTTGTATACAATGTGTTTTTGTCCTTACCACTATTTTATTCTCCTATCTGATAAATATGTATATTTGCACATGTTATCCTTTATCTTGTATAAAAGTTAGATTTTTGTGGTGTGTCGGGTAGGTATCACAGAAGACAACACAAATTGGTTGAACTGACAAGATATAAACAGTTATCACAGCTGAGACAACTTAAGGATAAGTTGTCGGTTTAAGCTGCAGATTTAGATAAGAAGTGGCTTGTCTTAGGTTGCTTGTCTTTCTTGGTACACTTAAGGTGGTGTATTGACGGATCACAGTGAGATGTGTTTTCCTAACTGACCTTAGTGGAAAACCAAGATCTCGGTAACTTTGTTGGTCTTAAGCTTGGTAAGACTTCAGCTGAGTGCATTTGGCTACCTATCACTTTGAACTACTATGGTGAACGTCATCGCGACCGGATCTACGTATCTTGGGTGTTAGTAGTTATTTGTGGCTCAGGCTATCTTGCATCCGTATCCTAGTAAAATGGGTTGATAATATCCCCTGAGGAACTCGAAAGGATTAGCACACTAAACCCGGCCGGTTGATTAAGTTCAGGTGTGTTAATAAGGTCGAGTGGTACTACTCGAGAATATAAGATGTTAATTAATTTAAGGCGTCGGTGAGCTTAATTAATTAACGGATATTTCTATCTTAAATACGGAGATCGATTAAGTCTAAAATACAAGCCCTTGCTCAAATTGGGATAAAGGGGGTAAGTCGAGCACGGATTCTCTAGTGGAATGAATGCGTGTTTATTAATTAATTTTGCTCGGGCTGAGCATGGATAATTAATTAATTTGAGGCCCACTTTATTTCTTGTATTAAATCCACGATCCGGCCCAATTAGTTGCATGGTTATTTATTGTCTCTCATAAATCATTATTAATGGATTAATGTATTTTTACATTATTTAATAATGTTATTTATCTGGAATTAATTGGCCGAGCCAATTAATTGATAAATATTAGTAGCCCAGTAAATTAATTAATTATATTATGGGTTTGGTTATGTGGAAGCCCATTAGAAATATAATTAAATTAACGGGTTACAAATATATTAATATTATATTGGCTTTTGAAGCCTATATATATCGGATTACGTTCGAAATAGATTACACACACATACACATAATTACACACGCATACCGTGAGTAAGGGAGAGACACAAATTTATTTTCTTCAGTTCTCTGACCACCCAGAGGAAGAAAAAGGTCGGGATACAGATCAGAAGGTCTAACACAGGAGCAACAATCAAAGCCGCGACAACACACCAGGAGGAAGGTAGCGTTCCTAACCTAAATTATTCCTTCAATTGGTATCGAGTCCGGTTTAAGCTCCGATTGTTGCTTGTTAGATGTATGATTAGGTTTTATTTCGTCGTTATCGGGCTATTTTCGTGTTTGGGGCGGCCTGCGAGCCACTGTTTTGACCCCGATGTAACGTTTTTCTCGTGAAAAAATCCACGAGTAGATTATAGGACCTATTTGTTATGTGATTGTACTATTTGTTGTACTGTAATTGGTCCGGGAGGCACGAAAAATGAGACGACAAAAATCTAATTTTCGGAGCGAAAACCCTAGTTTTCTAGGGTTCCGCCGCATCTTGCGGCGGAGATTCCTGGCGCGTCCGATGTCGGATCGATGATCGGCTTGAACCTATGGAATCCTCGTCTTACGAGCTTCGCGTCGATAGGTCATAAGGGATCATCCGATCCCGGATACGATCAGAATTGACGTCTGAAATAGGCCACTCGTTATGAATTCGTTCCGGCCAATCGTTTGAAAATCGGGAAATTGAGGAACTAATCTCGGCCGGAATCCGTTACCCGGTGGTCGTGAGTGTTCCAATATCGTTTCCCCTCTTTCAATTAATCAAATCGCGGCTCGGAAAGGAAGAATTCGGGCGTGGAAGGCGGCGGCGGCGGAGGCGCGATTTATCGCGCAGTAATCTTTGCTGCGGCGACTCCAGGCGGTGTTTCTGCACGAATCCGACGTCTAGGCGATGTCGGGGAGGTGTGTAGAGGGCGGAGGAGGCCTAGAAACGGTCGGGAAAGGCGCGGCGGTGCGCGCCTGCGGCGGCGCCGCGCCGCACGCGAGCGTAGATCTCGCTCCCACCGCACGCGGCAGCGCGGACGCGACAACGGTTCCCTAGTTCGCCGTCTTCGGCGCACCCATGGGTGCCGGCGGCCGGCACAGAACCGGCCTGCAGCAGCAGCGGCAGAAGGGCGGAGACGACGCTGACGTGGCGCGTCACGTCAGCCCTTGCTAACTGTGCTGCCTGCGTGTCTGCCACGTGTCTTCCACGTGGCAGACGACCCTGATGACGTGGCAGTACAGTTTTCGAAGCAGTTTTCGACGCAGTTTCAAGATTCGAAGATTTTGAAGATTTCAAAGATCTGTATTTTGATCGGGCAATGTAATAGTTAGAGATTATGTGTTTTAAAGTCCGATAACGATTTTAAATTTCCTATTTGCATATTTACTTTTAATTATGCTTTAGTATGCGATTATGTGAATAATTGCGCTTAGAAAAGCATGTAAATAAGATTTATATCGTTTTTAAAGCATATTTTTTTTTCTCGCGAGCACGTTTTATTATGTGCGCTTAGAAATTGCATGCTTTAGGAATTATGTGGGAATGCATGATTCGTTACAAACCTTTTGATTAAAAAGACTAAGCAACATTAAATTAAATGTTTAATTAGATTCCATTTGGATATTAAACACTTAATTGGACCTCCATTAATTGGACTCTACACAAAAGTAGTAAGATTATGTGAGTAAACGTCCACTTGCGTGGCTTGCTTGCATCTTTGAGCTACAAGTTTTGTGAGATGAGTTTTCCAAAAACAATATTTGATTATTATTGAGTAGTGGGAGCGAAGCCGTAAACGTCCACCTGCGTGGCTTGCGTGCCTAGTAAACACAAATACTCTCGAAGATAATAATTGAATAGGATGGCTAATTAGATCAAATTGAATGCGGCATGGTTCGAGTAAGTATGTCAATTTCGAGAATTTGATTCTACTTTGGTCAAATTAATGGTCAATGCTTAGATGTCACCGCATGTACAATTCACTTCCCTCGAAGTCCCTTCCCGCATTTTAATAGTGACATGGTCCAGTATATCGAACTATTAATTCCATTCGTCTTAAGAACCTAGACGTGGATTGGAATTAAAGAGCTAGGTAAATAGTTTGGTTTACGGTTACGCTAGTAAACGTCTACCTACGTGGCTTGCTAGTGGAATTCCTAGAGCGGTTCGAGGTTTTTAACATCATTGTTTTTTTCAAAAGGTTACAATGATCGTTAATTACGAATTATGTGCAAATAATTTTTCCTTACATGTTTTATTTTAAATTAGTTTTCGGATATGTCCTGTTCAAGCCGTTGTTAATGGTCTTATGAGCCGACCCTTAAAGGGCGCCGACAATTTTAAAGAGTGGAGGAGAAACCTTACACTAATGTTCCAAAATGAGAAGATCTTGTATGTTCTCGGTACCCCTCGAACCCGAACTCCCCGAAGAAGAGGCAACCGAGGAGCGTATAAGGGAATATGAAAAGTGGATAGAGGATAATGACAAGACTCGTTTTGTCATTCTATCCACTATGGTTGATTCTCTTGCTTCACGAGTATGAAAATACGCCTCATGCGGGAGTGATATGGGATTCCATGGCTGAAAAGTTCGGTGAGACCGACGGATCTCGGAGATTTCATCTTCGAGGGCGAGTTACTACCCGCAAAATGGCCGAAGGTGCGTCCGTGCGGGATCATGTTTTACATATGATCGAGTCGCTAGATCGGTTTGCAAAGGTTGGTGGTGTCTTGGATCTTGGTATCAAGATAGACGTCATTCTACATTCACTACCTAAGTCATATGAGAATTTTCGCCTAAATGTAGTGATGTCAAGGAAAGACTACACTACGAATGAACTTTCGAGTGAGTTAATTCTTTGCAGAAGGAATCATGGGTCGGACTAAAGGTAAAGGAACCCCAAATCTTGAACACTACTAGCAGCTCAAGGAACCCTCCTAATGGTAGATTCTAGAAAAAGAGCAAGAAGGCTACGAATGTCAAGAAGAATAGTGGGAGCACGAAGTTAGCACCCACTTGTAGGGGTTCAAAAACCTAAGGGGAAGTGTTTCAAGTATGGTAAGGTTGGACATTGGAAGACCGAATGTCCCAACTTCAAGGCAAAACAGTAAAGGTACACGCATCGCCTTAGTAATGCAAAGCGTGCTTGTTTCCGCATCTACCCATGAATGGGTAGTAGATTCCGAGCAACCGATCATGTTTGTTACACCTTGCGGGGGTTTCGCAGAAAAGGGTTCGGGCGATGGCGAGGTAGTGGTTTCCATGGGCAATGGATCGCGAGTTCCGGCTATTGCCATAGGAGATTTACATTTATCTCGTTTTAGACTCTATTTTAGTATTAAGAGATGTTTTATTGGTGCTCGAGTTTAGGCGAAACATTATTTCCGTTTCAAAACTTTTTATTGTGGATGGTTATAGATCTGTTTTTTGATGATCAAATTTCGATTTCAAAAGGGAAAGATCTTATCTACAATGGGACTTTAAATGGATCTCTATATACTATTACGTCTAATCCATGTACATCTGTTAATGTTACTTCCTCGTCATTAAATCCTAAGAAGAGGAAAGAATCTTCTAAGGTAAATCAAACTTATCCATGGCACTTAAGACTAGGTCACATCAATCTAAATAGGATCTAAAGGTTGGTGAAATATGGATCATTGGAGTCTCTCCAAGTTGAACCATTTCCAACTTGCGAATCTCGCTTGGAAGGTAAGATGGTGACTAGGCCTTTTAAGGCAAAAGGTTATAGAGCCACAAAAGCATTAAGTTTGATACATTCTGACTTGTGTGGACCTATGTCTACACAAGCTCGTGGAGGGTATGAGTACTTCGTCACATTTACTGACGATTACTTGAGGTATGGATATGTTTACCTTCTTCACCACAAGTCGGATTGCTTTGAAACATTTAAGGAATTCAAGGCAGAAGTGGAGAAGAAGTTAGGTAAAGAAATCAAAACACTATGATCTGATCATGGTGGGGAATACCTATCCAACGAGTTCAAGGACTACTTGACAGAATGTGGGATTACATCCCAACCGGACACACCGGGCACACCTCAGCAGAATGGTGTGTCAGAGAGAAGGAACCGAACTCTCCTAGAGATGGTTCGGTCCATGATGAGTTATGCAACTTTGCCAGTTTCCTTTTGGGGATATGCCCTAGAGACTGCAGCATACTTGTTGAACCGTGTGCCATCCAAGTCGGTTAACACGACTCCAGTCGAGTTGTGGAGCGGGCACAAGCCCAGTATGCACCACATAAAGATTTGGGGGTGTCCTGCTTATGTCTTGAATAAACAGGCCGACAAGTTGGATTCACGTTCAGAGGTTATGTTGTTCATAGGATATCCGAAGGAAACGAAGGGTGGTTATTTTTATGATCCTAAAGAACAGAAGATCGTGGTTAGCACCAACGCTCGGTTCTTAGAGGAGGATTATATTAGTAATCATAAGTCTCAAGTCGAGATCATCCTTGAGGAATTACAAGGTGATCGAGACCCACTCATTGAGCCAATTGTGCAAGATAGAGCTCCACGAGCAACCGCACAATCTATTAACACAACTCCTGACACTGTTCAACGTAGTGGGAGGGTGATATTTACACCTGATCGATATATATTCACCGGGAGACTTCGACCATCTCCCGACGGATGAACAAGACACCGTGGATCCCCTGGACTTACAACGAAGTAGTGGGAGATGTAGATGCGAGATTCTTGGAGAATCGCCATGGACTCGTAATTTAAGTGCATAACCGATATGGATGTATACGAGATCACCGAACTACCCGAGGGTGCAAGGCCATTGGTAGTAAGTGGGTATACAAAAGAAAGAGAGGTTCGAATGGAGAGATCATGGCATTTAAGGCTAGGCTAGTGGCAAAGGGTTTTACCCAGAAAGAAGGTATCGATTATGAAGAAACCTTCTCGCATGTAGCAATGATCAAGTCTATTAGAATTCTCCTTGCCATAGCAGCTCACATGAACCTAGAGATCTGGCAAATGGATGTCAAGACCGCATTCTTAAATGGGCACCTTGAAAAAGGTAGAGACATCTATACGAAACAACCAGATGGTTATGTGAAGGAGGGCGAAGAGCATCTAGTTTGGAAGCTTAAGAAGTCTATTTATGGACTTAAGCAAGCTTCCCGGTTATGGCACCAGCGTTTTGATGAGGTAGTCAAATCCTATGGTTTTGTATCCTGTCCGAACGAGGTGTGCGTATACCGTATCTGTGTTAATGGAACAGTGGTGTTTCTTGCACTTTACGTAGATGACATCCTTCTCATTGGCAACAATGTTGAAGTGTTATCGACGTAAAGACATGGTTATCCGAGCAGTTTCAAATGAAGGACTTAGATGAAGCTGCTTACATCCTTGGGATCAAGGTTATACGAGATCGCAAGAAAAGGATGTTAAGCTTGTCACAAGCGTCCCACATTGATACTGTTATTGCTCGTTTCAGCATGCAAAATGCCAAGAGAGGTTCGGTACCTTTCAGATATGTCATTTTTTTTATCCAAGAATCAGTGCCCTAAAACGCCTGAAGAGATAGAAAGTATGAGACTAGTACCATATGCTTCTGCTGTCGGTAGTCTCATGTATGCAATGCTTTGTACGAGACCAGATATCTCATATGATGTAGGCATGGTCTCAAGATATCGATCCTAATCCTGGACAAGAGCCTTTGGATCTGCGGTGAAAAATATTCTCAAGTACCTTAAACGGACTAGAGATTATAGAATTGTTTACCGATCGAGACGCCTAGTGCCTTTGGGTTATACGGACTCGGATTTCCAGGCTGACAAAGACGAAAAGAAGTCGACCTCGGGTTATGTGTTTACCTTGGGAGGTGGAGTCATTTCATGGAGGAGTGCAAAGCAGAAATGCATTGCGGACTCAACCATGGAAGCGAGTATGTGGGTCGCCTTGAAGCCTCGAAAGAGGCAGTATGGCTCAAGAATTTTCTCCAAGATCTTGATATTGTTCAGAATTTGCCTAAGGCAATCACGATTTATTGTGATAATACGGGTGCAGTGGCAAATTCTAAGGAACCTAGATCTCACAAGGCGTCTAAACACATAGACAGGAAGTACCACATTATACGAGAATTCATAAATCGAGGCGACGTACTCATAGAAAAGATCGGAACTAAAGACAACATAGCTGATCCATTCACGAAGAGCTTACCAATTCCGGCTTACGAGAAGCATGTTCGTGGCTTAGGACTGGTAGAGATGCCCCCCACTTAGGACTGCAGAAACTTTTGTATAAGTGGGAGAAGAGGAGTGATAGATAGGATTTGCAGCGAAATACTAGTTTGTACCTAGAACTGACACATTGTATACTAAAAGTTTGCTTTAGTATAAGTGGGAGAATTATTGGGATTTTGTATACTGGAAGCACTTTTTATGCTTGTATACAATGTGTTTTTGTCCTTACCACTATTTTATTCTCCTATCTGATAAATATGTATATTTGCACATGTTATCCTTTATCTTGTATAAAAGTTAGATTTTTGTGGTGTGTCGGGTAGGTATCACAGAAGACAACACAAATTGGTTGAACTGACAAGATATAAACAGTTATCACAGCTGAGACAACTTAAGGATAAGTTGTCGGTTTAAGCTGCAGTTTAGATAAGAAGTGGCTTGTCTTAGCTGCTTGTCTTTACTGGTACACTTAAGGTGGTGTATTGACGGATCACAGTGAGATGTGTTTTCCTAACTGACCTTAGTGGAAAACCAAGATCTCGGTAACTTTGTTGGTCTTAAGCTTGGTAAGACTTCAGCTGAGTGCATTTGGCTACCTATCACTTTGAACTACTATGGTGAACGTCATCGCGACCGGATCTACGTATCTTGGGTGTTAGTAGTTATTTGTGGCTCAGGCTATCTTGCATCCGTATCCTAGTAAAATGGGTTGATAATATCCCCTGAGGAACTCGAAAGGATTAGCACACTAAACCCGGCCGGTTGATTAAGTTCAGGTGTGTTAATAAGGTCGAGTGGTACTACTCAAAGAATATAAGATGTTAATTAATTTAAGTCGTCGGTGAGCTTAATTAATTAACGAGATATTTCTATCTTAAATACGGAGATCGATTAAGTCTAAAATACAAGCCCTTGCTCAAATTGGGATAAAGGGGTAAGTCGGCCACGGATTCTCTAGTGGAATGAATGCGTGTTTATTAATTAATTTTGCTACGGGTGAGCATGGATAATTAATTAATTTGAGGCCCGACTTTATTTCTTGTATTAAATCCCCGATCTCGGCCCAATTAGTTGCATGGTTATTTATTGTCTCTCATAAATCATTATTAATGGATTAATGTATTTTTACATTATTTAATAATGTTATTTATTCGGAATTAATTGGCCGAGCCAATTAATTGATAAATATTAGTAGCTCCATAAATTAATTAATTATATTATGGATTTGGTTATGTGGAAGCCCATTAGAAATATAATTAAATTAACGGGTTACAAATATATTAATATTATATTGGCTTTTGAAGCCTATATATATCGGTATTCGTTCGAAATAGATTACACACACATACACATAATTACACACGCATACCGTGAGTAAGGGAGAGACACAAATTTATTTTCTTCGGTTCTCGACCACCCGGAGGAAGAAAAAGGTCGGGATACGGATCGGAAGGTCTAACACGGGAGCAACAATCAAAGCCGCGACAACACACCGGGAGGAAGGTAGCGTTCCTAACCTAAATTATTCCTTCAATTGGTATCGAGTCCGGTTTAAGCTCGATTGTTGCTGTTAGATGTATGATTAGGTTTTATTTCGTCGTTATCGGGCTATTTTCGTGTTTGGGGGCGGCTGCGAGCCACCTTTTTTGACCCCGATGTAACGTTTTTCTCGTGAAAAAATCCACGAGTAGATTATAGGACCTATTTGTTATGTGATTGTACTATTTGTTGTACTGTAATTGGTCCGGGAGGCACGAAAAATGAGACGACAAAAATCTAATTTTCGCCGCGAAAACCCTAGTTTTCTAGGGTTCCGCCGCATCTTGCGGCGGAGATTCCCGGCGCGTCCGATGTCGGATCGATGATCGGCTTGAACCTATGGAATCCTCGTCTTACGAGATTCGCGTCGATAGGTCATAAGGGATCATCCGATCCCGGATACGATCAGAATTGACGTCTGAAATAGGCCACTCGTTATGAATTCGTTCCGGCCAATCGTTTGAAAATCGGGAAATTGAGGAACTAATCTCGGCCGGAATCCGTTACCCGGTGGTCGTGAGTGTTCCAATATCGTTTCCCCTCTTTCAATTGATCAAATCGCGGCTCGGAAAGGAAGAATTCGGGCGTGGAAGGCGGCGGCGGCGGCGGCGGAGGCGCGATTTATCGCGCAGTAATCTTTCTTTGCGGCGACTCCGGGCGGTGTTTCGCACGAATCCGACGTCTAGGCGATGTCGGGGGAGGTGTGTAGAGGGCGGAGGAGGCCTAGAAACGGTCGGGAAAGGCGCGGGCGGTGCGCGCTGCGGCGGCGCGCGGCCGCACGCAGCGTAGATGCGCTCCATCGCACGCGGCGGCGCCGGACGCGGACAACGGTTCCTAGTTCGCCGTCTTCGGCGCACCCCGGGTGCCGGCGGCCGGCCACGAACCGGCTCGCAGCAGCGGCGGCGAAGGGCGGCGAGACGACGCCGACGTGGCGCGTCACGTCGCCCCCTGCTAACCGTGTCTTTGCGCGTGTACGCCACGTGTCTTCCACGTGGCGACGACCCCGATGACGTGGCGATGCAGGTTTTGGCGGTTTTCGACGCAGTTTCAAGATTCGAAGATTTTGAAGATTTCAAAGATCTGTATTTTGATCGGGCAATGTAATAGTTAGAGATTATGTGTTTTAAAGTCCGATAACGATTTTAAATTTCCTATTTGCATATTTACTTTTAATTATGCTTTAGTATGCGATTATGTGAATAATTGCGCTTAGAAAAGCATGTAAATAAGATTTATATCGTTTTTAAAGCATATTTTTTTTCTCGCGAGCACGTTTTATTATGTGCGCTTAGAAATTGCATGCTTTAGGAATTATGTGGGAATGCATGATTCGTTACAAACCTTTTGATTAAAAAGACTAAGCAACATTAAATTAAATGTTTAATTAGATTCCATTTGGATATTAAACACTTAATTGGACCTCCATTAATTGGACTCTACACAAAAGTAGTAAGATTATGTGAGTAAACGTCCACTTGCGTGGCTTGCTTGCATCTTTGAGCTACAAGTTTTGTGAGATGAGTTTTCCAAAAACAATATTTGATTATTATTGAGTAGTGGGAGCGAAGCCGTAAACGTCCACCTGCGTGGCTTGCGTGCCTAGTAAACACAAATACTCTCGAAGATAATAATTGAATAGGATGGCTAATTAGATCAAATTGAATGCGGCATGGTTCGAGTAAGTATGTCAATTTCGAGAATTTGATTCTACTTTGGTCAAATTAATGGTCAATGCTTAGATGTCACCGCATGTACAATTCACTTCCCTCGAAGTCCCTTCCCGCATTTTAATAGTGACATGGTCCAGTATATCGAACTATTAATTCCATTCGTCTTAAGAACCTAGACGTGGATTGGAATTAAAGAGCTAGGTAAATAGTTTGGTTTACGGTTACGCTAGTAAACGTCTACCTACGTGGCTTGCTAGTGGAATTCCTAGAGCGGTTCGAGGTTTTTAACATCATTGTTTTTTTCAAAAGGTTACAATGATCGTTAATTACGAATTATGTGCAAATAATTTTTCCTTACATGTTTTATTTTAAATTAGTTTTCAGATATGTCTGTTCAAGCTGTTGTTAATGGTCTTATGAGCCGACCCTTAAAGGGCGTTGACAATTTTAAAGAGTGGAGGAGAAACCTTACACTAATGTTCCAAAATGAGAAGATCTTGTATGTTCTCAGTACCCCTGAACCTGAACTCCCCGAAGAAGAGGCAACTGAGGAGCAGATAAGGGAATATGAAAAGTGGATAGAGGATAATGACAAGACTCGTTTTGTCATTCTATCCACTATGGTTGATTCTCTTGCTTCACAGTATGAAAATACGCCTCATGCGGGAGTGATATGGGATTCCATGGCTGAAAAGTTCGGTGAGACCGACAGATCTCAGAGATTTCATCTTCTGAGGCAGGTTACTACCTGCAAAATGGCTGAAGGTGCGTCCGTGCAGGATCATGTTTTACATATGATCGAGCTGCTAGATCGGTTTGCAAAGGTTGGTGGTGTCTTGGATCTTGGTATCAAGATAGACGTCATTCTACATTCACTACCTAAGTCATATGAGAATTTTCGCCTAAATGTAGTGATGTCAAGGAAAGACTACACTACGAATGAACTTTCGAGTGAGTTAATTACTGCAGAAGGAATCATGGGTCAGACTAAAGGTAAAGGAACCCAAATCTTGAACACTACTAGCAGCTCAAGGAACCCTCCTAATGGTAGATTCTAGAAAAAGAGCAAGAAGGCTACGAATGTCAAGAAGAATAGTGGGAGCACGAAGTTAGCACCCACTGTAGGGGTTCAAAAACCTAAGGGGAAGTGTTTCAAGTATGGTAAGGTTGGACATTGGAAGACTGAATGTCCCAACTTCAAGGCAAAACAGAAAGGTACACGCATCGCCTTAGTAAGCGAAAGCGTGCTTGTTTCCGCATCTACCCATGAATGGGTAGTAGATTCCGAGCAACCGATCATGTTTGTTACACCTTGCGGGGGTTTTGCGAGAAAAGGGTTCGGGCGATGGCGAGGTAGTGGTTTCCATGGGCAATGGATCGCGAGTTCCAGCTATTGCCATAGGAGATTTACATTTATCTGTTTTAGACTCTATTTTAGTATTAAGAGATGTTTTATTGGTGCCTGAGTTTAGGCGAAACATTATTTCCGTTTCAAAACTTTTTATTGTGGATGGTTATAGATCTGTTTTTGATGATCAAATTTCGATTTCAAAAGGGAAAGATCTTATCTACAATGGGACTTTAAATGGATCTCTATATACTATTACGTCTAATCCATGTACATCTGTTAATGTTACTTCCTCGTCATTAAATCCTAAGAAGAGGAAAGAATCTTCTAAGGTAAATCAAACTTATCCATGGCACTTAAGACTAGGTCACATCAATCTAAATAGGATCTAAAGGTTGGTGAAATATGGATCATTGGAGTCTCTCCAAGTTGAACCATTTCCAACTTGCGAATCCGCTTGGAAGGTAAGATGGTGACTAGGCCTTTTAAGGCAAAAGGTTATAGAGCCACAAAAGCATTAAGTTTGATACATTCGACTTGTGTGGACCTATGTCTACACAAGCTCGTGGAGGGTATGAGTACTTCGTCACATTTGCCGACGATTACTTGAGGTATGGATATGTTTACCTTCTTCACCACAAGTCGGATTGCTTTGAAACATTTAAGGAATTCAAGGCGAAGTGGAGAAGAAGTTAGGTAAAGAAATCAAAACACTATGATCTCGATCATGGTGGGGAATACCTATCCAACGAGTTCAAGGACTACTTGACGAGAATGTGGGATTACATCCCACAGCGACAAAGACCGGGCACACCTCGGCGAGAATGGTGTGTCGGAGAGAAGGAACCGAACTCTCCTAGAGATGGTTCGGTCCATGATGAGTTATGCAACTTTGCCGGTTTCCTTTTGGGGATATGCCCTAGAGAGGCAAAGCATACTTGTTGAACCGTGTGCCATCCAAGTCGGTTAACACGACTCCGGTCGAGTTGTGGAGCGGGCACAAGCCCGGTATGCACCACATAAAGATTTGGGGGTGTCCCGCTTATGTCTTGAATAAACGAGGCCGACAAGTTGGATTCACGTTCGTGAGGTTATGTTGTTCATAGGATATCCGAAGGAAACGAAGGGTGGTTATTTTTATGATCCTAAAGAACAGAAGATCGTGGTTAGCACCAACGCTCGGTTCTTAGAGGAGGATTATATTAGTAATCATAAGTCTCAAGTCGAGATCATCCTTGAGGAATTACAAGGTGATCGAGACCCACTCACAGAGCCAATTGTGCAAGATAGAGCTCCACGAGCAACTGCACAATCTATTAACACAACTCCTGACACTGTTCAACGTAGTGGGAGGGTGATATTTACACCTGATCGATATATATTCACTGGGGAGACTTCTGACCATCTCCCGACAGATGAACAAGACACCGTGGATCCCTGGACTTACAACGAAGTAGTGGGAGATGTAGATGCAGATTCTTGGAGAATCGCCATGGACTCAGAATTTAAGTGCATAACTGATATGGATGTATACGAGATCACTGAACTACCTGAGGGCTGCAAGGCCATTGGTAGTAAGTGGGTATACAAAAGAAAGAGAGGTTCGAATGGAGAGATCATGGCATTTAAGGCTAGGCTAGTGGCAAAGGGTTTTACCCAGAAAGAAGGTATCGATTATGAAGAAACCTTCTCGCATGTAGCAATGATCAAGTCTATTAGAATTCTCCTTGCCATAGCAGCTCACATGAACCTAGAGATCTGGCAAATGGATGTCAAGACCGCATTCTTAAATGGGCACCTTGAAAAAGGTAGAGACATCTATACGAAACAACCAGATGGTTATGTGAAGGAGGGCGAAGAGCATCTAGTTTGGAAGCTTAAGAAGTCTATTTATGGACTTAAGCAAGCTTCCCGGTTATGGCACCAGCGTTTTGATGAGGTAGTCAAATCCTATGGTTTTGTATCCTGTCCGAACGAGGTGTGCGTATACCGTATCTGTGTTAATGGAACAGTGGTGTTTCTTGCACTTTACGTAGATGACATCCTTCTCATTGGCAACAATGTTGAAGTGTTATCAGACGTAAAGACATGGTTATCCGAGCAGTTTCAAATGAAGGACTTAGATGAAGCTGCTTACATCCTTGGGATCAAGGTTATACGAGATCGCAAGAAAAGGATGTTAAGCTTGTCACAAGCGTCCCACATTGATACTGTTATTGCTCGTTTCAGCATGCAAAATGCCAAGAGAGGTTCGGTACCTTTCAGATATGGCATTTTTTTTATCCAAGAATCAGTGCCCTAAAACGCCTGAAGAGATAGAAAGTATGAGACTAGTACCATATGCTTCTGCTGTCGGTAGTCTCATGTATGCAATGCTTTGTACGAGACCAGATATCTCATATGATGTAGGCATGGTCTCAAGATATCGGCCTAATCTCGGACAAGAGCACTTTGGATGCGGTGAAAAATATTCTCAAGTACCTTAAACGGACTAGAGATTATAGAATTGTTTACCAGTCAGACAGTCTAGTGCCTTTGGGTTATACGGACTCGGATTTCCAGGCTGACAGAGACGAAAAGAAGTCGACCTCGGGTTATGTGTTTACCTTGGGAGGTGGAGTCATTTCATGGAGGAGTGCAAAGCAGAAATGCATTGCGGACTCAACCATGGAAGCGAGTATGTGGGCGCTCGAAGCCTCGAAAGAGGCAAGTATGGCTCAAGAATTTTCTCCAAGATCTTGATATTGTTCGGAATTTGCCTAAGGCAATCACGATTTATTGTGATAATACGGGTGCGAAGTGGCAAATTCTAAGGAACCTAGATCTCACAAGGCGTCTAAACACATAGACGGGAAGTACCACATTATACGAGAATTCATAAATCGAGGCGACGTACTCATAGAAAAGATCGGAACTAAAGACAACATAGGCGATCCATTCACGAAGAGCTTACCAATTCGGAACTACGAGAAGCATGTTCGTGGCTTAGGGATCGGTAGAGATGCCCCCCACTTAGGATTTGCAGAAACTTTTGTATAAGTGGGAGAAGAGGAGTGATAGATAGGATTTGCGGCGAAATACTAGTTTGTACCTAGAACCGACACATTGTATACTAAAAGTTTGCTTTAGTATAAGTGGGAGAATTATTGGGATTTTGTATCTTGGAAGCACTTTTTATGCTTGTATACAATGTGTTTTTGTCCTTACCACTTGTTTTATTCTCCTATCGATAAATATGTATATTTGCACATGTTATCCTTTATCTTGTATAAAAGTTAGATTTTTGTGGTGTGTCGGGTAGGTATCACGAGAAGACAACACAAATTGGTTGAACTGACAAGATATAAACGGTTATCACAAATTGAGACAACTTAAGGATAAGTTGTCGGTTTAAGCTGCGATTTAGATAAGAAGTGGCTTGTCTTAGGCGCTTGTCTTTACTCGGTACACTTAAGGTGGTGTATTGACGGATCACGGTGAGATGTGTTTTCCTAAGCGACCTTAGTGGAAAACCAAGATCTCGGTAACTTTGTTGGTCTTAAGCTTGGTAAGACTTCGGTGAGTGCATTTGGCTACCTATCACTTTGAACTACTATGGTGAACGTCATCGCGACCGGATCTACGTATCTTGGGTGTTAGTAGTTATTTGTGGCTCAGGCTATCTTGCATCCGTATCCTAGTAAAATGGGTTGATAATATCCCCTGAGGAACTCGAAAGGATTAGCACACTAAACCCGGCCGGTTGATTAAGTTCAGGTGTGTTAATAAGGTCGAGTGGTACTACTCAGGAATATAAGATGTTAATTAATTTAAGCTGTCAGTGAGCTTAATTAATTAACAGATATTTATATCTTAAATACGGAGATCGATTAAGTCTAAAATACAAGCCCTTGCTCAAATTGGGATAAAGGGGTAAGTCGGCACGGATTCTCTAGTGGAATGAATCTGTGTTTATTAATTAATTTTGCTCTGGGCTGAGCATGGATAATTAATTAATTTGAGGCCCATCTTTATTTCTTGTATTAAATCCCTGATCTGGCCCAATTAGTTGCATGGTTATTTATTGTCTCTCATAAATCATTATTAATGGATTAATGTATTTTTACATTATTTAATAATGTTATTTATCTGGAATTAATTGGCTGGGCCAATTAATTGATAAATATTAGTAGCCCAGTAAATTAATTAATTATATTATGGGCTGGTTATGTGGAAGCCCATTAGAAATATAATTAAATTAACGAGTTACAAATATATTAATATTATATTGGCTTTTGAAGCCTATATATATATCGTATTCGTTACGAAATAGATTACACACACATACACATAATTACACACGCATACCGTGAGTAAGGGAGAGATAAAAATTTATTTTCTTCAGTTCTCTGACCACCTAGAGGAAGAAAATGGCCGGGATACAGATCAGAAGGTCTAACACAGGAGCAACAATCAAAGCCGCGACAACACACCAGGAGGAAGGTAGCGTTCCTAACCTAAATTATTCCTTCAACGATGGCCTTTACGAAAACTCTCGACCACTTCTACGATCCGATTTCCATCAACTTTTCGTAAATTCCCGGTTTCCCCGACGGATGGCGTTCATGGCGTCATGGAACTGCGTCGACCAGATAAGCATAAACCGCTCAATAGAACGACCGGGATTACCCGCTCACCGTGCCTCGCAAGCTTATTCGATAGATGGTAGTAACAAAGTCCGTGTTGTGCGTGCGGGAAAACCACACTTACCGCATTCGCTATGCTTTTATGTTGGTGCAGAAACAATCACTAAAGCGTCATCCATTGGAAATGCGGCTCTCAATCGCATCATAAACCACGTCCATGAAACATCATTTTCAATGGGATCTACACCAAAAGCGAGTGGGAATATTTGCTCGTTCGCATCAAAAGTAGCTGAGACGAATAATATTCCCTTATTTCTCCCTTTCAAATGGGTACCGTCCACCACAATAACCATCCGGAGGTTGGTTAACCAAGGGGCTCGCGATACACCAAGCGCCATAAATAAATGTCGGAAACGACCATCCTCACCAACATCAAGATTCGTATAAGTTCCCAGATTAGTTAGTTCCAACAAATGCAGATATTTAGGCAGTTTGCTGAACGAATCAGCATGTCCGCCGTAAATCATCGAAATAGCTGCGTTGCGCGCTCGGAGGGCCACCCCGTACGTTGCTTGTATTCCAAATTTATCCAACAGATCGGCTTGAATATCAGCCGGTTTCATTAACTTGCTTTGACGGCGCATTTTACGGGCTATATAAGCAGCTACAGCCTTCAACCTCACATTTCGTTCGTCTAGCCCGGATAAATCAATTGTACAATTGTGCTCCGCAACCCATTTACTAACCTCCCAACATGTCTAACCTCTACAGTATGCCCTTAGCTCGAATGGACAATCAACACTTCTTCTGCACAAATATTCAAAGCGGGAAGCACTCGAACGTTGCACTCTGAAATCCGCACCGTTTTCCAAATGGAATAGAGCGACAACAGCATAAAGTTCGTCTTTCGAGCTGAACATCAATCCTGCCCGCTAACTTCCGTCTACAACAGTAGTCAAGTTCCGCCCGCTAATGAATCGGCAACATCAAGGGGGACAATAGGAAGTAGCCAGTTGCTTGCTGCTTCTATGTTGTCGTATACAGTCTCGTCATTTGTTCGAGAACGATTGATTGGAACTAGCAAAGACATAAGTTGACTTACGCCACCCTCCCTCTGAATCCATGCAGTAAAATCTTGTAACGAACAATTAATCAAGGCAGAAGGAATATCTTCATCCTCATCATCATCAGATGATGAGTCCAAATCCGCCTCATCATCTGAATCCGTCTCCACAAGAACATTCCTTTGGGGAGCCCGTCCGCCATCATTACTTCTACTTCCTTGCCCCGTAAACCAATTAGGACCCCCGAAATTAGAATTATCTTCGGGAAATTGATTCTGGTTCGGGACACCAAATTGAGGATTTTGCACTTCAGGATACACAACAAACACAACTGGCTCTACGTCGATAGAGCACAGCCGCATAAGATCAGTATCATGACCCAGAATGGCCTTCATCATCCTGCCGGTTCGTCGGGAAGCAGCAATATAGTAAATGAGGTAGTTGAGCGAAAGGGAATAAGCACTCAGCCACCGATCAATACTTTGTCGAAGATATTCGAGCGAAATATTGTTTGAAGGAATGTAAACCATGAACTCATTGCCACCGACATAATTCGACTCTGCATCGAATTGACCGTTCAATTTCACAATAATTGATCGATAATCGGCCATTTCTATTAAGTTGATGTGAAGAATTGAGAAGAGTGGAAGTGAAATGAGGAAATTTTTCCTTGATTCAACCAAATCAGCCTTTCTACGTCTTATAAGAATTTTTCAGTCAATTTTCACGTGATAATCGGATTCGTGTAGTCATTTCACCATCGCCCCCCCCATCGGCCCACCATCGGCCCCCCATCAGCCCTCATTAGCGTGCATGTGACTGTCATATCCGACTAGTCATTTCAGCAGATAAAGCTGAATTGAAACTGCACCTCCCACATGCCTTCGATCGGCCCTCCATCGGCCCTACTGTACGTTTGCAGGAAAAGCCTTGCATGTATCGTGTTGAATGATGTGTCGAATCCCGTCTCGAAGAAAGGGATAGAGGGCCGATGGAGGGCCAACGGATAACCACATTCGGCCCTACTTCGGCCATCACATATGTGGCTCAGCCTATGGGATGTTCGGCCTTCGGCCTTTCTCCTCTCGGCTGATGTCAGTTAGGGCCGATGGACACCACCCATTCGGCCTCCCTTCGGCCCTCAAAGCCGATAACTTCATCACATCAAGTTAAGTGGCTCGGCCGATGGGGAGGGTTCGACTTTTTTCCTCAGGGCCGATGGACTCCCCCCATCGGCTCTGCGACGTATAAAGACAAAATGATTATATTTGTGTTTTGTTTTAGTGGTTGGCTATAAATGAAATTTCGTTTTTTACAGTATGGCTACTGCTGCAAAAGCCTCTTTTTTTTTTTTAGTTAACAACAGATCTAGACCTTTGAATCGCCCGATCTAACGACTGTGATTCGTTCCTAATTCTTAGAACAAGGGGCGTTCTTATTTGAACTCCTCTCTCTCTATATATATATATATACCACGGCTATAATAGCAAAATAAATCATAATCAAATAATACAAATATCTAATAAAATTCGAGGATAAAATTAGGAGAAAAATCCTAAAATAGAAGCCATAAATCCTAATTTGGTCCAAGTTGATCCATAATCGGAGTCCTATTTTATGGAAACTATCGGGCTGCCCAAATCGATCGTTAAATCTCAAATCATGCAGAAGATCTAAAACCCCTATTTTATGTAAACTATCGGGTACCGTTACATCTCAAATCATGCAGAAGATATTGAAGCATTTCCCCTTAATTAGATTCAAAACCCTAGTCGTTGTATCTTCTCCGCGTGATTCCGTCTGAATCAGGCCAACTGTCGACACGCATGCCCAGAAATCTGTCCATAAACCGTCCATCTCGACGCAAACAACGAGTTCTCTTATTTATCCGAAAAAACTAGCCGGCGCGTCGCAAACCCAATTCACGCCCAAACTTCAATTTCTGGAATCAAAACAAGAGGGTTCAATGCACTTTCTTTCTTTATGCGTGGTTGCGGAATGGGAATGAATGCTGGAGCGTGTATGACTGTAGTTTTTATTAGTATTTGATTAACAGTTAACGATTCGGCTATCTGTGGCTAGGGTCGTATGCATCAGCCATGACCACATCTACTAAGGATCCATCTCATCTTCTTAACCAACTGGAGGGTATTTTGGAATCTGGCCCTCAATTGTAAGTTTTCCGATGATAGTCGTTTTATTGTTCTTTTCTATTGATTGAACCACTTCTAGGTGTAGGAAAATTACCCCAATTTGTGGTTGGGTTTATGTTTAAGTCGTTTTAAACGTCTACTCGATTCTGATCTAATATCCGTGAAATAGTGTAGAATAAAATTTCTCTGTGTTCCATCATTTCTCATGTCATTAGGAGATTGTAGCTTCTGTTTTAGTTTTACCTGTAAAGTGCATAATTGGCATATACTGTTTAAACTTGACCTATAATGTGCTTAATCTCTTTCTTTTTCTATGGTGACAGTGATGAAGTTGGGTTTATTCATCCAACACTGTTTGCTGCATTCAGTGAGGAGGTCCACAGCTCTCCTTCGTCATTATCTGGGGCTGATGGGTCTCGGCTAGAGGATGAGACCAATAAAAAATCAGAACAAGCACTAGATAATAGTTCTGATACTTACTTTTGGCATAATGAGCATAAGTTGGGTATCTCCACCCTTGTTCTCGTTCCACTATATAGAGCGGCTAAAGATGCATTCATGGATTCTTATAAACGATACAGAATGTTGAGCAATTCCCAATTTAAGACTGATGAAGGACTAGATGACAATGCATCAATATGTTCAATGTCTTTCTTAGACATTGCTGAAGTTGAAGTTATGAGGCATAGCAGAGCACTTCTTCTAATAAGCTGTGATTTTGGCACTGCTTGGAATTCCAGGTACATTTCCGCACCATTTCATGGCATAATATTGGCTGGTCCACTGTCCACCCAATCATGAAATTGAAGGACAGGTTTGTGGCATTTATTTATTTTGCTATTCTCGCTTCTTTTGTTCAGGGCTGTCTGACTAGTGTCCATGTCATATAACCAAAGCTTTGTTTTTACCGGAACTTGGGATTATAAAAGATGAATTTTGTTCTTAAATGAACTTTTTAAAGCATACTATGTAGTATTAAAATTGTTATATTTGATAGACACCAGGATACAGACTTCTTAGAATTGTCTAGAGGGAAATATGTGATTCACCTGTTAACCATCCAAATACTCTATAAAGTTATGATGTGATGCCATCATGTATCCACACAATTGACCGTTTGAATTTATCTTCTAGACTTTGTCTGAGTTCTGTGAATGCCTGGACTGTGATATGCTGGGATTTTTCTTCTTTTTGGACGGTTCTCTTGTGTTGAGCTGTCTTGGACCTAATCCTTTTGGTAGCTACATACATAAAAAATTTGCCCAGTAAAGTATTAAGTAAAGATTCTTCAGTCTCACTCCTTGGAGCTTCAGTGCTTAGTAGCAGAGTTGAAGTTTGATGACAACTTCGTTTGTAGGATGTCCTATAACTCTGATTTTTTATTTTTATTTTTTATATTTTCATCTTGTAGGAAATTAATTGTGTCAAAGAGGATGCTCTTGCCAACGTTTATGGATGAACTGCTCTTATCTGCTTTAGTCCTATCATGCTCACCAAAAAGTGAATATGCTTGGAGCCACAGGTAGTTTACTTACTCGGATCTAGTACTCATATGATTTGGCTTACTGCTATTATTGTTTTTATTATTTATTTATAGTAAAAAAGTAAGATATGTTTACCCCAACCTCATGATATAGAACATCTATGTTCTTTTTCAGTTACAACTTAAGAGCACCAACACTTGCAACAAAATACAATTTGCATGTGATGATTGGGTGCTACCTTGCTGAGTGTATCCGTGTGGTGTTATCTACACTTTAAAAATCTTTTCTAAACTTGCTGCTTATGGTTTCCTCAATGATAGGAGGTGGGTGATCAAGATGATAGCTGGAAAGTGTGCAACTCTACCAGAGATTGTCAGAAGAGAATCTGAGTTAGTGAAAAAAATAGTTGAGGTTTAATTTTGATTCAGAACTATGAAGCCCCTTTCCTACGAAGCACAATCTAATTTATCTCCAAGAATGTTGTCATGTGGAGTTGTAACTTTAATATTTTGTTATTCTCATTTTTTTTGTTTTTCTTTCATTTCCTCTATTTATATCTGCTCGAAAACTGTCAATATGACTATTGACTACTAAAAGTACTCTGTAATTATTAAACATAAGTGTGATTTAGATTGCTAAATTTGCCATGACGCTGGATCTGCATGCAGTAGTATCTGCCTGTGATTCCCTTCTTTGTTAACTCCTCCATCTTTTTTTTTTCTTTTCCCCACAGCTTGATTACATTATCATTTTTAAAATACATATTGCTGGCCCATGTTTATATGAAACTAGCTCTGTTAATCAGAATGGAATCATCTGATAACCCCACAACTTGAGTACATTATCTTATTTGCAATCACATGATCCTTGCATGAACATAAATTTATGAATTTATTTTTTTGATTTGTTGCAGAACTCTAAAATGAATTACCGTGCTTGGAATCACCAGTTCTGGTTAGTTTCCTACATGACAGAGGCACAGGTCAGATTACAATTTAAAGCCCCTATTACCTGCTCCAACTCATCCTCTCCACCGCTACCCTCTCTTTCTTGTTAGAACATTTACACTGACTGCGGAGGAATAACATTGCTGCTTTACCATTTTGGCCAGCAATTATGTTTTTTCGAGTTTAATCACCATCATTTATAGACTTGATCTTTATTCTCCATTTTGTTTTATCCAATTTGGGTCTAGTTTCCCTATCTGTCATCTGCTTGCCATATCATTTGTCTTTTGAATTTGGCATTGTTTAGGCATATGTTTTGTTTTGCTGAGTGATTTTTATGCTCTTCTCCAGATACTATCTGAGTTGCAGAATTATAGAAATTGGGCTGCACTTCACGCTGCTGATAACTCTTGTTTCCACTACCGAGCCGTAAGTTTCAAACTCTATGTTTAGTGCCCAGCGCTCTGAACTGGAACAGAAGAGCAAGTTTATTACAACCAATTATTAGTTTTTAAGGAGCTAGTTTGGCTGGGTTATGGCATGCACAAATATTTTAGTCTTTTCATGCATATGCTTGATAGCTTGTGATTGAAGAGGATGTGTACTTACCTTGTTATTGCCTTGAATCTAGGTTTAAGAAGTTGTCAATGTCCTAGATTGCTTGAGCTATTATAATGAGTTTATATTCAAGATTGTCCAAGTCGATTATAAATATGTACTACCTCTTTCCCATAGAAAATGTCTTGTTTCTTTTCAGCGCGGTAATTTAGAAGAGTTGATTTTAGTTGGTAAAGATGTGGGACTCATACAATTAATTAATTATTTAGAATTTGTTTGTGAGGTAGAGAGGTGGGACCTATGCAATTAATTAATTTTCTTGAATTGATTTGAGTTGGCAAAGGCGTGGGACCCACTTCCTTTTTTTAGAAACACGACACTTTCTATGGGACACCGTGAAAAGAAAAATATGACACTTTCTATGGGACGGAGGGAGTAATAGATTTCCACAATGTATTGCTGGTACAGGTGGTAAGTCTATCAATGGAAGAGTGTATAGTTGCATCTAGTTGATCGAAACTTCATCTCTCTCAGAGTCTCATGAACTTTCCTTAGAAGAAGAGTAATATATGCAAAGCACAATGACGAATGGCCTGCACAAGCAAACTAACATTTTTCTATAATGTCAGCGGATACTGGTCCAGATGATTGAGAATTCATGGCGCTACAAGGATCCAGAATCAAGTGCTGAATTTCATCGATTGTGGAAGGTTTGATCTTAGATTATTTAATTATTTGAAACGTGAAAGAATTGCGAATCAATTTGTTTTCATGAGATAAGGCAAAGTGTTCAAAATTATATTTTTCTTGTACTGGGAAGAGCAAAGCCCGTATAATCCTGGCTGTAGAAGTCTCTGCATCTTGTGCTTTCTCATATTTGAATCGGCTCAATGATTGAATAGTATGTAGTGAAATAATTGATGGACTGATCTAGTAAGTTACATCAGGTACAGATTTTCTGCCTGAGGCTGCTTAAGATTTCTATTAGTACTTAGGAAATTTGCAGCAAAACTACTTTATATTATTGTTGGCCGATTTGGAAATTTATGGTTTGTCATGAAAGGAGCATCAGGTAGATATCTCTCCCAATTCTGTTCTAAGCAATCCCAGAAGAAGAGTGATCAGTAATAAGAAGAGACATACATTATATAGATTTAAGTTCTTAAATAATCTCGAGTGTTTTGATTTGCCAATTGGCAAATGTAAGTATTAATCTGCTTATGTAGTGATCCACCATTACCCAACTTCCTCTAATATTGGGCGATGGATTTATATCAGGAGGAGCTAGACTGGGATGCAATGCTGATAAGGCGGTACGTTGGAAGAGAGGTATGCTATCAGTACTTCTGGTACATTGCAAATCATAAATTTAAGAACGTAATTCCGAATTATGACTTAAACAAGATACTAGGAAATCCTAGTTTTATGTCTGTTGAAAATATTGACGACTTGAAAGCTTGAATTATATGAGTTGGCAAGATAGAATTTTCTACTTCCCTTTTAGTTTGTCTGTATATAAAATGGTACTAGTTCATATGTACATTATATGCTATACATCTACTGTTCTGTACAAAGGTCGAATTCATGAGAATTTGTGATTCTTTACCTGAGTTTCAGTGGCCCTTTCTTGCGTCTATCAACAAAAGAGTTGTTTCTTATTAGGAAAAAAAAATCAGGTGGTTTTGTCTTATCAATAATCAATTAATCGATATTGACATGCGTTGTCACCACGAGCTTCTGTATAATTTGTTGATTCTTTACTTTTTGGTACTGCTTTCCTCAAGTCTTTATGGCTTCACCGTCGCTTCCTCTCACTGTTATGGATGAAACATTTGGCAATCGATGATCAGAGTATATCCTCCCAATCTTGCTGCACAAGTTCTGACCTTATCATGTTTGTCAAAGATGAAATAACGCTATTCCATTCCTGCACAATCATCCCTGACAATGAATTTGGGGACTATCGTGCTCAAGCAACCTTGTCAGCTACCTACATCTCTTGGCTTGCAAAGGTACACTAATTTTCTTACTGTTTTTGGTAGAACTCTCTTTCTTCCCTTCTTACCATACAATTATTCAGACTCTTCTATTGCTGTCTGTTTAGCAAATGCCTATGTATTTTGCTGTGCTTCAAGAAAGTTCACATTTTGAGGTACTCAAACTATTGCTTGAAGAAGCTGGAAAGAGCTGCCTTTGGGATTCTGTAAATGCAAGTCGCGAAACTACGCCATTAATCGGTTAGAAACACCTTCATTCTGTACTTCGGTTTGCCCAATTTTTCATGTTTAGTTTCATCAATACATAAGGCTGATAATTTGGCGTTGCAAGTAAATTGACCATTATTTAACTCTAGGTCCCCCAGTCCTTTCATAATTCGAACAGTTAATGCAGTTCTCATGCAAGATGGGTTCTCTGTCTGAATTGTAGTGAAAATGTATCATAATATCTCGTCTATTTAACTTTCCATACGTCTAATTTTATTTTTTTTGGTGTATTTGTGTTGTGGTGAGGGAAATCCATAATTGCTATCAAGTATGTATTATGTAAATCTCGGTTTTTTTTTAAAAAAAAACTGCAAATAGTGTACGAAATGTCTAACTTAAAAGTGTTGATAAATTTAACACATCAGTACTCAATTATATGCTTTTCGTCACTTGTATTGTTTTTTATTGTATAAATATATATTTCCGTAGTGATCGTCACCTATAAAATAAACAAGTTCGACAAACGGCAGACCGAAAGGCACGCGTCACGCGCTATAAACATAAAAAATCCCATCCTTTTTGCATTCTCAGAATTGCAGTATTATATTCAACTAATGTTGCACCCGTGCTTCGCACGGATGGTTTTATACATATATACTAATAAAAATATATATACAAATTGCTTACATGATGCACGTTCTTAATAGCAATGAAAGCAACTGTTAAACTTTTTTTAAGCTTACAAAAGTAATATAGAATTGATAATAACTAATAATAAATTTACATTAACAAAATTAAATGATTAGCTATTTTGCAACAATACATGTATAAAGATTATATGTGACTGTTTTTTCTCTATTAAAAAAAGGATGGAGAGTACAAATTGGAAGTTAACTAACTGAATTATAGGTCACAAGGTTCCCTTCAAGATGAAGGCCGAAATAATAGTTATCTTCTTCATATCTTACTTCACCTGAGAGGCCGGTTTACCAAGGAGAATCTCATGTAGCCGAAGAATTGAAGTAGACTGTTGTCGTTGTCCCTTCTGCTTTCCTTCACCAGTTGTACCGTTGCTTCCCTCTTTGTCGCTTCTATTTCTACAAGCACCAATACTATCTTTTCCTGTAGTCTTTTGCTTTCGAATATCAAACGGGTTCAGAAATGCTATGTACCTGGAAATTTAGTTAAAGAGAAACAAAGCTATTCTCTTGGCCGTGGAAATAATTAAAGACCTCATCTTTTGCAGTTGAGATTTTTTTTCTTCCACATCAGCATAAACCTCCAAGAAAAGGAACATAAGATACATACAGACTTTATTAATAAATCATTGACAAATGTGTAAGTATTTTTCTTTTTTATAATTATTGTGAATATTAAGAGGCAAATAATAATTAAGAAAATATCTATAATCTATATTCAAAGCTTGAACTCAAGTCTATTTCATGTTTCATTTGATTCCAATCCCCAATAATTAATCTTATTTACGAAATGAAAATTAGAACTTTAACAAACGTATAACTTTCGGAATAATAAGTCTTCCTATTATCCGAAACGTGATTTATTTTATATTTTTTATTCACCGTAATTCAAGATTGTTAATTATTAGATTATGCAGCATATTTGTATTTTTCGGTGCTGGATGAATTTTTCCAGCGTCCATTTTAAAGGAAATAGAACAAACCAAGTGTGATATTGGTTGGTCTAGTTTATATGCATTAATTGTTTTAATCACAGATAAAAAATAATACTTATATCGATCCACACATGAGGGTAGCGTTGAAGTTATTGTAGGTTGTTCGATATATATTTAGTAGAAATCCTATTGTATGAATATAAACTTAGATAACAAATACTCCCTCCGTTCCATCTCACTTGTCCAATTTGGTTTCGAGGCGATTATTTAGGTAAGTTGGTTTTATATAATAAAAGTGTGGGATCCATATAATAATTAATTGTGTAAAATTAATATGTGTGAGACCCATATTATTATTTAATTATTTAAATTTGATTTGAATGGATAAAGTTGTGGGACCCATTTTCTTATTTAGAAAGTGGACAAATGAGATAGGACAGTCCGAAATGGAATACTGGACAATAATAATGGGATGGATGGTGTAGAAAGTGTCTTAAGAGTATACGACTAAAATTCTAATACAACCTCATAACTTATATTGGAATAATTAGTTAGTTACACTTGAGCACCATTACATGTTTTTAACAAATTGAGTATAACTACTAAATTGTACCCTCGGATTATATGTTGCTGGTTGATAACCACTGAATCCATAGTTCTGATATGAGCTCGTAGTAGTGCATATGTAAGTAACCACTGATAACCACTTACTTTTTGTAAAGAGCTAATGAATTGAATCAATTATCAAAACAAATAAATTGTAAACTTGAATGTATGTAAGTATTCAAGCAAGTTAAAATGAATAATAAATGAAATAAAATCATTTTTATTGCCCAGAATCATGGTCGTAGAAATGCTATTTCAACCATGGAATCGTATCTTGATGTAATAATATACTCCATCCGTCCCGTTTGACTTGTCTTGTTTTTCTTTTCGAACTGTCCCACTTGACTTGTCACATTTTCTAAAAAGAAAAATAATTACTAAACAAATTGCCATTTTTCCCTTGTGAGACCTACTCATTTACATACAATCTACTATCCATCTCAATCTCCATGCCAAAAAAGAAAGACAAGTCAAATGAGACGGAGTGAGTACAAAACACTGGTATAATAAATTAAGCATTTTAGTCGGCTAAGAGCATGAAACTTCCTCCCCTTTCACATTCGCAGAGGGTAACAGATTAACATGTATACACCCTTGCTCAACACAGCTAAATTTGGTAATCGTGCAACTCCACACGTGCAGAAGCAGTTAAACACATTTGCACCCATGCTCTGTACGGCTAAATTTTGTAATCGTGCAACATACGACTTCTGCATTAACCTGGAATTATATTTCACTGGAGAGGAGGCAACACATAGTTCCTCCACTTTTATTGTATATTTATTTACCTACCGACACATAATAATTGATACACTTTTATTGTATATAAAAATGTATCAACATACAACTGCAATCTGCTACTGCCTGCAAACAATCAAATAACCATGACTATCCCATATAAAAACCAAATCATCTATGTTTGGGCACCCTAGCAAACTAACATAATTGAAATAAAAAACACCACCACAATAATCGTGAATCAAGTGAACAGCAAAATTGGGCATAACTCAACTCATCCAATTTTGATAAGAAACTAATTTATCATTCGAAATTTCACGTTCTAGGGTACATATTCATGGTTATGCATCCACAAAAAACCATGGTGCACAATAGGAAGAGCATTAATAAATTATATGCAGTCCAGGATGATCAGTTTGCTTGAGTGCCACAAACAATTGCATCAGAGAAAGTAAGTCAGCACCTCTTTTTTCATTCAGTTTTGAAATCCAATTCTAAGAACTGTTCCTCTAAGGCAACCGCCGCTTCCTCCGTTTCGTATTTGGCTCTTGTTGCCTATCTCACTCTCACAGTCATTTCCGCAAACAAGTCGCGCCATGTGATTAAGGATATTAATTACTATGATTATTATATTCATAATATAATGTATTGGGCGATTAAGCTTTGATTAGGAGATTATTAATTACTAATGTTGAGTAGATTTATACTATATTTAAGTATGTAAGTTAGACTTAAAATATCAGATATATTTGAATTTAGTATTTAATAGAGATTATTGAAATAATAGAGACCTCTTATCAATCCTGCAAGTTAAGGTTCTACTGATCATGTTTCTCAACTCCTCATCATGTATCTTGGTCCGAGAGTAAGCAAAGGCCATCTTTTTCCAGAGCAGCGAAGGCCTCCGCTCACTGCTGGACTCGATGGGGCTGGTGAAGATCAACACGTAGCTGAGGGAGGCGTTTCCGATGGGGAGTGGCGGCGGGGCGATGGATATGGAAAAAGGGATATATTGGGAACCATTCTCTTTTTCTCTAAATGCTTGCGTGAAATAGGAAGTCAATTTATGAGGAAAGGATTTCGTTGGGCTCGAGGAGGACGATGTAAGATATCCAAAATGGGTAAAAGGTGAAGAAATCAATGAAAATCATGAAAATAGATCTAGCATAGCTTAGCGCCTAGAAAACCTCGAAAGATGGGTTAATATTCATTGATGGTAAGCCCGAGTACAATCTTTATTACTAACAGGAAGGAGGGTTTCGTGTAGATGTATTAGGATGTGACGCGAACGGTGCGGGAAGTACGGCGTCACGTCAGAAGGAACGAATTAGAAATGAGGTACATGAATCTCCCATTACTAAGAAAGTGTTGGTTCGGAGACGATAGTCAGGTGTAGAGGGGGGGGGGGGGGTGAATACACCTGATCACAGTTTCTTTTTCTCAGAACGCGAAGGACAGCTGAGCTGTAGGTTGCAACTGATGAACAGTGCCAAATAGTAACCTTCGATCGCGGGTCAGAAGTGTGCCAACTACTGAGCTCTCCTACTGACTTTTGTCAGTACTTGAAACTCAGTCGGAGACGTTGTGCGGAAAAGAGTGTGGGGCCCGGAGATTCGTCTCAGTTTGAAAACGTTATTTTTACAAATCAAGTAATTTGGCTAGTGCGCTTTGAGAATACGTTTTATGCAAATATATGATTTTTAATCAGTTTGTATGCAATGCAATAAAACAGTAAATAACACAAGTAATTTTTAACGTGGTTCGGATACGCAATATCCTACGTCCACGGTCCTGCAGAATAGGAGTTCTTGTTGATTTATCTGAGTAAGTCTCAGCAAGGAATCTGTGCACTGGACAGATCCTTCTAAGTTATAGTCATTAGCGACTTTACAAATCAAACCAAAGTTTGAAAGGGAGGGGATAATCTCCAACTAGGAAGGAGTTCTTACAGTAAGAACAATCACTAAAAGTGAACTCTTCGAATTTCTAAGCTATAAATTTGGCAATGAGCTTAGCTAGAGAAGAGGGATCTAAAGAACTCTAGAGAGAAGAACTAATGATATTCTATTGGGCAAGTTCTTCGCTGGATTGATCTTGAATGCGCTAGAGTTGTTCGAAAGCTTGAGCGTTTTTCCCTTGATATCCCGTGCGTGAAGCTCGGATTTCTTCTCTATTTATAGTTGTGAGCAGGCTTATGTCCGTTGGAGAAGACGATGCCACGTGTCACAAGCTTCCAAAGAAAACGGCCATAAATTCGAATTGTTGCAGCAGAGTTGTTGGACACTGTACATGAGAGCAGCTTTAGTTGGTCAGAGCAGATAAAGCGTTGTCGGCTTCTCATTGGTCGAGGTTTATGGTAGGTGAGATTGTGTCAGACATCGGAGTTGACTCTCTCAAATCCTCGTATGTCTTCTCGCCGACTTTCGAAATGACTTTAGCGGCCGAGTCGTTTTACGTCGGATACGGTAGACTTTAAGCGTCTCTGTCTTCTTCGTCGAGTCGGCCGACAAGAGATATTCTCTTGAGTATGGTCGCCGATGATCGCGAAGGTACCGAGCTTGCATAGAGTTTTTTCTCGCGATGTACGTCGGTGATGAGATGTCTTCTACCGAGGCGAAGATCACCGATGACTTAAGAACGCAAGCAATTACACCGATGACTTGGGGTTTTGGAAGGTAACTTCGACGGTAAGATCAATCCAACAATTTACCCCGTACGGGACTTAGACAAAAAGATAGATAATAAAAACAGTCTAGCTTTATACATCATCTAGTCCTATCAAGACACTACACTACCGATATCAGCTGGGTTTTGAGATCTTCAATTCCATAGTACTACTATGATTTCCCCCAATATTATTTTAACCACTAACAGCTGAATGCCATCTACTGACTCATAACCCAACAATTTCCCCCTAATTGATGATGCCAAAACCTCTATAAAATATAAAGAAAGAATACTAAACTACTGACATAGATAGACTTCAGGCAACCGAATCGAGTTAGCCTTAAGAGTTCAAAGAATTGAGAGATAGACAAAATCAGAGAAACGGTTATGTGTGAGTGTGTGTCAGATCACTTCAGTGATCAGTTGTGATAAGCATAACACAACTAAAAGCCTTAAGACAATGAGTAATTGTCTGGCCAGAAGAAAAGGAACTGATATATATGAAGAAGATTACAGGGTTCCTATTCTTCTAAATAGGGGATGAGAACACTATTGCTAACGACTGAATCTTTGGGTCTTCTTCTTGAAGTCTTCAGACCTATCAGCAGGAGGATCCAGGATATAATATTTGTAAATCCTTGCACGCAACGTCTGGATTTCCTCGAGATCAGCAGGTGTTGGTCCCGAGAGCACGTTCAGGTGTACGGGGGGGGGTGAATACACCTGAAACCGATTTCTCAACTTGAAACACGAACAATCCTATTCAGGATAATGTCGTACTGAATGAGTTCAGCAGACCAGATAGCTGTTTTGAATCGTGTTAGGCAGAGTGACTGACTCTACTGAGATCTGCTAGCTGACTGAGTCAGAATTCAGTATCTTCAGATGGAGTTCAGTGGTGCGGAATTGTGTAGGCCCGAAACAGTTGAGTGGAAAACGTTTTTATCAAAACAGTTTCAGTTTAGTAGAATAATCAGTTAAGTTCGCTGAAACTCAGTTGAATGATTTTATAGGATATTTTTCAGTATGCACAGTTAAAATCAATGCAACAGTAAATAGCAACACAAGCGAGAGACACAGAGATTTTTAAAGTGGTTCGGATAGACAAGATCCTACGTCCACTGTCCCGAAAGATCAGGAGGCTATTTATTATACTGAGTTAGTCTCAGTCAGCTTGTACACAGGACAAAGCCGCGTCTTGTAATTTATACTGAGCAAGTCTCAGTTTACACAGTTATCAAACTAAAGTGTTTGACAAACTCTCCAACTATGAAGGAGTCCTTTTACAATAAGGATCAAGTTCAAATATGAACTCCTTCGTCTAAGCTATGGATATGTTCAGTTGAGCTTAGGGTTAGAGGGATAGGGAACGAGAATGTAGCTTCTAGGACGACGAACAACTGAGTTTTAGCTTTGGGTTCGTGTAACGTCGTTTGGATACTAGAGGCTTGTTTATCGGTTCAGCTTGGTTCCCTAGGAGCTAGGAGGTAGTCTTTCACTGGAGAATGTTCTTCGAGTTCTTGCGGAAGACTTAGGCTTTTCGGTTTGCTCGTTTTAATGCTCTGTTCTTGTGGTCTCGTTACCGCTTGTTCTCGTTGCAGGCTCGTGGGCTTTAAATTTTGAATTATCCCTCTATTTATAGAGAAGAGATTGGGAAAGATCCGTTGGAGACGATGATCCCTTTATCACTCTCTTTGGTAGCTAACGGCTCTTTTGAGGTATGGTGACAGTGTCTTTTCCCTCCTTTTCCGGAAAGTTGTTGACTTGCAGCTTTAGTAGGTATAGGACAGGTGTCTGCTTGTCATTTATCGAGGTTTAGAAGGTAGTTGAGACAGAACAGACTTCGAGGCAACTGAAGCTGACTTCTCTCTTCCTCGTATTTGACTATGCTGATTGTCATTCAAAAGTTCTGACAGTTCAAAAGACTGTCTGACCGTTGCTGATTCTGATCTCTGATTCAGTAGCAAATATGCTGAGATGGCTCTACTGAAGATCAGCTCTGAGTATAGTGAACTTCTCCTGCTGAGTTTAGTTCCACTGACTCTATTCAGTATACTGCTCCTGCTGAGTCCAGTATATACTGAGTCTTCTACATCTGGTGCTGAGGCTGATAATCTACTGAACGCCTGAACCAGAGCATAGTGTCTGCTGAGTCTGAAACCTCAAAGACAAAAACAATTACAAAGTAATGGTTCACCAATCAAGATAGGGTTTTGGGATCTTCAAATCTTCATAGATTCACTTAGAGCATAAGCCTACTGAGTGCATGTCAGTACGGAAGATAGAATCATTTCCCACTATGTATTACTGTGCTGAGGATAGAATCATCACCCAACAATTTCCCCCTATTTGATGATGCCAAAACCTAACATCTATGCTAACTAACACTAAACTTCTCAGAAACAGAGCTCCTTATAATATTACAAGTAGGATCAGTGGAGTTGTTCTTCAAGTTCTAGACTACTGAAGGGAGCAGAGCAGGGAGTCAGAATATAGAAACTAAGCATATCCCCCTGTCTTAATAATTTCCCTTCATTACAAGGAAGCAATTCCTATAACACAATAGTCTATCAGAATCTAAGCAGCTACTGACAAAGAATCAACCAGTGAGTGTGTGAGTCAGTAATCACTTCAGTGATTCTGAGTGTTAAGTATAAAACAGAACACGGCTTATATAGACAATAAGATATTGTCGAAGCCAAAAGAAGAGATATATATATATAATGTAAGATGGTTCAGTACAATACATCTCTTTCTAAGCTAGGAAAATTAAAGAATCTAAAGCTAGGAACGCTTGTACTGCTTGATCCTGTCCATGAAGTCTTGCGATTGAGTCTCGGGAAGGGGCAGTCCATACATCCTGTAAGTAAACTTCCTCAGCTTCAGAAATTCAGCAAAGTCTGCTGGGTCGTCTTCTTCAAGAAATCTGGCTCCGGCAGCATCCTTTACTTCTTTCTTGATAACACCATAATGAATAGAATCATCAAGTCTTCTAGGTGGTGGCAGAATTCTGGGTTCAGGGACTCGGACTTCAATATTTTCTTTTACAGCTTTCTGCATGTAAGCATACATTTCAGGTTCAGTCCTCATCGTCCATTCAACATAAGCATCAGCCTTTGCCTTATCGGACCAGAATCTCCAGAAATAATTCCTCTTGATGAACTCTATCTTCAGTGACTCCCATTTCTGAGTGTACTGAGCTGGCATCCACTCATCAGTCCTTGGCCATCTATGTGTCTTCAGATCTGTTGGTTTCCTGAACTTCCTGTATCTGTATGGAATGTCAGCTTTGGAAGGAACCCTCAGTCTAGCTTCTTGTTCAGTGCGGACTCTGAGTGCTTCTAAGTTTTCCATATGAATTCTCTCTCTGGCAGCTTGAATCTGTCTTGCCTCTTCTCCTCTATACAGGTATCGATCCATCTGAGCAAAGATGGCATCTATCTCAGCATCCTGTTCTTTCGTGTTTGTGTAGGAGGGCTTATGAGGCGATTCATCTTCTGAGTCACCAGGGGTACTTGATTTTTCTTTAGATGTACCCTGCTTCTCAGTATCCTTCTGTTGTTGTTGCTTCTCCTTTTCCCTATCTTCATCATCTTCAAGTCTCAGCTTTCTAGGAGGCAACCTAGCAGGTGTTTGCTTCTTCCCGCCGCGAGCTGGAGCCTTTGTTTTTCCTTTAGTAGTTTTTGCCTTTGGCTTGTTGGCTGCTTCAGCTTCGGCTATCTCCCTAGCCAATCTTTCATCAGCGGCTATTTGAGCCTCCTCCTCCTTACTGATATATTTCTTAGATTTCTTGGAGGGAGGGGTCGGGAGCTTTAGGACTTTCTTGCCTTTACCTTCGACTGGAGGTGGGAGAGGTGCCTCTTCCTCTTCTGAATCCTCCTCCTCAGGATACTCAGCAACCTCTTTGATTATGTCCAAAGGGGTTTGGGTTGCCTGAGTTGCTTGTTCCCTGGTTCCTGAGCCACTTGGGCCAGTCCCTGCTGAGATTCCAGCGGAGACACCCTGGGCCTCACCAGTAGGTTCAGTAGGAGTAGTTGTCTGAACTGAGCTTGCTCCTGCTACTGACCTTGTCTTCTTTGAAGGCTTCAAGCATTCTGCTCCTTAGCCTTTTGGGCTTTCTCTTCCCCCTTAGATTTTTCCTCCTGGGACTTCTTTGGTGCAGTTGTCTGGGGCTTCTTTTCCCCCTTTTTGGCATCAGCAAATACAGCCGGGGTTGGAGCGGATACTTTGGTGTTCAGGTTTTTGTACGAGGCTGACAATTCATCGAGTCTAGTATGGATTTTGGTCAGCGCCTCATGCAACTCATTCTTCTCATTGATGAGTTCGTCTTTGTAGTGCTGGTGAGAATGATCAGCTGCTGCCTTGAACTGGTTCAGCTTTGTGTCAACCGTATCTTCCAAAGCCTTCTGGATAGAAGCAAGTTTGAGCTCATGGGCCTGAGATATGGCTGCGACTGACTCAGTGTGGGAGGACTGAGAGGCCTTAAAGTCTGCAAGTAATTTGGCATGTCCCTCCTAGATCAGTCTTAGCTGAGTATCGAAATCAGCTTTCTGCTTAGCCAGCGCTTCAGATACTACAGTGGAGATATTAGGGGCAGCTGATTCTGTCAGTGTGGTCCGCAGCCCCTGAATCGCTGCGCTAGTGGCTTGAACATTTTCCTTCCACACCTTGTGGATGGCTTTGGCAAGGGCACGGTTCTGGGTGCCTTGGCTTCTGAGAGCCTTCGCCACTGTCTTGGATCGTCGGCCTTTGGGGATGGGCGCTACTTCGAACTGTGGCTCGAGTAGGAGCTGCTCAGGTTCTGAAGTACCAGCTGCCGACTTCTTAGGAGCAAGGATTGTGAGTGGTAGCTCAGTTTGAGGTGATGTATCCTTGTCCTGTTGAGTTCCCTCATCAGGCTTCTCAGGGCCTGAATCACGGGGTAGGTCCTGACCGTCGGGGTCAGACCCATCTGAGGGAGCTGAGCTGGAGACCTGCTGACGATCATGCAGCAGGGCCAGCATCGCAGCCCTCAGGTCGTCAAGTGTGCCAAGGTCAGCAGGCTCTGAGTAGCCTATCTGCTGCCTTATCCTTAGCTCTTCTTCGTGAAGTTGTTCGCAGGAGTAATGAAAGATGAGGCGTAGCTGGTTGTGCCACTCCTGGAACCTCAATAGCATGTGGAGTCCGGCTCGCTTCGCAATGAGAACGAGATCGGGGTGGCCGAGAGATCTCGGAATATGCTCTGTAATCTCCCGGGATGCTCGAGATTGGATAGCGGAGGCTTCCATCCCGACAGATTCTTCTTCAGACGCTGTCTCAGAATCATCTATGTCGATCGTTGACGTCTATTTCTCAGCAGATGGCAGACTGCTGAGTGGTGGGACATCGAAGAGGCTGTCCAGGGTTTGAAAGTCTCCACCCTGGACTTCTTGGGCCTCGAACCCTTTGGTCCACTTCTTACGCTTGTTCGGTGGAGACGACCTTCTCCACCGACCGAGTCTTTTTCGAGGACTCGACTCATCAATTAGGTCTTTGCGGTGTGCGGTTTGTTCGGCCAGCCTACCTGCATCGCCTCTAATTCAGTAGGCACGGCGGGAATAGTCTTCCTTAGTCGCTTCGCCGGTGCCTTAGGAGTTTGAGCAAGAGGAGACCGCTTCTTAGTAGGCGTGGTCTTCTGAGGCGTTGTCTGCTGAGCTGAGGGTCCTGACCCTATCTGCTGAAGGGTTGCTGCCCTGTTTTGAAATCTGATCTTCTTCACATTGAAATATGTCTTATCATTGTATGTGATCTGATCAGATGCGCAGAAGTCCTGAATCATCACAGACAACTTCAGTCCATATAGGAGCTTGCCTTTTGTGCTGAGTTTGTATGAAGCCTTATCGAACTTGGCTGCTTGAGCCATGAATTCGCGGAGAAAGAACTCCGTCCAGTTGATCTTGGCTCTATCATAAATCGCCATCATTAGTTGCAGTTTGGGCTTGGATACTTGATCGAAGGATCCGGCTTGGCTAGTCAGCAGCTGCGTCATAATGTATGCTAAAGCTCGGTACTGAGGTAGCATTGTGTTCTTCAGGAAAGTGGCTCTGAACGCTGTAGGCTTCCCGCAGAATACTGAGAGGTAGTCGTCCACCTGATCGTCATGATAGCCAACGGTGCTGACTCCCTCAGAGGGTAGATCGATGCTTCTCCGTAGCGCTTCCTTGATTGACATCTGCTTTAATTGCAAAGCAGCTTCTCCGATGGTGTGAACTGCGAATCTTCCAATAATATCGTCAGCTACTGAGTCTGAGTTGAGGTAGACTTCAGCAACCTGCCTCGGAAGGAAGAACGTCGGCTTCTTAGAGAGAAATCCCTCCAGACCAGATTCTCTGAGAGTAGAGAAAATTTCGTCCATGAAATCCAGGTCGCAGGCGTCGAACTCCATGACTGGTTCACACCAGACACGGTTACGTTTGAACTCGCCATTATATCAATGAAAAAAACTGAGCGGTTAAGAAATATGCAAGTAGGGTTTGCTAGAAAGATCTCAGATTTTCGGAGTAAAAGATTTGAAGTATGCTAATGGCGGTTTCAAAGATATGATCGCAGATTTATATTTGGATGAAGATGAACAGGTTAGCGATCGGCGTTGAGTTTAAACATGCTTTATGAGATGGACAGTCAAGATTAAATAGTATATTATAGGTAATGATCATGCTTGCCGCCTAAGTCAAAAGCCAGTTGTAACTTGCCTAAGTAGTAACTGTGATACGACATGCATTAAATGCGTGGCAGAGTTCAGCATACTTATGTATAGAATGTCGTGCATTAAATGTAACCCGTTAATTATTAAATGACAATTCTATTGGGCATTAAATGCGATGCTGAGTCTGAGTTATAGAGTCGTATTACTGTTCTATTGGTTACTACTGAGTAGAGATACGCAAACCTGTCAACTGAACATCGTAGTCAGCTGATACCTCGTGTAGATGGTTGCTGAGTCTCTACGTACTGAAATTACTCAGTACTGAGAGTGAACATTCCCCCTTACTGAATGCTCATCTCCTGAATCCGCTTACTGACTTGAGTCAGTAGGGTCCAGCAGACCTAGCTCTACTGAAAGTTCTCTGAATCTTGCTTCAGCTAGAGGCTTGGTCAGTATATCAGCCCTTTGTCGATCAGTATGGATCTTTTCCATCTTGATATCCTTCTTTTCGACATGGTCACGAATGAAATGATGTCTGATGTCCACGTGCTTGCATCTTGTGTGAAGTACAGGGTTCTGAGTGATTGCAATGGCACTGGTACTGTCGCAGAAGATTGGCACTTCATTCTGAATGACGTCATAGTCACGTAGCTGCTGTCTCAGCCAAAGGATTTGGGCGCAGCAACTTCCGGCAGCCATGTATTCAGCTTCAGTAGTTGACGTGGCTACTGAGTGTTGTTTCTTTGAAAACTATGAGATCAGCTTACTGCCAAGGAACTGACACGTTCCTGAAGTTGACTTTCGGTCAATTCTACACCCTGCATAGTCAGCATCAGAGTAACCAGTTAGTTCTATATTATCGTCAGTTGGATACCACAAACCCATGTCAGGTGTTCCTCTAAGATAGCGGAGAATCTTCTTTGCTGAGTCCATGTGACTCTGCTTTGGATTCGCCTGAAATCGAGCGCAGACACCTACAGCATAAGTTATGTCAGGACGAGTAGCTGCTAAATATAATAAAGAACCAATTATAGCACGAAATTCAGTTTGGTCTACTGATACTCCCTCCTTATCAAGATCAATCTTCATGTTCGTGTTCATCGGGATCTTGATAGGTTTGCCGGATGTGCAACCGAATCTTTTGATGAGGTCTCGAGTGTATTTGCCTTGATTAATGAACGTCCCCTTTTCAGATTGTTTGACTTGGAAACCGAGGAAGTAGTTCATTTCTCCCATCATTGACATCTCGAACTTATCCTTCATCATTCTCTCAAATTGTTGGCACATGAAGACATTCTTAGATCCGAAGATAATGTCATCTACATAGATCTGCACAAGTAGTAGATCGTCTTCCAGTCGAATGCTTTGAACGAGTGCGGTCCTCTTGTGCCTTTCGAAAACCTTTCGAAGAAGAAACTCGAGATAGGGTATCGTACCAAGCCCACGGGTGCTTGTTTTAACCCATACAGAGCCTTTACGAGTCTATAACCGATGTCCCCGCGAAAGCCGGGCGGTTGTTCCATGTAGACTTCTTCCTTCAGTACGCCGTTCAGGAACGCAGACTTCACATCCATTTGATAGACTCTGAATCTTTGATGTGTTGCGTAGGCCAGGAATAGTCTAATTGCCTCCAATCTTGCAACTGGAGCGAAAGTCTCGTCGAAATCTATTCCTTCATCTTGACAGTAGCCTTTTACCACGAGTCTTGCTTTGTTCCTTACTATGACGTTTTTTTCATCTCGCTTGTTCTTGAAGACCCATTTTGTTCCAATAACATGTTGATGCCGAGGTCTATCAACAAGCTCCCAAACGTCGTTTCTCGTGAACTGATTCAGCTCTTCCTGCATAGCTATGATCCAGTCAGCATCTTTCAGTGCGTTCTCAATCGTCTGAGGTTCGTCAGTAGACAAGAAGCAGGAATATAAGGCGCTTTCTCCTTGATAGAATCTGGATCTTGTCTTTACTCTTGCTGAGGGATCTCCAATAATCAGATCAGCAGTATGAGCATCCAGCCACGATCTACGATGTTTCAGCTCTTCATCTGAAATTTGTTCAACACAGATAGTAGGTGAGTTAGGCATTTCAGTTGTCCTATCCGAGATTGAAGCAATTCAGTAATGAGAGTATGATCTACTGAGTCACCAGGTTCAGGAGCATTCAGCTCAGGAACATTAATAGATGTTCCCCCTGAGTTGTTATTCTCAGTAGTGGTCTCAGTTACCTCTGGGGTTTCTTCATCGACCTGAGTTACCTGGGATTGACTCTGTTCAGGAGAGTCAATCGGCCCAGCTACATTTGCTGCAGGTTGAGATTCAGTAGACTTGTCTTCAGTTTCCTCATTTGAATCATCATCCTAACAAAACTGGATCTTTTTGACTTTATCCTTTAAGCTTAGATCCTGTAGCTGCCTACTGATGTCCTCAGATTCAGAATTAGAGTTATTGCTCCTGTCTTCAGTAGCAAACTCATTAAAAACAACATGAGGGCTTTCCTCCATGCAAAGGGTTCGATAGTTGAATACTCTGAAAGCTTTGTTGACCCGGGAGTATCCTAAGAACACTCCCTGATCTGACTTGCTATCAAAAGTTTTCAGCTGATCTTTCCCATTATTGTGGATAAAGCACGAACAACCAAAGATATGGAAATATGATAGAGAAGGTTTCCTGCCGTTCCATAGTTCATATGGTGTCTTCTTCTGTTGCTTTGTCAGTAGAGATCGGTTCTGAGTGTAACAAGCAGTATCAGTGGCTTCTGCCCAGAATTTGGTTGGGAGTCCTGAGTCTGCGAGTAGAGTTCTAGCTGCCTCTTTAAGAGTTATGTTCTTTCGTTCAGCAACTCCATTTTGCTGAGGTGTGCGTGCAGCCGATGTCTCGTGCTTTATTCCTTTTGCTTTGCAGAACTCCTCCACCATAAAGTTAAGGAGCTCAGTTCCTCTGTCAGAACGGATTTTGATAATTTTGGTGTTCTGCTCGACACTGAGCCTTTTCAGAAGCCTTGGTAACTCTGTTTTGACGTCAGACTTGTTGGCAATGAATATGACCCAAGTATAGCGCGAGTAGTCATCGATGACCACTAAAGCATATTTCTTGCCTCTGATCGTCACTGGAGAGACTGGACCGAACAAATCCATATGTAGCAGCTGAAGGATTCCATCAGTGGAAGGAGATGGAACAGGTGGATTTTGATTCCTTGTTTGCTTTCCCTTCGATACATGCTTCACACCGAGTGTCTTTCTTGAATACTTCATTCGGCGCATCCTCTTGCTAGAGTGTTTCTTGCTAGTTTGTTGAGCGTTTTGAAGTTGAGATGGCTGAGTCTTCTGTGCCATAGCCACCCCGTTCGGTTGTCGTTCCTCGCCAACAGACAAGCTTCAGGTTCAGCTGAGTTCCAGTCAGCTACATATATATTCTTCTTGCGCGAACCTGATAACACTGTTTTCTCTATGGATTTATCAATAACATCACAGAAACCAACGTCAAATATCACTCTATTCGAGTTGTCACAAAATTGACTAACAGAGAGAAGGTTATGCTGAAGTCCTTCAACATATGATGCTCTTGGAACTTTGGCAGTTCCAATGCTGAGTGTTCCATATCCTCTTGTGTAGCCTTTAGCATTGTCTCCAAACTCGATTCTGGGTCCTTCTTCAGGGATATAATTCTTCAGCAGACTCTTTTGGTATGTCATGTGTCGTGAGCATCCGCTGTCCACATACCATGGATCTTTGTGCACCTGCAAAACAGATTGTGAGTACCCTTTATTTTTTATTTTGGGTCCTTAGATGTTAGTTTTGGTAACCCATATTTGTCTTACGACCCTGGTGGTCTCAGACAACTTCTTTCCACTTGAGTCAACATATTTGACCACCGGATCGGTCGATGCTGACTTCTTAGGCCTTTCAAGGTTCGGGAGTCCGGATCTTCGAGCTGATGGACTGGCTGACCTTTGCCTTTTGTGCGATTTTCTTCTTCTTCTGACTCTTGGATCCTCTTTTGACTATAGGATCATAATAATATGACCCATACTGAGCAGGATGTGTCAGCTGAGGAGGTCCATACTGATCAGCCCACTTGGATTTGCTGGTTCCGCCTTGACTGAACTGGGGTGTTTTGGTGCTGATCTTCTTGTCAGTGTGCTGATATGTAGGATGAGGTGCCTTCATCTTTTGTTTGTTCTTTGCTAGGGGGTTCGGAATGCTCGCATTGATTGTCTCCCCTCGAACAAACCTATCAGCAAGTCGCACTTCTGAGTGTACGGGGGCAGATGAGGAAGCACCCTGGCTAAAACCAAGACCTTCCTTACAGTGCTTGGGCTTGTTGCTTGCTAGCATAGCTTCCAGCTTCTTTTCAGTGCCCATGTACCGCTCAGTCATCAGGTTCCTCCAGACATCATCACTTTTCTTCAGTTTATCATGCTCGGTCTGAAGTCCTGACAGTTGTTGCTTCAGTAGACTCAGTTCAGTATCTTTTTGAGTTAAGTCCTTGGTCAGAACTGAGATCTGATCTTATTGATGCTGAGACTTGGCCATCAGAGAGTTTATCTCCTCCCTGAATCTCAACACAAGTCCTTCAGACTCAGTAACAACCTGACTTTTCTGAGAAAGTCTCTGATTCTCTATTTTCAGGGTATCCAATTCCTGAAGAGTCTTACTGAGCTGCAGACTCATCAGAATCTGTTCGTCTAGAAGTTCTTCATATGCTGTGCTGACGTCCAGATTCTCGTCTGCTCCTGAAAGAGTGTCGTGTGTGCAGTGTGAAGGAGAGTTAAAATATGCATGAGAGTTTACCTCATCCTGTTCTCCTGCCATCAGACACTTTCCAATAGTTTCTTCAGCTTCAAGCTCTAGGGCCATGAAAGCTGCTTCATCGTCGGATGAATCCATGAAGGAGTCGACTTCTTCTGAGTCGTCTGAGAGTTCACCAGCTATGTATGCTTGTCTCTTCTTGGCGAACTTCTCTCTCCTTGCTTTGTGTGCTGCTCGTTCAGCACTACTGAGCTCAGGACAGTCATACTGATAATGTCCTGGCTTCTTGCAGTTATAGCAGGCGATGACTCTTTCTTCTTTGCTTTCGCTATCTTTTGATGGTGCTGAGTCATCCCTCTTTCTGCATTCAGAAGTATGCGAGTCAGGAGTGCATTTAGGCGTGTATTCAGACTTACCTTTCGATTCTCGATAGGCTTTAGTCACTTTTCTGCGCCGCTCCTTCTCCTTCTGATACTTCACGGCAAGCAGTGCGTACTTCTGAGCTGGACTTCCTTCTTGTATGTCGTTGAGTGAAGGTTCAGTCTTACTCGACGCTGGAGATGCTGAGCTGACTGATGCTTTGAAGGCATGGTCAATTTCTTTGTCGACTTCGACTCACGCTTCCGTTGAGGTCTGTCAAACTCGAATTCCTCTGCTTGAAGTTCTGAAAAGATATGGTCAGGAGTAACAATATCTAAGTTAGAATGTCGTAATAATGTAGCAAAAGGAGTCCAATGACCGTCTGGCAGTGACTCAATATTTTGAGATTCATTTCTCGGTTGGAGAATGTTTGTCCTAGCCCGTTGATGGAGTTCATCAGATTCGTGAATCTGACGCTGAGATCTTCAATGGTGTCTCCGGGCAAGAGAGACAAACTCTCCAGCTTTTGGAGTTCCAGCGCAAGTTTGTTGGCTTTGATCTTCTGAGTCCCCCGACTCAGTAGCGCTAGAGCATCCCAGAGTTCCTTTGCAGTCTTGCATTCCTAAACCCTGCCGAGATAAGAATCACTAAGAGTGGTTAGTATGGCATTCCTGGCGACTCGGTCTAAGTTGTGAAGTTTCTTCTCCTCAGGGGTGAAGAGACTTCTGTCCTTGGGAATCTTCTTCCGGGTCACCATTCCTCCTCCATCTGCTAGCTCCTGAGTCATGACACTATCAATCATAGGAACGATAGGTCCTTCCTCAAGTACTTCGGTCATGCTGTCGTGGAGGGAGGTCAGATAAGCCTCAATTCTGACCCGCCAAACACCATAGTTCTCTACTGAGAACATGGGTACCATCCTTATACCTGACATATCAGTCATGTTGAATAATGATATGAATGAGAAATGATATGCAGTGAAAACGTTTTTCCAGATCCGTTCAGGTAGACCAGTTTCAAGATAACAAGAGTCTTATAGAAATCCAGCTCTGATACCAATTGTTGGTCCCGAGAGCACGTTCAGGTGTAGAGGGGGGGGGGTGAATAAACCTGAAACCGATTTCTCAACTTGAAACACGAACAGTCCTATTCAGGATAGTGTCGATCTTGAATGAGTTCGAGCAGACGATAGATAGCGTTTCCGAATCGTGTTAGGCAGAGTGACTGACTCTACTGAGATCTGCTAGCTGACTGAGTTAGAATTCAGTATCTTCAGATGGAGTTCAGTGGTGCGGAATTGTGTAGGCCCGAAACAGTTGAGTGGAAAACGTTTTTATGAAAACAGTTTCAGTTCAGTAAAATAATCAGTTAAGTTCGCTGAAACTCAGTTGAATGATTTTAAAGGATATTTTTCAGTATGCACAGTTAAAATCAATGCAACAGTAAATAACAACACAAGCGAGAGACACAGAGATTTTTAAAGTGGTTCGGATACACAAGATCCTACGTCCACTATCCCGAAAGATCAGGAGGCTATTTATTATACTGAGTTAGTCTCAGTCAGCTTGTACACAGGACAAAGCCCGGCCTTGGAATTTATCCGAGCAAGTCTCAGTTTACACAGTTATCAAACTAAAGTGTTTGACAAACTCTCCAACTATGAAGGAGTCCTTTTACAATAAGGATCAAGTTCAAATATGAACTCCTTCGTCTAAGCTATGGATATGTTCAGTTGAGCTTAGTGTTAGAGGGATAGGGAACGAGAATGTAGCTTCTAGGACGACGAACAACTGAGTTTTAGCTTTGGGTTCATGTAACGTCGTTTGGATACTAGAGGCTTGTTTATCGGTTCAGCTTGGTTCCCTAGGAGCTAGGAGGTAGTCTTTCGCCGGAGAATGTTCTTCGAGTTCTTGCGGAAGACTTAGGCTTTTCGATTTGCTCGTTTTAATGCTCTGTTCTTAGCCTCGTTACCGCTTGTTCTCGTTGTAGGCTCGTGAGCTTTAAATTTTGAATTATCCCTCTATTTATAGAGAAGAGATTGGGAAAGATCCGTTGGAGACGATGATCCCTTTATCTCTCTCATTTGGTAGCTAACGGCTCTTTTGAGGTATGGTGACAGTGTCTTTTCCCTCCTTTTCTGGAAAGTTGTTGACTTGCAGCTTTAGTAGGTATAGGACAGGTGTCTGCTTGTCATTTGTCGAGGTTTAGAAGGTAGTTGAGATAGAACAGACTTCGAGGCAACTGAAGCTGACTTCTCTCTTCCTCGTACTTGACTATGCTGATTGTCATTCAAAAGTTCCCGGCGGTTCGGTAAGACTGTCGGCCGTTCTTGAGTCGATCTCTGATTCAGTAGCAAATATGCTGAGATGGCTCTACTGAAGATCAGCTCTGAGTATAGTGAACTACTCCTGTTGAGTTCAGTTCCACTGACTCTATTCAGTATACTACTCCTGCTGAGTCCAATATATACTGAGTCTTCTACATCTGGTGCTGAGGCTGATAATCTACTGAACGCCGAACCAAAGCAGAGTGGTCTGCTGAGTCTGAAACCTCAGAGACAAAAACAATTACAAAGTAATGGTTCACCAATCAAGATAGGGTTTTGGGATCTTCAAATCTTCATAGATTCACTCAGAGCATAAGCCTACTGAGTGCATGTCAGTACGGAAGATAGAATCATTTCCCACTATGTATTACTGTGCTGAGGATAGAATCATCACCCAACAGCAGGAATATCAGAACTTAGGTCATGATGGTAAGCTGCTGCTTCGATCTCATCTTCTATCTCCTTCGTGCATAGCACGCCACGAGTAGTCCTAGGAGGAGGGATGCGTCTGAATGCTGGAGCTCTGAGGGGTATCTTCTCTCTTTCCATAATCTGTAGGAGCTGATCTCTGAGCTGGGCATTGTATTGATGAATAAATTCTTCAAAGAGTTGATCAGCTGGTATCCCAGATGGATAGAAGCCCCATAAATAGTATCCCTTGATAAATTCTTCTTTGAGTTCCTCCCACCTGCTCGTTCGATTCTGCCGGCACCCATCTGTCTATATGAGGAATAGGAGCTTTCTTGATGTAAGGTGCTCTGGGTGCTCCTCTCCTGTAAGACCTTGGGATCTGCCTTTTCCAATCTACTACTGGCTCGCTGCCTATCTTATCTGTCAGTTGAATGATCTTAGCCAGGTCAGCCAATCTTTTCTTCTCTCTGAGACCTACTGATCTAGCATCTCCTCTTCGGAGATTTAATCCCTTCAGCGTGGCCTCCCAGGTTGCTCTGTCCTCGGCCTCTTGCTCAGGTGTAAGAGTAGGAGTATAAGAACTCTGAGCTAAGGGTAGGACTTCAGTAGAAGACGCTTTGGCTAGCTTCTCTTGAGCTTTCTTCTTTTGTTCATCAAGGATCAGTCTAGCCTTTTCTTTGGCAATCTTGCCAATTATTTTTCTAGGCTTCTTAGCCTTCTTAGCTTCTTCAATCTGCTGTTCATGATCCAGCTGATCTTGCAGCTTCTGAGCAACTTCTTTATCAAATGCCTTCTGCTCTGCTTTAGATTTAAATTTAGGCGTCGGGGAAGATGGAGGAGTAACTTCAGTTGTGATCTCCTTCCCCGGCCTTTGCGGTGGCTGTGGCTCATCGAGAAATCGAGCAATATCTTCAATGTGCTGAGCAGTTGAAATATTTGCTGGCTTAGTCATAGCTGGTTGGACTTCTGGGACTTGGACATTTCCAGGAAGGGATACTTCAGAACTGGTTCCAGCCTGAATAGCTGAACCTTCCCCTTGATTTCCTTCCCCCTGATTTCCTTCCCCCTTACTAATAGCTTGGACTTCTGGGCTCTTCTCCACCTCAGCCTGTTCCGCCTCAGCCTGTTCATCTATCACGGCTTCTTCCCCCTTTTTGGCATCATCAGCCAGGGAGAGGCGAGTGCGGATGGCTGTCACCTCCTTATCCAAATTAAAGCAAAGATTCTTGATGAAGGTGGCGGTGGATTCGAAGTCTTTTACTGCATCGCAGTATTGCTCCCATTCCTTCTCCTGATCAGCTCTAAATTGTTTGAGTTGGGCTACGGACTCTGTCCCGAGTTTCAAGAGACCGATCATGAGATTCTCGTCATCTCCTTCGAATTTCTTTGAGTGCCTCCGCCTTGTTGTTGAATGGCTTTCGAAGGCTCGAGGAGGCCACTCTGTTTCTTTCATCCATAGTGGCTTGGAGCGCCGCAAGGCCCCCGAGTCGTTGCTCGGAGAATGACCTGGCCGAGAGATAAGGAGCTGCTGACTTTGAGCGGCTAAGTCCGCCTTCTGAGCTGTAAGGGCGGCCTCGACAATCTCCTGAATATTGACTGAAGAAGTAGGAGTTTCGGAGACCTTCTCAACCCCTACTGCCAGTCGGTCGACGCTCTCAGTGTGGGCTTTGGTGTACTGAGCCCATTTGAGATGAACGTCTTTTGCAAGGAGTCGATTCTTATCTCCCTGTCGCCTATGGCTTTGTTGACCGACTTAGAGGTCACGGAACCTATAGGTTTGATCTAATAACTGCTGGTTCCGAGCCTTTGCTCAGATGTCACGATCTGTTGCGCTCGACTCGGCTTCGAGGTAACTGGGGCATCACCTGATGTGGAGGGTGGTGGTGATTGGCCCTGTTCGCGATGAGTGTTACCCTCAGCAGATCCTCCCAAATTTGTATCCTTGGGTGGCGCCTGATCCATGTCATCATCATTATTGTCATCGTCGTTGTCATCACCATGATGAGATGGAGGCGAAGGACTGTTGACTGGAGCTGAGGATCTTAAGCTTAGCAGATAGAGCATAGCAGCGCGAAGATCCTCGAAGGAAGCTAGATCAGCTGGTTCCCCAAACCCTATAGCTGATTGCAAGCTCTGCTCTTCTGTCAGTAGGGACAAGGCTGACTGAGTCCTGATAAGTTCTTCAAGAATATCCCAGCTAAGGAATCTCAGCAGCATTTGTGTCCTGGCCCTTATGGCAATATCGACAAGATCTCGATGTTCAGCTATTTCGGGGTTCTGAGCACTGACCTCTCCAGTGGCTCGGAGACGGGTGGAGTGCATTGTCGTCCACTCTGAGGAGGTTTCCTCAGTTGGTACTCCAGTGTCTGACTGAGTCTCTGAGGAACTAATCCGCTGGACTTTATCTTTCAGCGTGGCACCTTCTATGCCTGTGTTCGCGTCAAGTGGTGGATCCTCCTGAGTGGGTGGAGGAGAGGCAAGTTTTGCTGGAACCTCAGAAGGTCCAGGCTTGCTGAGCCTCTTCCTCTTAGGCGGGTCGGCGCGAGGGGGCAAGTCGGAAGTGACTCTTTTCTGCTCAGGCGGCCCTCGCCCGATGGATTTCTCAGCAGCGGCTCTTGTCTTGAACTTTATGAGCTTGCGGTCAAAATATCTCGCATCAGCAAAGGCTGAGCGATCTGATACTGACTCTTCGATAATTACGGACATCTTTGTCCCGTACAGCAGCTTTCCCATACTTATAAGGCTCCTCTCTCCTGTGGGTGTGGCTGCGAACTTCTGAGCCTGAGCTTTAAGCTCGGCTACATAGTAGTCAGTCCAATTGACTCTGACTCCATCATCTATTATCATCATCAGCTGAATGCGAGGCTTGGATAGTTGATCATACGAACCGGCTAAGCTCGTAAGAATGTGAGAAAAAATGTACGCGAGCCCTCGGTACTCTGGTAGCAGCAGATTCTTCGGCAGAGCTGTCTTGAAGACTACGTCATTTCTGCCACAGAATTTCTGAACATAGGAGTTAATCTCTTTCTCCTTGTATCCAATGGGTGAGACTCCGCACGCTGGGAGATTAAAGGTCAGCTCCACGGCAGATTGGATATCGATGATGTGTTTACTGGCATCCCAAGATTGAGGGAAAACTTCCTTCATGTATGAGAACCTGGATTCCTCTACGCCTGTATCTAGGGTTCTCCAGTTGTAGTAGACTTCTGCAACTTGTCTGGGAAAGTATGCTCTTGGTTGCTTTGAGACGAGAAGCTCCAGTCCGGAAGTCTCGAGAGCCATGAAGACGGGCTCAAGATATGGAAGATCAGCTTGGTGTAGCGCCATCGTCGGTTCGAACAGGATTCGGGACTTGATGATTTCAACGATGTTGGTGGGTGTTTTGACAGCCATATTATCTGCAAATTTTCTGTTAGAGACTGAAATAATAGAAGTCAAAACACAATGTATTCACGATAATGTAGATGATGTTTACCGTAAATGTAGAGCTTGGTTGAGAAGAAAGTTCAGATTTAGAAGAGAAGATGAATCGAAAATGCTGAAATTTCTTAAGCTCTAATGGCGATAAAAGTGTGAAAGTGGATTTAAGGTAGAAGATGAAAGATTTTATATGATCGTGCATATCAAACAGTTTAGATCGGACGGTTGGGGTTCAATCTAATTTTTTTAATGATGGTTGTGATTTGATGTTATAAATGGAATGATTACACAAGCCGCCTCTACCATAGACCCACGTAGGATTATGCGCAGTTAAGGTAAGTGAAAAGACATGCATTAAATGCGCTGCAGGCAGCATTAAAGACTAAGTCATTTTAAATGAGAACAATTTCCTACTAACTTATGCTTAAAAATTAATGGCGGGAAATAAATGCTCATTAACTACTGAGTGCAAGCGACTGAGATAATAAACGCTAGCATGCTTCTGATAAAATTAAGTATATTAAGACTACGCAAACCTCTTCAGCTGATTTTACGATCAGTGGTTACCGTTAGACTCGGGGAGGATGATTGATGTGCTGATGACCACGTTCCCCCTTACTGTGTACAGTTTGATTCTCCCAACTGAATCATTGTACTGAGTCCTTGACCTGTCATACTGATTTCTTCTACTGACTCTACTCAGTAAGTTCCAGTAGACCTAGCTCAACTGATAATTCTCTGAATCTGTTCTCAGCTAGTGGTTTGGTCAGTATATCTGCCCTTTGCTTGTCAGTATGGATTTTCTCCATTCTGATATCCTTCTTCTCGACATGGTCTCTGATGAAGTGGTGTCGAATATCCACGTGCTTGCATCTCGTATGGAGAACTGGATTCTGAGTTATAGCAATAGCACTGGTGGAGTCACAGTAGATGGGCACTTCATTCTGAATTATACCATAGTCTCTCAGTTGTTGTCGAAGCCAAAGGATCTGGGCATAGCAACTTCCAGCAGCCATGTACTCAGCTTCAGTAGTGGACGTTGCCACTGAATGTTGTTTCTTTGAAAACCAAGATATTAGCTTGCTGCCCAGGAACTGACACGTTCCAGAAGTTGACTTTCGATCTATCCTGCATCCTACATAATCAGCATCAGAATAACCTGTCAGTATTAGATTATCATCAGCAGGATACCATAACCCTGTGTCAGGTGTTCCTTTTAGATATCACAGAATCTTCTTTGCTGAGTCTAGATGACTTCGCTTGGGATCCGCTTGAAATCTTGCACATACACCTACAAAGATAAGTTATATCGAGTCGGCTAGTTTGTTAAGTATAATAAAGAACCAATAATAGCTCTATAATCAGTAGAGTTAACAGAAGCTCCCTCTTTATCTAGATCGATTTTGAAATTCATATTCATGGGGATTTTGACTGGCTTGCTCGAGTCGCAGCCAAATCTTTTCAGGAGATCTCGAGTGTACTTGGCTTGATTGATGAAAATTCCTTCATGTGATTGCTTTACTTGAAATCCAAGGAAATAGTTCATCTCTCCCATCATGGACATCTCGAATTTCTCCTTCATCATTTTCTTGAATTGTTGACATATAGTCACGTTTCTGCAATCGAAAATGATGTCGTCCACGTAGATTTGGACCAGTAGGATGTCATCTCCTGACTTTATGTTGAACAGGGTGCGATCTACTGTCCCCTTCTGAAAACCTTTCTGAAGTAGAAAGTCTGATAGGGTATCGTACCAAGCCCTGGGTGTTTGTTTTAACCCATACAGAGCTTTCCAAAGTCTGTACACCTGATGTCCCTGCTGAAAGCCGGACGGTTGTTCCACGTAGACTTCTTCCTTCAGCACGCCATTCAGAAAAGCTGACTTTACATCCATTTGATATATTTTGAATCCTTGATGCGTTGCATAAGCTAGGAAGAGACGAATGGCTTCCAATCTGGCGACTGGAGCGAATGTTTCATCAAAGTCGATTCCTTCTGCTTGACAATATCCCTTGGCAACTAGTCTAGCTTTGTTTCTGACAATGACGTTGTTTTCATCACGCTTGTTTTTGAAGACCCACTTAGTACCAATCACATGCTGATGTCTAGGTCTGTCAACAAGCTCCCAAACTTCGTTTCTAACGAACTGGTTCAGCTCTTCTTGCATGGCGATGATCCAGTCAGTATCATTGAGTGCGTCCTCTATTGACTGAGGTTCTTCTGTGGACAAGAAATAAGAATAGAGTGAGCTTTCTCCTTGACTTAATCTAGATCTTGTCCTTATAGTTGCTGATGGATCTCCAATAATAAGATCTGAAGAATGAGCGTCAAGCCATTAACGTCTGAGTCTGGCTTCTTCTTCTGATACTACTTCTGCACAGTCAGTAGGTGTGTTAGACATTTCAGTTGTACTGTTCTGTGATTGCATTAGTTCAGTAAGAAGGTTAGGATCTACTGAGTTTCCAGGTTCAGGGACATTTAGCTCAGGAACAGTATTTGTTCCCTCTGAGTTTATATTCTCAGTAGAGGTCTCGATTACACCTTGGGGCTTCCTCATCGACCGTTGTTACCGTTGTTGATTACGTTCGGTAGAATCAACCGAGGTCGCCTACATCGCTTGTTGGCCGAGTCCGAATTTCTTCATCGTCTGACTCATCATCCCAACAATGCTGGATCTTTTCAGCTTTGTCATTTAGTGCGAGATCCTGTAGCTTGCTGCTGACATCTTCAGTATTTGTCTTTGTAGTTTTCCTGTTCTCAATAAGAAACTCATCAAAAATAACATGAGGGCTTTCCTCCACGCAAAGGGTCCGATAGTTAAAGACTCTGAAGGCTTTACTGACTCGAGAGTATCCTAAGAATACTCCTTGATCAGATTTGCTATCAAAGACCTTCAACTGATCTTTCCCATTATTGTGAATAAAGCACGGACAACCAAAAATATGAAAATGAGAAATAGAAGGAATTCTCCCTTTCCATAATTCGTATGGTGTCTTCATGTGTTGCTGTGTAAGTAGTGAGCGATTCTGAGTGTAGCAGGCGGTGTCAGTAGCATCTGCCCAGAACTTTGAGGGTAGTCCAGAGTCTGCTAGGAGCGTTCTTGCTGCTTCTTTAAGTGTTCTGTTTTTGCGTTCAGCAAGTCCGTTCTGCTGAGGGGTGCGAGCTGCTGATGTCTCGTGCTTAATTCCCTCCTTTTCGCAGTACTCTTTAACTACTGAGTTGAGAAATTTTGTTCCTCTGTCTGAGCGAATTCTTTGTATCTTGATGTCCTTTTCCACACTGAGCTTTTTCAGCAGTTTGGGCAACTCAGTCTGGACATCAGATTTGTTGGCTATGAAGATGACCCATGTATATCTCGAGTAGTCGTCAATAACGACGAGGGCATACTTCTTGCCTCTTATAGTCACTGGAGAAACTGGCCCGAATAAGTCCATGTGTAGCAGCTGAAGGATTCCATCAGTGGAAGGTGACGGAATAGCAGGATTGCTACTCTTTGTCTGCTTTCCCTTCAAACATGCTTCACAGTTTCTGTCTTTGATAAACGATTCGTTGGGCAGTCCTCTGACTTTAGAGTTCTTGGCTAGCTTGTTCATAGTCTTGAAGTTCAGATGGATGAGTCTCTTGTGCCACAGCCATCCTGCCTTGTCACTAGATTTAGTCTGTGCGAGTAAGCAAGCCTCAAGTTCTGCGGTTTTCCAGTTTGCAACGTATATATTCTTCCTCCGCGAACCTGATAACACTGTTTTCCCTGTAGATTTATCAACAATATCACAGAAACCGGCGTCAAAGATAACTCTATTCGATTGTCACAGAATTGATGACCAGAAAGGAGATTATGTTGAAGTCCTTCAACATATGTTACTCTTGGAACTGAGGCAGTCCCAATATTCAGTGTTCCGTATCCCCTTGTATAGCCTTTAGAGTTGTCACCAAACTCAATTCTGGGACCATCTTCCTGTATGTAGTTGGTCAGCAGGCTCTTTTGATAAGTCATGTGTCTCGAGCAGCCGATGTCCACAATCCAAGGGTCCTTATGCACCTGCAAAACAGAAACATTTTTAGGTACCCTTTGGTTCAGTTGGGTCCTTACATGTTAGTGGGTGATTTCGGAACCCAGATCTGCCTAGGGACCTTAGAAGTCTGAGACTTCTTCTTCTGAACCTTGTCAGCTTTCTTCTCCACAAGACTCGGAGATACTGACTTTCTGATGATTTTGGGTTCAGGAGCTTTCTTCTTCTGAGACTTTGCGCTCCTCCTGACCCTGGGCTCATAGTAGTACGAACCATATTGAGCTGGATGATCATACAGTGGTTCCTTGTACTGCTCTGCCCACCTGACCTTCTTGGTTCCCCCTGAGTTTGATCGTGGTGTCCTGGGGCTGGAACCTTTGGTCAGCTATTTCTTGTTGCTCGGTTGAGGTGCAACTATCTTCTGTTTATTCTTCGTCTGAGGTGTTGAGTCAGTAGCCTGCCAGCAGTTCTGAGCTCTTTGAAGTGGAAGCTTCATGAGTATAGCCAAGTCCTTCTTTCATGACCGTCGGCCTTTGCACTCTAAGCGTACTTTCCAACTTCTCCTTAGCTCCTAGGTACTGTTCAGTCATCAGTTCTCGCCAAACTTCATCACTTCTTCGAAGTGACTCATAATCCTTTTCAACTTCTGCGAGCTTCTGACTGAGTCGGGCTATCTCAGTATCTTTCTCAGAATTGTCCTTGGTCATAACTGATATCTGAGTTTCTTGAAGTTGAGACTTAGTCATAAGAGATTTAATCTCTTCCTTGAGTCTCACAACAAGATTCTCAGACTCAGTAGAGACCTGACAATCAGAAGAAAGTCTCTGATTCTCAGCCTTTACCTGTTCTAATTCCTGAATGGTTCTGCTGAACTCTCTGCTCAGCTGAATCTGCTCCTCTAGTAGATCATCGTAGGCTTGTACCACATCTAGAGGCTCATCTGTATCCGAGCACATGTCGTGTGTGCTGTGTGAAGAAGAGGTTAAATTAAGTTTAGAATTTACCTTAGCCTCTTCTCCGGCCATCAGACAATATTCTGCATTTTCTTCAGGATCTGTTTCTCCGATCTCAACGACAACAAATGCAGCTTCGTCTTCAGAAGAATACATGAATGTATCTTCCTCGATTAAGTTATCGGATATCTCTCCGGCTATGTAGGCCTGCCTCCTACGGGCAAATTTCTCGCGTCTGGCCTGTCGTTCTGCTCTTTGAGCAGCTGAGAGTTCGGGACATTCGTACTGATAGTGTCCCTCCTTCTTGCAGTTGTAACATGCAGATTATCTGCTGCTTTTTCCAGCTGAATCTTTGGATGGACTCGCAGCAGGTTCTGTGTTCATACAGTCAGTAGAAGGTTTAGATTCTTCCCTTTTTCGAAAATCTTTCTTACCTGAGGGAGAATCTCTGTTGTATTTCTTCAGCTTTCTGACTCTCTCCTTTTCTCTTTGATATTTGAGAGCTATAAGCGCAAGTGGGTCAGTAGCAGATGTCTCAGAGGACTTTATTTCTGCTGCAGCTACTGCCTTGCTGGAAGAAATGGGTTTGATTCCAGTTTTGCTGACTATTGCTTTGAAAGCATGGTCAATCTGAGTGTCAGCTGGAGCACTGGAACATTGTTGGAGTAGGTTGTGCTCAAATTCCTCTGTTTTTAATTCTGAAAATATAACATTAGGAGTTAGAGCATTAAGATCAAAGCGACGTAAATAAGTAGCAAATGGAAGCCACTTCTGTCGAGGTAGCGCTCTTAAGATCTTGGTGTTCATCTCTTTGTTGGTGAACATCCTCCCCAGCCCGTTGATCACATTGACTTGGTTTGTGAATCTGACGCTTAGCTCGTTAATGGTCTCACTGGGCTCCATGGCAAACGCGTCGAACTTTTGTAGCTCTAATTCGAGTTTGTTCTCTTTGATCTGCAGGGTTCCTTGGCTCAGTACAGCCAGGGCATCCCAAAGTTCTTTCGTCGTCTTGCAGTCTTGCACCCTCCCGAGGTGATAATCACTGAGCGTAGTCAGGATTGCATTACGCGCAACTCGGTCGAGGTTGTGCAGCTTTTTCTCTTCTGGTGTGAAGGTTGATTTTTCTTTAGCGACCTTAGCGCCAGTCTGCGCTCCTACACCTCCCACAGCGGCAAATTGTACACTGTCGATCATGAGAATGATGGGTCCTGTCTCAAGGACGTCCGTCATGCTGTCATGCAGCGATGTGAGGTGTGCCTCCATTCTCACACGCCATACCGTGTAGTTCTCTATTGAGAACATCGGTGCCATCCGAATACCTGACATATCAGACATTATGGGTAAGAGTATAAGGATGTATGAAGAGATGCTTGTGCAGTGAAAAACGTTTTCAGGATCTGTTCGAGAAGACCAGTATTTCAGAACCGGTCATTCAGAAGAACACCGTGTGCTCTGATACCAATTGTTGGTCCGGAGACGATAGTCAGGTGTAGAGGGGGGGGGTTGAATACACCTGATGACAGTTTCTTTTTCTCAGAACGCGAAGGACAGTTGAGCTGTAGGTTGCAACTGATGAACAGTGCCAAATAGTAACCTTCGATCGTGGGTCAGAAGTGTGCCAACTACTGAGCTCTCCTACTGACTTTTGTCAGTACTTGAAACTTAGTCGGAGACGTTGTGCGGAAAAGAGTGTGGGGCTCGAAGATTCGTCTCAGTTTGAAAACGTGATTTTCACAAATCAAGTAATTTGGCTAGTGCGCTTTGAGAATACGTTTTATGCAAAGATATGATTTTAATCAGTTTGTATGCAATGCAATAAAACAGTAAATAACACAAGCAATTTTTAACGTGGTTCGGATACGCAAGATCCTACGTCCACGGTCCTGCAGAACAGGAGTTCTTGTTGATTTATCTGAGCAAGTCTCAGCAAGGAATGCGTGCGACTTGGGATGACCCTTCTAAGTTATAGTCCTTAGCGACTTTACAAATCAAACCGAAGTTTGAAAGGGAGGGGATAATCTCCAACTAGGAAGGAGTTCTTACAGTAAGAACAATCACTAAAAGTGAACTCCTTCGAATTTCTAAGCTATAAATTTGGCAATGAGCTTAGCTAGAGAAGAGGGATCTAAAGAACTCTAGAGAAAAGAACTAATGATATTCTATTGGGCAAGTTCTTCGCTGGATTGATCTTGAATGCGCTAGAGTTGTTCGAAAGCTTGAGCGTTTTTCCCTTGATATCCCGTGCGTGAAGCTCGGATTTCTTCTTTATTTATAGTTGTGACCAGGCATATGTCCGTTGGAGAAGACGATGCCACGTGTCACAAGCTTCCAAAGAAAACGGCCATAAATTCGAATTGTTGCAGCAGAGTTGTTGGACACTGTACATGAGAGCAGCTTTAGTTGGTCAGAGCAGATAAAGCGTTGTCGGCTTCTCATTGGTCGAGGTTTGTGGTAGGTGAGATTGTGTCAGACATCGGAGTTGACTCTCTCAAATCCTCGTATGTCTTCTGCTGACTTTCGAAATGACTTTAGCGGCTGAGTCATTTTTTGTCGGATACAGTAGACTTTAAGCAGTCTCTGTCTTCTTCGTCTGAGTTGGCTGACAAGAGATATTCTCTTGAGTATGGTCAGCTGATGACTGCGAAGGTACTGAGCTTGCATAGAGTTCTTCTGCTGATGAGATGTCTTCTACTGAGGCGAAGATCAGCTGATGACTTAAGAACGCAAGCAATTACACTGATGACGTGGGGTTTTGGAAGGTAACTTCGACAGAAGATCAATCCAACAATTTACCCCGTACAGGACTTAGACAAAAGATAGATAATAAAAACAGTCTAGCCTATACATCATCTAGTCCTATCAAGACACTACACTACTGATATCAGCTGGGTTTTGGGATCTTCAATTCCATAGTACTACTATGATTTCCCCCAATATTATTTTCACTAACAGCTGAATATCATCTACTGACTCAGAACCCAACAGAAAGAGACGCAAATTTCATGTAGATGTAGTAGGAGACGCGAACGGCGCGGGAAGTACGATGTCGCATCAGAAGGAACGAATGAGAAATGAGGTGCATGAATCTCTCATTACTAAGAAAGAGAAAAGGTGGGTTAATTAAATATAAGTATTTAAAAAAATAAAAAAAGAATAATGATATGGTACTGTAGCTCGAATTGATCAACTATGAGATATTGAACAATAGGTATCAAAAACAAAGGTTACTTCATCAACACAAAAACACATAGAAAACTTCAAACCTTTGGCAGTTTTATTGTATATAAAAATGTATCAATATACAACTGCAATCTGCTACTACCTGCAAACAATCAAATAACCATGACTATCCCATATAAAAACCAAATCATCTATGTTTGGGCACCCTAGAAAACTAACATAATTGAAATAAAAAACACCACCACAATAATCGTGAATTAAGTGAACAGCAAAATTGGGCATAATTCAACTCATCCAATCTTGATAAGAAACTAATTTATCATTCGAAATTGCACGTTCTAGGGTACATATTCATGGTTATGCATCCACAAAAAACCATGGTGCACAATAGGTACAACATTAATAAATTATATGCAGTCCAGGATGATCAGTTTGCTTGAGTGCCACAAACAATTGCATCAGAGAAAGTAAGTCAGCACCTCTTTTTTCATTCAGTTTTGAAATCCAATTCTAAGAATTGTTCCTCAAAGGCAACCGCCGCTTCCTCCGTTTCGTATTTGGCTCTTGTTGCCTATCTCGCTCTCATAGTCATTTCCGCAAACAAGTCGCGCCAAATCCTCGTGTGATTAAGGATGTTAATTACTATGATTATTATATTCATAATATAATGTATTGGGCGATTAAGCTTTGATTAGGAGATTATTAATTACTAATGTTGAGTAGATTTATACTATATTTAAGTATGTAAGTTAGACTTAAAATATCAGATATATTTGAATTTAGTATTTAATAGAGATTATTGAAATAGTAGAGACCTCTTATCAATCCTGCAAGTTAAGGTTCTACTGATCATGTTTCTCAACTCCTCATCATGTATCTTGGTCCGAGAGTAACAAAGGCCATCTTTTTCTAGAGCAGTGAAGGCCTCCGCTCACTGCTGGACTCGATGGGGCTGGTGAAGATCAACACGTAGCTGAGGGAGGTGTTTCCGACGGGGAGTGGCGGCGGGGCGGTGGATATGGAAAAAGGGATATATTGGGAGCCATTATCTTTTTCTCTAAATGCTTGCGTGAAATGGGAAGTCAATTTAAGAGGAAAGGATTTCGCTGGGCTCGAGGAGGACGATGTAAGATATCCAAAATGGGTAAAAGGTGAAAAGAAATCAATGAAAATCATGAAAATAGATCTAGCATAGCTTAGCGCCTAGAAAACCTCGAAAGATGGGTTACTGTTCATTGATGGTAAGCCCGGGTACAATCTTTATTACTAACAGGAAGGAGGGTTTCGTGTAGATGTAGTAGGATGTGACGCGAACAGTGCGGGAAGTACGGCGTCAAGTCAGAAGGAACGAATGAGAAATGAGGTACATGAATCTCCCATTACTAAGAAAGAGACGCAAATTTCCTGTAGATGTAGTAGGAGGGGAAGCGAACGGCGCAGGAAGTACGACGTCGCGTCAGAAGGAACGAATGAGAAATGAGGTGCATGAATCTCTCCTTACTAAGAAAGAGAAAAGGTGGGTTAATTAAATATAAGTATTTAAAAAAATAAAAAAAGGAATAAAGATATGGTACTGTAACTCGAATAGATCAACTATGAGATATTAAACAATAGGTATCAAAAACAAAGGTTACTTCATCAACACAAAAACACATAAGAAACTTCAAACCTTTGGCAGTTTTAGGAGCCAAATCCATGTGCTCCGAGGCCTCATAACAACCTTTAACCAATTTTAAAGAATATGCAATTCACAAAGTAGGTACATGGTTAAACACTTCACTTATCAATCCTGTCCTAGACTCCTACACACAAGCCCGTAGAAACACTGTCTCTTGAATGTTCCTCCAATTTCTAATAAATAGCAAGAAAACCTATAGAACATGGGCACATCACATGTTTTTAACAAATTGAGCATAACTACTGAATTGTACCCTCGGATTATATGTTGTTGGTTGATAACCACTTAATCCATAGTTCTAATAGGAGCTCGAAGTAGTGCATTCTCCATCCAGTTCATAAGCAGATATGTATAAGTTGTCTGGGTAATGATTCCATTTCCTCTACCAAAATCAAATCCACGATCAGCAGTGTAGGATCCATATGCAAAGTCTGTATCAGAAATTTTTTGGTCAGTTACGTCTTTCTCAGCAATGCAAGAAGGATGTGTAGCACATGTTATTGTTATATGTAAAGAAGAGTTGGTAAAGAAACTTGATAACATGGTAGGTTAAACTACAAAGCTGGCATGCGGACTGGATACTGTGTACAGATTATTTGGTGGCCTTAGAACAACTAACCATCACTTAAATGTATCCTTTATCTAATCATATTAAAGAATCAAAATGAAAGAAGTCCAAGACAAGACTTACAAGTCATGGATGAATCAGTAGACGGTAAATGATGGATTCGCTATCCGCGAAAGGGGGGGGGGGGATAATCAGAGCATGCTTGTCTGCTGAGATTGTATCATCCTAAATCAAGAATCAAGATGCAAACTTCTTTTTTTTTAAAAATACTCAATAAAAAAGCTAATCTAAGTTCAAGAAATGTAAAAAGATAAGGCCTTTTTTTATGATCTATCTACCTCTTGGCCATAAGTGAGGAGAGGAATCTCTGAATTAAGAGCTGACTCGTCCATCTCCAATTGGTTAGTGAAACCGGAAGCCGTCCGGACCAATGCCGCCGCGGGAGGGCGGAGCTCCACCGCCAATGTGGTGGCTCTCACACTCATTGTAGTCAAACTCATGCTCCAAATCATCAAAGTCGTCCTCATCTTCATCCCCATCCACTCTGCTGCAAAACCTCAGAATTAGTAAATCAAACTATTGTGAATTGATTTGGATTTGTGACAAGAGTAATCAAATTAAATACCCTTTATCCGCTTGAATCTAGTCTTGCACAGAGGGCAAGATTGATTGCCTTCCCTCCTCTCGTATTCATAGCAAGGGCGGCAAATGGGGAATGCACATTCATTGCAAGCAACGAAAGGCTCTCCATCCACACTAAACTCGATCTCATCTCCACAAATCTGATAAATCCGCCCGATCAACTCTTTCACGGAAGTCACCTGCCAAAAAGGGGAAACAGTTAATTAATGAGTTTCTAGATCGAGAAAATTGCCGAATTTCAAGAATCCAATGAAACCCACTCAAATTTGTGGAAATAATAACAAATCAATCTAGAAAAGCACAAAAGGAGCTAAGCAAAACTAAAGCAAGGATTTTAATTTCTTTCCTCTCTACATATCTAATAGGAAATACAAAGATCATCCCATAAAAATAAAGTAAATGTGTAGGAGGCCACTGTAGCGTGATGGTAGGCCACTATAGCGCGATGGTAAGTCCGGGAAAAGTTGAAAACCGGATGAGCTTTAGAGAAGTAATAAAGATACGTTCTCTAAATACCATTCTTAAGAAGTAAAGAAAAAAGCTTTTTTATTTCAAGAATAAAAAATAAACGAGTCAAACATCTGATATCCCGTACAGTACAATGGGCTGATCCAATTTCGAAATAGTGGACGAAATCTGAAATTCTATGAGTTAGAATTTCGAGAGGTAGTATTTTTGTTATTCTTTTAAAACTTACATACGAAAATTACATTTAAATCCACTAACTTCTTACATCCACCAATATAAGACGAGGTAACACTGTATCGAAAATAAATAAATAAATGGCGAATTAAGTACGGCATTTAATACAACTCCCCACAAAAATTAATCCATCTCCCATATGTTTGCTGCTCTATAAATATTCAAAGATAAAACATCATATTTTTTTTAGTATAAAAATATATTAGGTGAGAGAGAAGTTGTGGTCACTTTGTTTAAGAAAATAAATAGACAATACTTTTCAGAAGTAATATATATATATATATATATTTGAGAAACGTATTATAAGCGTGAGATGGCCCTAAACTTAGAAGCTAACGAATACAGAACTGATTATTGATGTTACGCAATTAATGCTACAAAATTAACTTTAACAAAGAATTGGTCATGAGGCACATGGTTTCATAACCAAGCGAGTCGGTACAGTGCTACTACTACCTATGCATTTCTTGCAATCGTTTTTCTTGTTCTTTACTAGGAAATTAGGGTCTTGTATTTCCCCCTTTCCTGTTTGATTTTCTCGTACTGCAATTGAAGGGACAAGAAATTGTTTAGTTCAAGATATTGGAAGTTTGGTAACTTTATTCTTTCCATAATTTCAAGATAGGAACGAATTCATATGGTATGTACCCTTGGCTGACTTTAATTTAAATCTGGGTTTAAATATAGTAATAAAAAGTTGTGGTTACTTCTGAATTGGATTTGGTGTTCAACTAATGAATTGTGGCATCAAATTTCATCTGGGTTTAATCGGATAACTGGTTCCCGTGACTACAAGCCAATTGGTGGTTCAATTAGGGTTAGGGCTAGGTTAGATCTGCCGAATCATATTTCGTTTTTTCCCCTTTCTTTATCTAGTAATGATTTTACCTTCCGAGGTTGTGTTTATGTATTAACTTGATATGGTTATTACGATTTGTTTTTAGTGAATCGATGTTTCTGAGTTTTACTTATTTTTCTGGGTAATCTGGGTGCAGGGGTTGACAATCTGAGCAGCCATATATCAAATCTTTCTGTCAGATATATACGTCTATTTTTACTTTCTTAAATCTATTTGTGATCTGTGCTTTTTCTGCTTGAAGGATAATTTTGAGTTTGACTGATGAAACTGAGGGTTCTTTCCTAATATGGACAAATTTATGATTCTTTTTTGGAGTTTGACAGCCAGATCTCAGTTTTCAGTTTTCGTTAAAAGAGTTAAGCTACTGGGCTATTTGATATTTCATTATTATTTGCATTTTTCATCCTGTAATATGGACATATTTGTGGATTTTTGTTATTCTAATGGGAACCATTTTTTGAGAAATATAATTGCACAAGTGCTATATAACAGCCCTAACATCATTATCCGAAATTAAAGTTGTTTTTCCTTTTTTAATCTGTACATTGCTGTGATTGGGAAAATCAAATAACTGGAATCAGAAAGCAACTAATTTTATCAGATTCACAATTTAATTATAGAATGATATTTGGTTTTAAAGTTGAGACCAGATTGATAGAATCTCTGAAAGAATATGATGAATTATTTGCATTTTATCTCTGGAAGTGATAAATGATTTGCATTTTGACTTTTGTTGTCTTTTTGTCTCACTGGCAACTACAAGGTCTGTATTGCCTCTGAATCTGTTAAAACACTCATTGGGAAAAAAATGTGTTTTATTTCGTGGTAGTTTCAGAGAATTCCTTTAGTGTTCTTCCTTTGTTTTTCCCCCCAAGTATAAGTACTTAATATTAACAAGGGACTATTTCTTGCTATTCATTCCACATTTTCATTTTTTATTTTTTGTTTTTTACATCTTATTTCTTGATTAATGAAGCTGCATTTCCTTTCTGGTTAACTAGTCATTTGTTAGTGCTGATAAAGGCCTGAGCAATGACTCAAAAAGAGCATTGTGTTGAATAAGTTATCTGGAATTATTTAATAGATCTATAAACTCACTTTTGCTGATTTGTGATACTTGGGTTTTGTTATGATCTCTCAGCTTCTTGAATCAAATATCTTTACCTGAAATAGTTTTCTTCAAGTCATTTTTTCACTAATTCTTTTGGTGGAATCAATTTATAAGCTTTGAGGATGATGGTCTTTTATCTAAATCTTAACACTGTTTATCAGTGGAATGGGCACGGAACTTGTTGGACCTTGCATCAAAGACGATATCATGGAGATTCCCTCAATTCCCCCTGGGTTTGAGTCACTTGTGCCCTTTACTTTGAAGAGGTCAGGTGATAATCAAGTTGGCAGTTCTGATTCTGTTGAACCACAAACAGTCAAGTCAGAGGTGGAGTTTGACAGTAATGATGACTCAAAATCTCTGAAGCCTCTTCGGCGTAGGGTTGGGATAAAGTACAACCAGCTTGATAACATGTCGGGCGATGAACACGATTCTGAGCAGGTTGATCTAGTGTAGTTCAACATGACGTGCACTTCCCTTTCCATGAGTGTTATTTAACTCATTGTTTCTTATACTTCCTAAGTTGCAGCATGCCTTGAGGAACCAACTACCAAAAGGGGTCATTCGTGGGTGTGAAGCTTGTAAGAACTGCCAAAAGGCAAGTTTCTCGAAACTAATACATTTACATTCATGTAGAATACAAAGTACAAGACCTTGACATGCAATAACAAAAGTACTTAATCATGCAACAATATAGTCAAATTTATTCCTTCATCCTAAATCTATTAAGCTGGGTCACTATTTGCTTAGGAATGTGTTTTTCTAGACCTGATTTGCTAGCAAACATTTTAAACATCCTTTTATCTTTTCATTCTACAATCTTGAACATGTTTGTATGAATTTGAACAGGTAACTGCAAAATGGCATCCAGAAGAAGCTCGCAGGCCTGACCTTGTGGAGGCCCCTGTGTTTTATCCTTCTGAAGAGGTCCTTGTTTTATCCCTTGCGTAGCTTGTTACGCTTCCTGACTTCAGTAACTTTTACTGATAAGTTCGATGCTCAGTTTGCTTTTATTTCTTACACATACTTTATTAATACTGGTTTTATTGTTATTATTCTTATTTCTTCCTAACAGGAGTTTGAGGACACTTTAAAGTACATTTCTAGTATACGTTCTAAAGCAGAAAGTTATGGGATTTGCCGCATAGTGCCACCCCCTTCATGGAGAGCTCCTTGTCCTCTCACGGAGAGGAATAAATGGGAGAAATCTAAGTTTGCTACTCGAGTCCAAAGGATTGACAAGCTTCAAAATCGGAATTCAATGAGAAAGATATTGCAAGTCAATATTAATAAGAAGAGGAAAAAAAGAAGATGCATGAAAAATGAAGTTGATAGTGAAAATAATACTGAGGAAATCGAAGTTGTAGATGAATTTGGACTACATGAGGCTGAGAGTTTTGGCTTTGAACCTGGTCCAGAATTTACACTTGATGCATTCCAGAAATATGCTGATGATTTCAAGGCCCAGTACTTCTGCAACAGTAATTTTATTTCAGAGTCAGGGGGTAATGGCTCGATGCTTCAGGGGCAAGGTTGGCAGCCTTCAGTAGAGAATATTGAGGGTGAATATTGGCAGATTGTGGAGAAACCAACTGAAGAAATTGAGGTAATTTAGTAACATTTATCATCCCCTGCTTCTACTGTCTTATAACGAATTTGTTCCGCGAATCTTTTCCCACTGCTTTTAAGTCTAATTGTTGGGCTTCCTTTTTAGGTGCTTTATGGGGCTGATCTTGAAACTGGAGTATTTGGGAGTGGATTTCCTAAAAATGCTCAGCAAGTTAATTCACCTTCTGACATCAAGTATGTTAATTCGGGATGGAACTTAAATAACTTCCCTAGACTGTCTGGTTCTGTTCTCTCATTTGAAAGCAGTGATATATCTGGTGTTGTTGTTCCTTGGCTGTACGTGGGGATGTGTTTTTCGTCATTTTGTTGGGTAAGACATACCTTCTCTTTGCTAGCCTGGTCTATGGTACTGGATGGTTCTGTGCCTCAGAGAAATATACCTATGTTAAACACAGCTCATCTCAAATTATACTTTACTCTGAAAAATAATCTTCTACATTGAATTGTTTGCTTAATGAGCTCCACCTAGAATCTGAAATTAGAAATCAAGCACGGATCATGCTTCATATGAATAGAGCTTTTGCTGTACTTTATTTAGATATTTGGCTGTGTTTTAAGTATGGATATTGTTTTTTATCTTTGGCTCTTTTCAGTTACAACCATGACCTATTTTTTTTCAAGCTAACTTAGATATAGCTTCAGCATTATGCTTTAATCTTTAAAATTGATCTGGGCCACCAAAGCTGTGATCTAAGTTTCTGTTGGCAAGTTATTGGTAGTCCGAATCATTCTTGTTTTTATTCTCTTCATTTCTCATTTGTTGTTAATTACTAACAGCATGTAGAGGATCATCATTTGTATTCGTTGAATTACATGCATTGGGGAGCTCCAAAGATATGGTATGGTGTTCCAGGATCCGATGCCCTAAAACTGGAGGCAGCCATGAAGAAAAATCTGCCAGACCTCTTCAGTGAGCAGCCAGACTTGCTTCATAAGCTGGTAGGAATTTTAATTGAGTTATTGGAGTTGAAATTCCTTGTAAAGATTAAGCATGAACAATTACTCTCCATTTTAAGCAAGTTTTCTTGATTTGAAACTCAACCCATATTGTTTAAAAACATTTACAGGTCACTCAGCTCTCCCCCTCAATCCTAAGATCTGAGGGAGTGCCTGTTTATCGGTGTGCTCAAAATGCTGGGGAGTTTATTCTGACTTTCCCTCGAGCATATCATGCTGGATTCAATTGTGGCTTTAATTGTGCTGAAGCAGTTAATGTTGCTCCTGTTGATTGGTTACCACATGGACATAATGCTATTGAGCTCTACCGTGAGCAAGGCAGAAAAACTTCGATTTCACATGATAAACTTTTGCTTGGTGCTGCTAGAGAAGCTGTCAAAGCAATTTGGGAATATAATTTGCTGAGAAAGTCTACTGCAAATAATTTACGATGGAAGGATGTTTGTGGAAAGGATGGGGTCTTATCTAAAGCACTGAAGGTATTATTTAACACTTTGGTTATGCTTGGCTTTTACATTCATGCTCGAATATATAAAAATGGAGTTTTCTGTGTGCTTCACTTGTAAATCTTGAAACATACTAAAGGGAATGACAATTTATTTGCTATATAATGGAATTTCAATTTTATTTTATTTTATTTATTTATTTATTATTATTATTATTTATTTTTTTTTTTCCAGGTTTTCTATAAGGCTAGTTTCTGTTATTTATCCTATTATGATTTTGGAAGAACTGAAAGATTTTTTATATTATGGTAGGCTCGTGTTGAGACGGAGAGGGTCCGCAGAGAATTCCTTTGCAAATCCTCACAAGCACTGAAGATGGAGAGCACTTTTGATGCTACTAGTGAGAGGGAATGCAGTGTGTGCTTTTTTGATTTGCATTTATCTGCTGCAGGTTGCCACCACTGTTCGCCTGATAAATACGCATGCTTGAACCATGCGAAGCAGTTGTGTTTGTGTTCCTGGGGTGCTAAGTTTTTCCTTTTCCGATATGAAATCACTGAATTGAATATCTTGGTTGAAGCTCTGGAGGGGAAATTAAGTGCAGTATATCGATGGGCAAGACTTGATCTTGGGCTTGCTCTAAGTTCTTATGTCTCCAGAGACAATAAGCAAATACCTGGGGCCACCGGCAAATTATTGCACAACTCTCAAGGATTGGCTCCGAAAGATACAAGTTCCCAACCCACTGTTTTCTCTTCAAAGGATCAGAAAGGAAAAATAGATGGAGGTGTTCAGACTCCTACGAAGCACGTGAGCAGCCCAGACTCTTCTGCAATTTCGAAACCACCTGTGGTGGTATTGGCTCTGGAAAATACAAAGGCGTCAAACTCCTCTTCCCAGAAAGCTGAGGTAGCCAAACATGCTCTCCTTTGCAAAAAAGAGAACTCTTCACAGTTACCTTCCAGATATAAGGCTTCATCAAGCCAACTTTCCCACATCAACAGTGTAAGGGCTCCATTTACAAAGGAAAACTTAGCTTCGGTGAAACATGAAGCAAGTCAATCGTCCTCTCCCGGGAAGAAAGAAGTTGTGCTCCTCAGTGATGATGAGGGAAGTGAACCTTCTGTTCAAAAGAAGACATCTGACCAGCAAAATGTAGGCCTTCAGAAGCCAGTTTGCCCAGAAAATATGACTAGTTTAGGTCATTGTGTTGACAAGCCAGCACCGATAACCTCTATTGCTACCCATTCTGTAAAGCTTGAAGTGGTGAAGAATGGTTCTAGCTTAGAGGGTGTAAAAGTTGACCACGCAGAAGGTGAAATGCGTCCTGTTACCAATCCACTCGGTATCCCTTGCTTTAAGAACTCCGCAACAGATGCAGATTCAAGTAGAGTTGTCCCGGAAAAGGAGGCTCCCAACTGCAATGAGGCGAACGCAGATGGTGACCACAAAACACAACAAAATGATGAAGAAAAACCGTGTACCGACAATATTCATAAAATTGTGGAGTTGAATGTTGATTCAGGGCAATTGGACAACAGATTAACTTTATCATGTAATCAATCTAGCCCCCAGAACATCTTGGATAGATATTATCGCCAGAAGGGACCTCGTATTGCAAAGGTAGTTAGAAGAATTAGTTGCAATGTTGAACCTCTGGACTTTGGGGCTGTCTGTGCTGGAAAGTTGTGGTGCGACAGCCGGGCTATTTACCCAAAGGGTATGAATTCTTGAAATGATCCCCAGTACCTTGCACAGCTTTTATTATGTTGGATTATAATGAACTGTTTCTCTTTATTAATGCAGGATTTAGGAGTCGAGTCAGGTATATAGATGTTTTAAATCCATGTAATATGTGCTACTATGTCTCTCAAATTCTGGATGCTGGACAGAGTAGACCTCTATTTATGGTAATCATTTTAATACATGATGTTTTTACGTTCTTGTTCGTTTGAGTTATTTTCTAATTTTGGTGGTTCTAATTTGTTGGACTTGTAGGTTTCTATGGAGCAGTATCCTAGTGAAGTATTTGCTCATATCTCAGCTGCCAGATGCTGGGAATTGGTCCGAGAGAGAGTGAATCAGGAGATTGCAAAACAACATAAGTTAGGAAGAGTAAACCTTCCTCCTTTGCAGCCTCCTGGGAGTCTGGATGGAATGGAAATGTTTGGCTTTTCTTCTCCAACTATTGTGCAGGCAAGCCCCTAAATTTGTCTTTTTTCCACCAAATATTTCTTTTACCATGGTGTTAAGAATAGTAATAACTAATTCAAATTGTGTGGGTGGAAATAGAATTTCCTTTAATTCTCAATTTTAGGAGATTTGATTTGACCAAACCACTCTCGCCTTCTCTCTCATGTACCCAAAACTTGTGCAGGCAATTCAGGCTCTGGACCACAACCGAGTATGCTTAGATTACTGGAAATCGCGGCCACTAATGCAGATTCCCCAGCATTCTCAATGTGCAGGAAATATCTGCAACTCCAACATAAAGGCTGAGCCCCACGATGATGAAACCAGGAGAAGCTTTGCTGATGTTGAGAAAACACTTGATGGTTTTTTAAAGAAGGCAAGTCCGGTGGAACTCCGAACCTTGTATAGTATTACACTTAACAAGAATCCCACCAACGGCGAGCAAAGCTTACTGGCCCGGCTTCTCAATGAGGCGATTCACAAGCGGCCGGCCTAGACATCTTGTAAGGTGAGTTAACCTTTTGTATTTGTAAATTATGAGCTCCATTTTAGGTCGCCGTATAGGCCTGCTGTTGTTGTTGGCTTCACAAGATTCATTTGTACCGTACAGCTAAAGAGCAGGATTTGGTGGGCGACTATTTTTGAATAATTAGCTTCTCATTCATTCCTGTAGCAATAATATAAATTCCATTCTTTCAAAGTCAGGTTTAAATCTGTTGCTATCTGGGAATTGCAGTTTTTTAGATGCCATATTTTACTGAGAAACACTGAGTTCGATTTGCCTCGGTTAATGCGATTGTTGACGGGATAAATATCTATATATCTAAACTTCTTCAAGAATAAATAAATTGAAAGACGAAGTAAGTCATATTGCATAGAAAATTTTGAAATTTTTCAGAGGATTCCACAAGCTGTCTACCACTTTATTACATCATAATTATCTGAGTTATGCAAACAAGATCAAACATCTCCCTTTAAGCCTCAGATGGCACCATTTTTATCAGGTAGACCACTCACAGTTTTCTGCAAGAATTCGATTCAAAGCATCATCAATAGAAGGGCGGTTTTGAGGCCATAGTTACAGACACAAGAGGCACAAAAGATAACCTGGATGCAATTGATGGCGTACTGCACATCGTGTTCTGAGATCTGATGGTGAATCACAAGCCTAATTCTGACAATGTAATGGCTTAATTAGAATGCATGTAAACATTTAGGTTTCTGGTGAAAACACAACACCTAGTAAAGACAGAAAGGTTAATGGAAGAAACATACTTTCTTGGACCCTCTGTCATTGCAAGCACACCATGTACTTGTAGGTTCTTGATTAGTTCGTCTTCAGTTAAACCCGACTCCTTTAGAATGTCAACATATACCTAGTAACATAGGACCAAAAGATTATGTTTTTTCTTGATTCTAAGAATATGTTATTACAGTTTGCTATCAAGTCATATAAGCATAAATCACTGAATTCATTGGCCTCAACAATAACGGAACTTACAATATTGGTCTCAACAGAGACCAGGTCAACTTTCAATCCTTTGATATTATTAATGCCCGCTGAGAGAGACGAAAAATACCCATGTGGAAAAATTAGAGGTGAGTATAGTACTTGTAGAACTGCATGCCAATTGCCAAACACCATAATAGAGAGCGTACCTGCCAAAGTCTTGGCTTTCATATGATCGCCTTCAAGCTTTTCAACATTTTCTTCCAATGCAACTAAAGCAGCAGCACATAGGACACCAACTTGTCTCATACCACCTCCTAATGTCTTCCTAAGAATCCTCGCCTTTTATGCACAACAATAGATGAGGTTGCTGGGAATTTAAAGGGGAAACAGAAAATTGAAACGCAAGGAAGATAACCAGAGATTCTTCACCTTGGAAATGAAGGTCTTTGAACCTGCAATAATAGTTCCAGCCGGAGCACCAAGCCCTTTTGATAGACAAGCCTATATAAATTTTGAAACCAAGCATACTAATAAAACTACGGTGTAAGAAAAATGTTTTTCTTATAAAAGGTTATGATACGAGTTCTTAAGGATGATGTAGAAATGATACTGCACATACCGTTACTGAATCAGCAGCCTGCACAAGTCTATGGACTGGAACTCCAAGAGCCTGGAGAACAAGACATATCCAGTCATTAGCTACTGGAAGTTACATCTAGAAGGGGTGTTAGGAGATTTAGTTTGATTCTATTTAGAGTCATAAATTTAGAATTAGGTCTTAGAGGACTATTTTTCTTGCTAGACAAGAAGACTCACCACAGATGCATTAAAAATACGAGCCCCATCAATGTGGAGCTTTAGTCCATATCTCTTCGCTAACTCCCCAACTTTGTCTGTATATTCAGCAGATAGACATCTACCACCAGAGCTGCATCAACAACAGATCACAAAAGTAGAAATACTTCTCAGTTTAATGAAATAATGAAAGAACGAGTAATTAGCTCCACAAGAGGCAGATTAGTATAGCTCCGGTGAGGAATTTATCTATACTAGTTACAGAGAATCAGAATGAACACTGAATCCATCAACATCTTCTTTCCTCAAGTTATTAGATGAAGTGTTTCTGAAACAACTAATTCTAATATGCATATTCCACGATATCATCCATTTCTCTGAATTCAAAACAGACCCTTAAAAGTATAAACCCAAAACATGACTAGATCATTTGCTCATACCAATTATTTCTAAAAATCTTAAAATAAAATAAAATATTTAAAGTGAGAAATTAGGTGCTAAACTTACTGTGCATGTGAATTTTCCAAGCAGATGAGCCTAGTTGTTGGATAACATATTTCAAAGCTCGGATCTCTTATGGCCTCTTCAATTTGGTCAATATCCATTGTTCCATCTTCTCTGTTCTTCACTGTCCTCGGATGAACGCCTCCAATTGTAGAAATACCTCCATTTTCATAAATATGGATATGTGAATAGTCTCCAAGAATGACTTCACTTCCCCTGATCTGACAGTGAGTGAGCACACAGATTAGGTTGGCCATAGTGCCTGAAGGGACAAACAATGCCGCTTCTTTCCCCATTATTTTCGCCATCTTGCTTTCGAGGCAAGCAGCAGTTGGGTCAGAACCCAATACATCATCATCAACTTCAGCACTTGCCATTGCAGCCCGCATGGTTTCAGTTGGTTTAGTGACTGTATCAGATCGAAGATCCACATTTCTCGTCACCATTTTCACTAATCATGACAGAAAAGAAAAGTGAGCAGATCTTGAATTAAACACCACTCATGAACCCATCTAGACATACAACTAGAACTTTTCTGCTAAAAGATAACAAACATATTTAACCATACCAAACAAGTGCCCCTAATTTCACTTGATATATAATAAGATTCAAAGGAAATAAATATAACCCAAGGATTGTGACAAATAGTTCCAAGAATCCAAAACAAGATTTTTATAGATAGATAACCAGTCACGCACAATTGCATAATCTAATTAATTGAGACCAACTCTGTTGCACCTTTGCCATGTCCATTTTTAAATACTAATAATAATGCATTTTCATCCTTCCTACCTCCCTAATTCTTCAACTCAAATATTACAAGATTCTCAAATATGAAAGAGATGACGCAGCACCAGATGCAATGCAGCAGTTCTTTCCCCTCAATTCACAAACAAAAAGCATAAGTAATTCTAGAACCTAGAATCTTCTAGATACTGAATGAGGCTTTCTATACTGAAAAAAGCGTTCAAAACATCTTGAATAAGAAATAAAAAGACCAAGAATATATCGTACTACCGATCCACTCAACGAGCTTTACACTCTTCCAAATTTGGGATCAAGAAAAATTGAAACCTGTTAGTGTCCTGAATCTATCCCCACCAAGCTTTACCCCACCGCAACAACTGAAAAGTGGGAATCTTTTGTTTCGCCAGTGAAAAAATTATGTCATACACATAAACCACTTTTGGCATCATACAAAAATGTCCAAAATAATCTGCATACATACATGCATGGGGAAAATTCACGGGAGCTCAACGCGACACGTCAAAACCCACTGAAAAAAAAAAATAATACTAAAAATTCTAAATTGAAATTATGGAGTTCGATTTCATCAACTCACTCGCTTCGCAATCTTCCTTTCGCCCAAATGCTGAAACGATTCCTATTTTGGCTGTCGATGTCTTCGTGGTCGTTTGAGAGAATTAAGGGTATTTGGTTTACTGGGAGCGCAATTGAGATTATTTATGGTAAAAATTAGTGGGTATATTAGGAAATAAAGTTGGTTTTGGATTTTGCGAAGGTGAAGGTCTGCATGAAGGTGATGAATGTATGCTGAGGTGTCAAGATAGAAAAAAGGTTGGAATTTGCCTACCTCATTAACTATTCTCAACACTTACCCACCTCATTACACACGTATATTAATATATGCCCACAAAATTTGTGTTATACAGTCCGATTCATCATTAAACGAATGGATAACAAATTTTCTTTATATATTTTTAAGAAAATTATTAATTTACAACTGACCGTTCTTTAGTCTGATAGATCCTTGCATATACACATCAAGTGTATTTATTGATGAACACATGATATAGTATTTTCATATTAATTCCAATTTAATTGGCAATGATTTGTTACAACTTATAAGTTACAAGGCCATTGATGGAGCACCATAAGTGATGGGTTTAAGGGGGTAGCTACCTTAAAATTGAAGTAGAAGGCGAGATATGATACTGAAATGGACCCACAAATGTCAAGATTTGATTATGGAAGCTGCTGGGATGAGTGTCTAGTCAATCACTTGTAGGATGATTAGGCTGCCACGACTCTTGGAGAAATCCAGTCCGACTTGATAAGTAATACAATTAAACCCATTATATAAATTGGCAGAAGGTATGAGAAATATTTGTGTGTGTGTGTGTGTGTGTGTGTGAGAGAGAGAGAGAGAGAGAGAGAGAGAGAGGATAGGGAGAGATTTTTTATCAATTACTATCATTTACTCCATAGTCTCAGCAGGAACAGCAATAGCATCTGCATGATATCACATGACATCTTTTTTGTAACTTAATTTTCTCAGCTAGGATTTATGGCCCCAAAAAAACACCTTAACATAACCATTCACAAAACCTGCTGCTGCTCAACCATGAATCTGCATCATCCCTCAGTAAGGTGTAGGTGTAGACTGTAGAAGCTCATTCATCGGTAGTACGAAGCTAGAACGTAGAGCATGAGCGCAGATGATGCAGTAACAAGTAATTCCTGAACAACCATAACCATAACCATAACTTCAACCACAAGTACACTCATTATAGTCATCATGAGAGTGACCAGACTATAGTATTACCTGGTTATTATACAAGAAAACCGGTACAAAGCCAGCTGCATATTCAATCACATTTAGAACACCGGTGTAGCCCTGCATGTTTATGATAGAGTTCATAAAACTAAACTATATGTTTACAGTTGAGATTTTGCCTATAAGAACTAAACCGTGAAACTGGATAAGATTAACACGAAGAGGAAGAGTTTGGATTCTTTCACTTACCAAAGAGGCAAAAGCTAGACAGCCAAAAACCAGAGAAAGAGACCGGAGCAGCCTTTTACCCATTCGCATCATCCGCCCTTCATCCTCACCTTCTTCCTGCAGTAAAAGTAGATTAAAACTAAAACTGAATGTTCCCAGCTAAAGAAAAGGACAGAAATAATCTTTCTTTCTTGAAGAAAACCCACTAAACATTAGAACGAACCACCAATTACCGTAACTTACTGTAAATGTCGGAGTCGGAGAAGGTTCAACTGCTTTTAACTTCTCAAATATCCGATAGACAAAAGCAAATGCTAAAAATTGCAAAGGCTTGTATTCAGCATGCCGCTTGAAAAAAATCCAAATTGTCTGCAGAGAGAATAAGGTAAATGATCTATGTCATTATGCTTTTCAAAGCAAGCAATATCATTATGACATTCCATATACTTGAGACCATGAATCTTGGCCTTATATTGCACAGGAGTAACACCTGATATCTAGTTTTTCATTGTTTCAACGCAATGATGTCTTAGGGCAGGGGGATGTTAAGGGTTCTTGCAAAGCAACCACATTCTTGTCTGCCCAAGAGCCAATATCTCTACATAAATGGCAATCTTGTTATAAGCCTTCAACATTCGAATGAATCAACTGCTTCATGTTAATGTATATATGCAGACAACAGGCATTCCATCAATGGAGTGTTTAGGGATATAAGTTTATTGAGGATGTTAGGATGTATTATGACTTAATAATCACTTTACTAAAAGTAATAATTACGCGTCAACCTACTCACTTACTACCCAAAAACTATTCTAGTTCTAAGAAGAAAAGGAGAATTGAGGAAATTCTCTACTTACAAAGGCAGCTGATATTGCCATATTGATTTGAATATCTTTGGTCTCAGATTTGGTAAACCTGAAAAGTGTAATACATAAACATCTTCACCAGGGGAAGGCCTAAATAAAAGGAACCAACGAAGAGTAAAAGAACGACACACATCAAGAAATTAACAGATACATCTAATTCAGACAGTGATATCAACAGCACAAAAATGATTCAATGAGCCATAGAAAACCTGAAGATAAGTTTTATGCATCTATTCTAAACAATATCATGGATAGGAAGTTTTAAACAATGAATGTGATTTGAAGAAAGTATATCATTAATAGTTACCTATCAGAATATTGCAAGACAAGAAAGAACTAACTTCATGGCAACATTAATTTCGACAAGTACCAATAACAGGCAAATAATAGAAACACACACCTTGGCCCCCATGGAATAACTGGAAGCTTATCAGCATATTTTATATCTTTTGAAACCTACAAATCGAATAAATAGATGAATGAAGATCGCAGAGAGTGGATCAAAGAAGAGAAACAGATATACCACAGTAAAAACAGCAAGAAGTTTTTTTTGCAGCACCTCCTAGAAACAGATTCACTTGATGGTGAAACGATTACCTTATTGTTAATTGACACACTTGACGCACATTTATTTAGGCAAATTAAGTCACTTAGCTCAAATCAAAGAAACCGTCCTTCTCAAATGAATAAAGTCATGAATCATTAAATGAAGACGTATACCAAGAGGCTGACACAAACAAATATACAGCATGAGAGACAAATCTAGGAAAAGTTTAAAATGATAAGAATTCCATTGTTGTGGTGGTAAAAACTAAAAAATAAGGAGAAACATTGCTGCTTTGCCTTTCCAATGGAAGGAAAAAATTGATTACTTCAGAAGTTCTGCTGTCATTTATTCTAAGCTTCTCCCAAGATTATTTGAGAATATAACTTTGAGTTCTTGACCAAAGCAGTGTTGAAGTTATTCATCAATCAAACGAAATACATTCATATCACCAGAAGCAAACAAAAGAAAACCTTCACATACCCGAAATGAACCAAATGTTTCACCCTGCTTCCGTTTCTTCAATTGAGACATCATGATTTTGTCATACGCTTTTTCCAACTATAAATAGCATATGTAACAACAATTAATATCAAATTTCAGCAACAAACATTATTTTGCAAGAAACATGTAAATATTAATTATAATTAGTCATACATTAGCTACTGCAGCTTCATCACCTCTCTTCTCAGCATCTTTACGCCTTTTCGTGTAAGCAGCCTTGACCATATCAAATCCCTCAAGAGCGTTTACCCCAAGAACCTACAAAAACTAGAAAGTCGATTACAAAAAAGGCCATAGCTTTTACTACCCGCGACTATATTCTGTTATTAAAGGCTGCTAGCAAATATTCCTTTCAGTACGAAAGATGAAACATCAGAAAACAAAGAAAAAAAATTACCTCATACGGGTTTATATCGCTGTTCGTACCAGAACTTCCGGCGGCGGAAAACGCCGCGCAAACTAATCTTTTGTCACTCCGTGGCTGTAATGTGGAAAACCTGAAGAATCAAAACCCAAAATTCATGTTGAAGCAAAGGAAAACGAATCGATAAGGCTAGAGTCATTAAATCAAGAAAAAAAAAATCATCACCTAACAAATCTAGGGTGAAGCGTAAGCGATCGAGGTTTCAGAAAATGATCATTCCGCAAGATTTGAGGCAGTTTGGGGCATTGGACTATGGACAACGCCATCGATTTCAGCGGAAGCAAAATAACTATCGGTGGATTAGGAGAAATTTGGTTAGGGTTTTTGTTGATGGGTTTTGTGGTCTTACACTATATTTATGAATGAACACCCAAACACTCAATCACCCAACCATCTCAATATTTTATGAATTTCTCTCTCATATATATTCTATTTTCTTACTAAATATTTCTACCTTTTATAGTTTATTTGTAACCACCAAGCAAGGCAACCACCCAACTAAAATATTATTTATTCATATTTTTTTATAATTATTTATTTCAACATATTATTAATTTGAATACAAAATATTAAAATTAATTTTCGGCTAATGGAAAACACGAAAAAAAACTCAATATCAATACAACTCATATTAATAAAACAAGCAACACAAATTGATGAAGTAAAAAATTGAAACAACGAAAAACACACAAATACAAATATGAAATAGAAAATTTATTTAGCTATCATGGCCAAATTTTTGCCATATATGCTCGATCAAATCGTTTTGAAGCTCTTTATGCCCTTCTCTGTTACGAAGTTGTGACTTAGTTCTCATATAAGAGGCTACGCTTGCAATCCTATTTGTAGAGTATCCAAAATCATTATTTTCTTCTCCATCTCTTCGACATTCCGCTCCTTCTACGACTGTATGCTGCCCTATATGCACCAATTCACTTCATCACATTTGCATTAATGCGTCTGTAACGTCGTCTCAACGACTCGCTTGACCTTTCTTCACCCAATCCTGGGTTTTGCTATCGAGCTCGTTCATAAAGCGCCCAAATCTTTTTCCATAATGCGGCAGCATTTTGATTCTTGCCTACAATTGGATCTCCACTTACATGACACCATGCAGACATTAATGCCATATATTCTTCAGGTTTCCAGCCTTGTGCACTGTTTTTAGTGTTGACATATTTTTCATGATGAGTAGTTTTAAAGGAGGTTGGGGGAGTGTTTTGAATAGGGTTATCAGGAAACTGTGATTCCAACCCAACATCTTGCGATTCGAATTCGCTCGATTTAGGAAAATCATCGAAACTAGGGTAATAATCGTTAGAGTGGGAATTTTTTTGAGAATTATACAAGTTGTTATAGGGATCCATAGTGATAGAGTGAGGAGTAATTAAAAATGTGTAGAAAAAATGAGATATTTGTAGAATGTGGAGAAGTATTGGTGTTAGAGGATGAAAAATCATGAATTTTGGTACAGTTTTTATTTTATTTTTAATATATACTATATATTCATGGTATAATTTTTTTTTAAGATATACTATAAAAGATATAATCAAATTAAATTTAGAATAAAATTAATTTCATGTAACTAATAGGATAGTGACAAATGTCACCATCCCAATGGCTATAAAGAAGAGGAACGTTCATCTGCATAGAAACCTGGAGGAGGACGCGTTCTTTCTATTCTCTCTCCTCTAAATGTATATATATATATATATATATATATATATATATATATATATATATTAATTATCATATACGGAATTGGGCGGATGAACGGCTGAAATCTAAGACCGATAAACGCAGTCATATTTCACGAACAATCAAAGCACGTAGTTTTACATTTCTTACATAAATAACGACAAGAAGTTTGCGTGGCCTAATGGATAAGGCGCTCGCCTCCGGAGCGGGAGATTGTCGGTTGGAGTCTCATCGTGAACGCGCGCGTATTATTTTTTCCTATTAAAAGGAAACGCAATTAAGTTCCCTTTTTGAATCTCCACATATGCTTATTTGGATTACACAACCATTACAAGACATTAACCTCATTACAAAACAACCCAAGAAAACCTTTATTTGATCAAACACATTTATGAATCATGACAATCTATTCACTTCTGTTTCTCTAATATCTTGTAATGAAATCCATCCGGAAATCTGATGATTGGTGACCGCACAATCTTGCCTCCCTTAACCAAACCCCATCTGCACACAAGAAACAAGAAGAAGGAAGATATTCAATTATTCATCATCAATCTTGAAAAGATGTTCAAAACATGCTTTCATGCATCACCTGTAATTTGTAACCAAAACATGCAGAAAAGTTGCAATAAGAACTCTGCTGTACTCTGCACCAGCACATTGCTTCATACCGGAACCAAACGGCATGAAAGATTTAGCAACAACGCTCGGTTGGATCTCCTGCAATCAAGTTCGAAATTAAGTACTAGTCTTAAAAGAATGAGTTCTTGATGTTTCTAAATCTTACCTTCCACCTCCAAGGGTTGAATTTGAGTGGATCTTCGTATTGGTTCGAGTTGAGATGAAGACCAGCTGTAGCTATCATGATCACCCATCCTTGTGGAATTGTGTATCCTGCATTGTTAATTAGTATGATGATTCATATGATCATAAGTCTATTTTCTTGAAAAGTTAAGATTGGTTGTATGATTCTACCATTGATTGGGATATCTTTCAAAGCGCGACGAAAGAACCCTGGAGCTATATTTCCCAGCCTCAACACTTCATTGATAACCTATGATAGTTTTGATGGTTAAAAATCAATATCCCAACCATAAAACAAGGTAGTTTTGATACAAGAGAGAGGTAAAATGGTAAAAGAACAATTGAATTGCTATCAAACCTGTAGCGTGAATGTCATTGATTTGTATTCATCCCAAGTGAGCCCGGATTGCGAATCTTCCCTCTTCTTCAAGATTCCCTCATGCTCAGCCTGAACAATCAAGCAAAGAATTCACCATTAGCACCACAAAACTTCATGACACTAAACTAGCAAAAAGACTCACAATTAGCTCCTCCAAGACTGAGGGATGATCTGCCAGCAGCTTGAAAGCCAAGGCCAACGTGGTCGAAATCGAATCAGAAGTCACAAACAGAAGCCCAAACATCAGCTGAACTATGAAGTCATCATTTATGAAAGACTCTGTGCTCTTGTCTTGAATGATATGATCAAGAAGATCCCCATGCCGCCTCTCCGGCTCAGCCACCCTCTTCATCACAACTTCCCTCATCATCTCCCTAGCCTTCTTGTGAATCTACATTAAAATTATTTTTCTTGTTAGAATTTCCAGTTTCCACTATCAAATAGACTATACTTGTGATTAGATTACCTGCAGACACTTGTGATGCGCAGTACCAGGAATGTTAATAGGAAAGGCCATTAGCCCATCTAACAAATCCCTAAACATGTCACTAATCTTCAACTGCGCATTATCCAAATCCCCACTAAAGATTTGTCCAGTAGCAAAATCAATAGCCATCTAATTGATCAACAAAAAATTAAGCAATCAGTTTCTTGATCTGCAAAATTTGAGTCCAGTAGGGAAGAAACTTTTAACTTTACCGTGACAGATTCACTTTTAACTTCAACACTATCATGGGTAGCCCAATTGGAAAGAGTTTTGCAAGCCATAGCCTCCATCTGAGGGAGGAGCCTCCCCTTAAGAGCCTCAATCCCAAAATGACTCAAAGTCAAGTTTCTAGTGTACTTTCTTGAAGACTGGCTCGCTTGATCGAAAACCTCAGCAAAAGTGTCCATTGACCACGTGTCAACCAGCTTCCCATCCTGCCGGAGGAGGAAGTGGTTGAAGTCCGCGTCTGCAGTGATGATCACCGGCCGCCCTGCAACATTAGTCTTGAAGATAGGCCCATACCTAAAACAAACAAAGCAGTAAGTCATCAATGATGAATCTCAAGTTAAAGAAAATGGTTGGATAAGAATCCTTACTTCTTCATTCTCTTCTTGATGAATGGAGGGAGGTCTAAGGAGGCGCTAGGCATGACTAGCTGTATCGTTTCTCCTAAAAGAGGGAGGCCCATTGAGCCGGGAGGGAGGACTCCACTGCATTTGGGATTCCTCCATTTGTAGATCCAATGAGATGCATATGCTGTCAACAATGTAGCCAACAAAACCAAGACTGATGAGAAATTGAAGGTTAGTTCTTTCAGGTATGATGAAATAAGTGTTTCCATGGTTGGATGAATGTGTTTATCAGGTGTAGAAGAAAGTATGTGTTTGTGTGATGAAGTGAGTAAAGTTGTGTGTATTTATATAGTGAAGTAAAGCACGTTGCTTTCAAGTGGAGATGTTTGACTTATTGAGGTTATATACTATGCTTTGGCATCACATGAAAATTAATAATTTCTCCATCCCATTTATATTGTCTTGTATATTTACATTGGATTGTTCCATTGATACTTTTCATTTTTATTTTCATAAAAGAAAATAAAATAATATTATAAATCACAAAAAAGACATGTTGATCTGCCTCGTTTACACACAAAACTCTAGTTTCTTAAACTCCATGCCGAAACCATACAGAATAGTATGAATGAAACTGATGGAGTATCTTATTTAAAAATTAAAAAAAAAAAGACAGAGAAAGGGATATAACATATAAGGTAGTTATTTGGAAGGGAGTTTGGTAATATTCTCTTAGTTGTCCACTTTTGCCACTATAATGGGCTTTTCAAAAATGAGCTCATGTGTATTGGGCTTATCCTGGGCCATGGGCTCATCAAGTGGGCCTTGTGTTGGGCTTACATGTATAATAAGGAAAAAATAGGTAATTACATGCCTTAATTTCAATAACAATCCAAAGGAATTGAAAAAAAATGGGGAGAGAGGAGAGAGAGAGTTGAGAGGACTCTTTTAACTTTGAATAATATACAGCGATGCACGCCAAGACAACTGATACCATATCAACTTGTAAATAAATCATGATTTATCAAGAATATATAACTAGTTACATATAATTATTAAAATATCGAAAACATTTAGTGATTTCAAATCGGAACAAATTCTCCGTCCTAAAATCTTCCTCAGATCTTCATACTCTGCATCAAGAATTCGCAAGATTACGATGTCGAGTATGCGGAGATTAGGGTTTATTTGCTGGATTCTGTGTGCATCGATGATTGGATTTGATGGGGCTTTGGGATCTAAGAATTCAGAAGAAGCATACGTCACGCTTCTCTATGGTGATGAATTCCTGCTCGGCGTCCGAGTATTGGGGAAGTCGATTCGCGACACTGGTTCCAACAAAGACATGGTTGCTTTGGTCTCTGATGGAGTTTCTGATTATGCTAAACACCTGCTTCAGGTGTGTCTTCTTGAACTAGAGTTCTTGATTCCTTTATGGGCTAACTTAGGAGGATTTATGCCGTCTGTTCTTAGTTGCCTAAAATATCGAAGCTTCTTGTTGAATTGCTAATTCTTTATGGTTGATTTGAATCTTGAGCAACTTGGTTCAAATTTAAACTTTTCTTCCTTTTTATTGTTTAACAAAGTGAAGAATTATACAATTGCATGAGGTATTTTCTTAAGTCACTTCTTTTAGTATCTGAGATGCTTTCTGAATCTTGGTCGTTTATAATCTTATATGCATGTGAACAGATCTTGGTACACTGAATAAGCTCTAAGATTTGGGATTCTTATGATTTCTTGGATGCCATGAAAGTTATATTTCAGTTTGTTTACTGCGTGTTATTTAGGATTGCTGCTACATTGCATGATGTTGACAGAAGAATGCTGTTTCACTATGCTTTTCTTATTCTGCAATCTCATATATGTATTGTTCGCTCATGCAGGCTGATGGCTGGATTGTGAATACAATTAGTTTACTGGAAAATCCTAATCAGATTCGCCCAACGAGGTTTTGGGGAGTCTATACAAAGCTTAAAATATTTAACATGACCAACTACAAAAAAGGTGATAATTCTATGTAGTAAAATGTTCACTAGAGAAGGTATTGGAATTTTTGCTGATTCTCATAATTAAATGAAATATGGCGGAGTTACTTTTCTGCTGCTGGGTTCAAATTGTTGACGCAGAAATCCGTTTAAATTGTTCTGAATCCTGTCCCTGTTCTCTTCTATATTGGCAGTGGTATACCTTGATGCTGATACGATTGTAGTAAAGAAGATTGAAGATCTTTTCAAGTGTCAAAAATTTTGTGCCAACTTAAAGCACTCGGAAAGGTTGAATTCTGGAGTCATGGTGGTTGAACCATCAGAAGAAGTATTTAATGACATGATTGGAAAAATTAGTACAATGTACTCTTACACTGGAGGTATGGCTACTTCATATGCTTGATGTATAATCTGATCAATTCGTAGGCTCGTATGGTGTTTTAAAGGAGGGGCCTTAGACTTTGGTTCTAGAATTGCTGGGGTATGTTAGGGTAATCTTTTTCCTATTATTCAGATAGAATGTTATATGGCAAGTTATGGTTAAAAAATTTATGTTGGTGAACTCATACCACTTACTCCAGATGAATTGTGCTATTAAAATGTCACATTTTCTGTCGGTAAAAGTTCATTGTTAATGTTAACCTAATGTCATGCTTAATCTGTCACATATTTCCTCTGGCTAACAGGTGACCAAGGATTTCTGAACTCATATTTTCCTGACTTTGCAAATGCACGCCTTTTTGACCCACATGCATCTCAAGAAGAATTGAAGTCTAGACCCATACCTAAAATGGAGAGACTTTCTACTTTATATAATGCAGATGTTGGTCTTTACATGCTCGCTAACAAGGTAACATTTTTGGACCTCTAACAAGATACCTTCATGCTTTGATGTGAGTTACTGTATGCTCGTCACCTGATAGTTTGAGGATTCATCTCATTTTTCCTAATATGGTGTAAGAAATTATGTAAAACAAAATTACGTTTCAAGTACTATTCATTCTACCACAAGCTGTTGCTCGAGCACTTGACTAGGAAAGTTGAGGGACACTAGAAGTTCACACCTATGGATGAAAAAAATTATTATAAAAAACTTTCTTGATCAAAACCAGACCCTTCTTAAAGGATAATGTATGTTATTCATCAGCATTATCTTAAAATACGTGAACGGTGAAATCATTTATGACAGAGAAGACATGTATATGGCACATATAATTGGACTAGATTATGTACGGTTTGGAGTTTTGAATTGAAAGAATTCTCAGCTTGCTTATCTATAGGGAATCACTTAGTTGAAGGATGTCATCTTAAATTTTTGTAATTAGGATGAACATTTTCAATGTTTTGATTCCATGTGTTCTTCTTTCCAGTGGATGGTTGATGAAAAAGAACTCCGTGTTATTCATTACACGCTTGGTCCTCTTAAACCTTGGGACTGGTGGACTCATTGGCTTGTTAAACCAGTTGATGTGTGGCAGGTATAATTCTGATTTTGATATGTTACATCGTAATTTCTCTTATATGCTATTGGTGCTGCTAGATGTCACTTGTATGATATCTTTTGTTGATACTGCAGAATGCCCGGGTAAATCTTAAAGAAACTCTTCGAGGGACTGGAGGGGGTCAAAATCCAAATGATGATATTTTAGTCATATTTCTTGTTCTGCTCCCATTTGTCTTCCTTGGGTTTTGTTATTACCAGTCATCCTTACAGGTTAGCAACTGTTTATACTTCTTCTCGTTAGATGTTTGCTAGCATATTTTATTGTGGTTGACGTTGTAACAATGATATATTACTACAGACGCGGCCCCTGTTGGATCATATCAGACAACTGTACTATAAGCTGAGATCTGGAGGTGTATTTAGTTACTCTTCTGTTACTTCCTCCACCATCAGCTCTAACCAACAGGTATGCTATGCTCGCCACCACTTAGTGATTTTAGATGATATTTTTTTTTTTTTTAAAGAATTAGATAAACTATTTCAGAATGTGTTTTTATGTAATTCGCGTCCTATTTCTGCTATGCAAAACACATAGGGCAAAAGAAAAATGAATGTCTAGGTAGATTGTTGATCCTATCTTTTTCTTTGAAAAATTATCGGGGCGGAGTTGGTGTTGCTGGGAGCTTGAGCTTTCTAATCCACAATTACTGTTACTGTCCCAAACCTCACCCTTGCAAGATTGGGGCTAAAGAAGGTCTTTTTAGGCACTAGAGGTTGCATTCTCATCCAAGGTTGGATAATGAAATTTATATGGATCATACTTAGCTATCTCATCTATACAAGTTTTCAAGAAAAGAAAACAAATACAAGAGGACAAAATGAATTCACAATTCATTTATATGATAGAAAGTCTTGTGTTCTGTGTTTCCATTTTAGATCTTATTACGGTCTATGCTTTCAAGCAGATCATTGAAACATTTAACTTTTGACAATGATCTGATATGCTGCGTTATATGCAAACACAGCTCCCTAACACGGCTCTGAGCAAAGTCCCTACTCTTCTGGTTGCAATGTCAGTGGTTGCTTGCTTTACTGCTGCTCTAGTCTCCCTTGCACTTTCATTTACAATCGTGCCTCGACAAGTTATGCCATGGACTGGTTTCTTCCTTGTCTACGAATGGACATTCACCGTATTCTTCTTGCTATTCGGAGGCTATCTTTATACAATCCATCAATGGGGTAAATATGTGGCCCATCAATCATCATCTTTCGTCTCACATCCCGAATCTTCTGATAGTGAATCTGGAAAAGGTAGCATTCATTCCTTCAAGAAAATCACAAATTTGAGCTTGTTTTGATTTTGCATCTTAATTGATGTTTGATTTGCCGCTAGGCCATGTGAGGCAATTCTCTTGCGATGCTACTCGTTATTATTGGCTAGGGATGGCATCCCTCGCCCTTGCAATTCCTCTCTTACCTTGCCTCTTCGGAATTACAGCTCTATTTGTGAGGTATTCATTATACCATATCCCCTGCTTCTTTTGATATCTTTAAATTAGCTTTAGTACATTTTCGCAATGCTACAGATAATTATTGCATTGCTGAATACTTAGCTATAGCAAACTACATGATTAAGTGATTTATCATGCTAGACTGTGCTGTGGCTAGTGACTTTCAAGACGGTATTTTTCGCGTTCTTTTTCTTGATTTCGTTATACATTTATTGAACAGGCTGGGATTGATGGTAGCAGCAGGGATTGTGTTGGCATCTTTTATGACGTATGCTTCTGAACACCTCTCAATAAGAGCATTTGTGAGGGGTTTTGAGGACAGGGATTCGAGGATCCCCAACTTCTGTTAATCCACACCGTCGAATTTTGTTGTAAGCTAATTATCAACGCCTAAGCTTCAAGTGTAATTTTTGGCTTCACTTTCTGTCCCTGTAATTTATGGCTTCAGTGTAGTATATTGCACGAGCTTTTTTTCGTTTCACGGAATTACCCTTTACCAGAACACGGCTTAGTTAGAGATAATGTAGGAGTGATAATTTTTGACACGACACGAACTGCACTACACAAGTCTCAAGTTGATGTTTTAGGCTTCGTGTTGGTACGAGGATATTGCGCCGTGCCCGTGTTATTAATTGTATAGACACAATTTCTGTATGTTACTGTCATTTTTTACTCACTTTCTCTCTCTTCACTTTACATCCTAATTTGGAATAAAGCTATCTATTTTTTTCCAAACAGGTTAGAAAAAATGATGTGGATTTGATGATTTAGACTGGATTATGAGTTCGTGCTAGACTCATCAAATTTATTCAATGGACTTTTTCTAGAATGCGAAAAGAAGTAAAAGGTTTGTGGAAATTAAAAGTATTTTAGTTATTTTAATTATTATATTGAATATAAATATGGAAGTGGTTATTTTTGTATTTTATATCACCTCAAATGTTTATCTTAGTTTAATTAGTTACTTTATCACACGTTTTTTTGCACTTTCAAAATAATTAACTCAGTATATTAATACTTTGTTGTTGAATTTATTTAAAATATTCGCACACATACCTTAGGGTTAAAATATTTAAAATATTCGCACACACCTTATTTAATAGCGGTCATATATTCATTTTACATATGCTGTTGTTTAAATAAAATACTCCCTCCGCCTCACTAATCAAATTTCATTTTTTGTTTTGGAGTGTTCCATTAAATAAATCTTATTTCGAAAATAAAAAGAAATAAGTGGACCACAACTACTCTAAACAAATGAACCCCGTCACTTTATACATTTACACTATATTTTTAATTTTTTTCCATTTCCTAAATTCTCCTGTCAAAAAAAAAATGGAACTTGATAAGTGGGACGGGAGAAGTATTTTCTTTTATTTTATAATGTTTAAAATGGTATTTGTTCCCTTTATTATTCATGTCCATTGTACTTGTAATAGATATCCCATTATTATATTCATTATTTAAAATACAAATAAATTATACCACTTTTCAATTTCTAAATCCACCACTCTTCAATTTTTTGAATCAATTATTTTTTATTTTACACTCAATATTTTAATCTCTATATCTATTTTAAAATAAATAAGAACAACGGGGTGGAGTATTGATGAATATGATGGCATGCTACGATTAGCCATCAAAGTTATCGGTGTAGACAAGTGTCAAGTGCATAAGAATTGCATTATTTCCTTCTTGAATTTGGTGACAGCACAACTAATCAATTTTGTCCCTTGCTTATATTCTAAGTAGAATCATCTCCTCTGGACTAATTTAATTCTGGAATAATCTTTAGAATCCCAATTCTTTATTGATGCGTTGAAGGGACTAGTTGGAAAAGAGATTCAAATTTAAGGGTTCGTATAGTTATCTTTATTAATTAATTATCTAGTTTATAATAAAAAAACAAGTAGTACAAGATTTCACCGTCACATGTAACTATGTAGTCTATGCAAGTGGAAAATGCATAATTTTGGTCTCTGTATGATATTTGGATGCGTGTCATACACTAAGGCATGCAGTGATGCAGATGCGCCTGTCCTTGCATTCGTACGGCAATTGGTTTGGCAACTGTCCGAAAGCGGGCCCCACCAACCACTTACCAGCTTCCAGATATCTTTAAGGCGTGTTTGGCAGGCACCGAAATTACCCCAGATTCGGTTCTTATAGTATTTTCTTTCAAATTACAAAAAGCTTTGTTTGTACTTTGATATTAAAGGTAAAATTTAAAAGAAAGTAAAACAAATCAACCAATAGAATAATATCGGACCGTCATTACATTTTCTAAGAAGCAAAAACTCATCACTTTTGTTGGGATAAAAAATAGTAAGATTCCTCCAGCACTATGAATTTTTTAATTATTGGATAAGCTTTCGTGATAGCTTAAATAATAATATACATACGTACAATAATTGATTTGTATTTGGAGGTTGCAATAATTAATTGCTCCTATAAATCACTAACACCCCAATGCGGTTTATGCATACCTTGTTCTACTTCAACCGTTTAGATTGATTGATTAATTAATTATTAATCATGTATTATAATATAAACTGAACTTATAAACTGATCGTTTGGTCACACATGGTGTTCTTCAGTCCATCTGCATAATACGTGTGCCAAAATTGCTATACTATTTTATCTCTATGCTTGTATTTTTACCAAAGTATTTACTGATAATTTTTAATGACAAACACATGCTAATTATTAGACGTGGTATCAGTTACAATAGAAATATCATATTTTTATTCCAAATTCCAAGATCAAATTAATTAACCATAATATGCATATAACTTAATTCACAACATTTGAGCTCCATTTCTTAGATAATTTAAATATGTAAAAATATTTAGTAGTAGTTTATAAATTTAACATTTTTGCCAGCTCCACCATCTCGCCACCTCGTACGACTACATAAAACACCCGAAACTGTCCGGCCAATTTTCCATCCGAATATTCCCCAAATATCCTCTTTCCTCTCCCTCCTCTCTCTCTCTCTCTATAAATATACCCCAAAAAACATCTGGCCTCCTTAAAACTAACGAAACAACCAAAAACCACCACCCACACAAACTACCATGTTCGACACCCTCAAGAGCGACTACAACCTCTGCGAAGAGCTCGGCCGCGGCCGCTTCGGAGTCGTCCACCGCTGCTACTCCCTTCTCTCCGGCGACTCCTTCGCCTGCAAATCCATCGACAAGCGGAGCATATCCTCCGACCCTACCGACCGCCGCTGCCTCGACGTCGAGCCTAAGATCCTCCGCCTCCTCTCCGCCGCCCCTAACGTCCTCCGCCTCCACGCTGTCTACGACAGCGACGACTACCTCCACCTCGTCACCGACCTCTGCGACGGCGGCGACCTCTACGATCGCCTCGCCTCCGGTAACCGCTTCTCCGAGCGGGACGCCGCCGCGGTCTTCAAGCAGCTGATGGCGGCGCTCGCCTTCTGCCACCGCGTCGGCGTCGCGCACCGCGACGTGAAGCCGGACAACATCCTCTTCGATTCGTGCGGTAGGCTGATGCTGGCCGACTTCGGGTCGGCGGAGATGTTCGCGGTGGCGGAGATGAGTGAGGTTGTCGGAACGCCGTATTACGTGGCGCCGGAGGTGCTTATGGGAGGAGGTTACGACGAGAAGGTGGATGTTTGGAGCGCCGGCGTGATTCTGTACACAATGCTCGCCGGCGTGCCCCCGTTCTATGGTGACGGTCCGGCGGAGACTTTTGAGGCCGTATTGCGGCGGAGCTTGAGGTTCCCGACCAAAATCTTCCGGAATGTTTCGGCGGAGGCGAAAGATCTATTGAGGAAGATGATCTGTAGAGACGTCCACCGGCGACTCTCCGCCGAGCAAGTACTCAGTAAGTACACTCACCTAGTTATTAAATCGAATTAATTTTGTGGGAGATTCGTAATTTCTGTTATTTAATTACATCAATTTTCTCAAAGTAATTTTTCTGGAAAATCTCAGGACATCCATGGATGATAAATGAAGGAGAGACAGCGTTAATGTCGGATTAAACCTAAACTTGTCTGTAATTAAGGTTCCCACTGCACGAAGAGCAGGCGAGTGAACCGCAGAGGATGGTCTCATGTAAAAAAGGAGAAAGGGGAAGAAGAAGATTCTCTACTGGAAATCATGTTCCGTGTATTTTGACCGTTAGATCTGATCCTACACATCAGATTCAGATGTATATGTAAAGAAGAACAGATGTCTGATTTAGTGTTTGATTAGAGTGAGAAATCAGACCTAAATTAGGTGGTGTAGAATGTTTTTCTGGTGTTATATTTTGTACATGGAAAAGCTCTTGAGTTTGATGAAGATGCAGTGAAAAATAAGTTGGCATAATATATTACTAGTATTTGGCAAACTAAGATTCGTATTTGTGCTGATCGATTAGTTGTTATTCAATTCTCCAGAATGTTGTTGCGCAGGCATGCATATCTCTGGCATAAACCATTTTAACAGTAACAAATACTCCTATTGTATGCTTTTATACTCCTCTAGGCTTGCGCTTCCAATACGGAAGGGAAAAGATACTGTTGCTGAATGCTGAATTCAACCTTGAATCATACAATAACATATCATATGCTGCTAAATTCTACTCAAATTCTTACGATAACAGTTGACACAAAATTTACAAGTTTCATTAACAAACTAAACATATCACTGCCATTACTGATTCTAGAGTGCAGTCATTAATTGGTACTACGATATACTAGTAATTCTTTAATCTACTACTATTAGTGAAGAGAATTGTCACAAAAACTGACTAAAGAATTCTCTTCTCTGCAACAACAGAGCAATCCAGTTTAGAAAAAGTAAATCAATACCGATCGAGTTATATCATCAGCATCCTCAGCAAAGCCCAGAAATCCAATTTCTCCATTGAAGAGTAGTAATTCGGATTCATCATTGCAGAGTAGTCCATGTATTGCTGTGGACTAATTAAATCCCTATCAATAACAGCAGCTGGATTGAATTCTTGATCAAGAGGGTAACTCGGATCGATCAGCATCGTTTCAAATTCACCTTTCAACAACCCAACTCTTGATCTCACAATCTCACCCTTGCGATCTAATGCATCAGCCAATCCTCTCAACTGGGCTTCATCCATCAAACTCAACCAATCATCCCAACTCGGATATTTCTGGCTCCGCAGTTTCATCGTCTCCCCCTCCACTTCCCTCTGCCTCTCTCCGAATTAATCAGACAGCGCGCGCATACGATTTGACGCTGTCCGAATTCTTGTAGCAACGTCTTCTTCGGCGGACTTCTTCGGGCTTCTCCGGCGGCCATATTGAAGTCCTGTTAACGTCGGAGTCGTGGATGATGACGTCACAGAGAGTGGTGAGTTGATGCAACGTCTTCATCAACCCATTACTTCTTTTTTTGAACGTCACCATTCTTTCTTTCTTCTTCTCCATAAACTCCATCCTCAATTTCCCACCGCCCCCCATCTCCACACAAATTATTATTACAAAGAACTAGAGAGAGAGTAAGCGTGAATAAATAAGGACGTAATAGATTACCTTATTTACTCTCGTACTGAAAATCTTTCTGGTAATCTTTTTGGGATTTTCTTGGATACGATACTAATTAATGCAAGGGGTGATTTTCCTTATGAAGTAATCTCCTCTGGTGGCCAAATTCGCAAAAAAAAAAACAAATGTAGCCAACGTTTAAAACAAAACACATATATAGCCATTTTGTCCTTATACGGCGCAGGGCCGATGGAGGGGCCGATAGTGGTGTAAATCGGCCCTTCATCGGCCCTCCAAAAACATTCGCTTTCAACAAATTATATGGTTTAAGGGCCGATTTATGGCCGAATTAATGTCAATCGGCCCCCAGTCGGCCGATGTTATAAAAAGGCATAAACTTAGGGCCGATGTACAGCGGGGCGTCATCGGCCTAGGTATCGGCCCTGACCCTTACGAAACCGTTCAGTGTAACGGCCGAAGATTTTGACCGTTTATTCAAGTATAACGGCTCCTTAATCGACCGTTGATTCACCTGGGCCGATATTAAGTCATCGGCCCCAATATCGGCCCCACCATCGGCCCCGAGTGCCAATAATGAAGGGCCGATAGAATTTAACCGTTTGACCGACATTTTTCTGAAAAATTACTTCTCCCACAATTCGACCCTCGCCACCGCCGTTAACCGCCGCCGCTCGCTTTATTCGCCGCCGCCGTTAATCTGAAGAATATCATGTCTTCCGATGAATTTGAGGTTAGTAAAATTATTCCATGAATTGTAATTGTGATTGTAGTTAATTCAAAGATGAAATTTAGGTTGGGTTTACATTGACATGTCAATTTATTGATGAAATTGTGGAGAAGTTAGAGAGATTATCGTGTTTAATTTTTGCAAATGTATGAAACTGGGGCCGATTTGGGCTCCGATTGCAGGGCCGATGAATATAGACGTCTTCGGCCCTGCCTAGGCCGTGCCTTGTTGATTCGGCCATCGGCCCTGGCCCCGTTGCCGAATATAATTCGACCCTGTCTGACCGAGTTGATTCGGCCATCGGCCCCGGCATCGAATTGAAATCGGCCTTGGAGAATTCGGTCTCTTTGGAGAATTGAAATCGGCCTTGATTAGATTGGGGCAGAATTCGGCCTTCATTAGGCCGTCGGCCCCGTCTTGCCGAAGATAAGTCGGCCGAATTCATCCTTCATTCGATTGGGGGCGAGATCGGCCTTGATTCGGCCTTGATGAAATTGGCGGGGGAATCGGCCTTGATGAGATTGGGGCCGAATTCGGCCTTCATTCGGCCGTCGGCCACGTCTTGCCGAAGAGAAGTCCAAGGCCGAATAGAATTCGGCCTTTTAGGTTTCGGCCGTCGGCCCTCGGGCCGGCGAATAATCATCGGCCCCGATCGCCCGAATACTCTTCGGCCTCGGCTCGTAATATTAAAATCGGCCCCTTTCATCGGCCCTTATTATCTTTTTGGAAAAATAATTGATTTTTCGAAAAATCTTTGACCCGCTTATATCCGACTACCGGTTAGACAAAAGACCCCTAAAGTCACGACATATTGGAGAGATAGCCTACCCGAACTACTACAAAAAACTCTTTCTAAACGTGGGGGTAATGACCTAATTAGTAGGTTTATAGACGGACAATTTGGACATTTGCTCGCTTGGAGGAAGGGCAAGAGTTCGATCATAGCTTTGCATCGGTTGATGTGCTATGAGGTGCCAGCACCGTCCGGTGAGGCCCGTTTTCACATATCCGGACGGGAGATTCGATTTTCGCGATGCAGTATGCACTCGTAACCGGCTTATTTTTTGGCGCCCGTAATTTCGATACGACGGCGGCTCGTGCCCCCGAAGAGTCCGGAGTGTACATGAGAGTGACAAACGGGAATCCAAGAACGGGAGGCGAGCTACTAAATTTATGGAAAAATGAGAAGCTCGGCAACCTCTCAGACGACGATTATTTGAAGGTGGCCAATGTCTTGGCCCTAATGTGTTTTTTCTTCGCACCTGCCGACACGAAGAAGGTCGAGACTTGGATGTGGGTTCTTGCTGATGATATAGATGCGTGGAACGATTTTCCATGGGGAGCATACACGTATAATGCTCTCTTGCACTACATGAGCTTCGTGCCGAAGGAAGTCGAAGCAGTTAAATCGAAGTATAATATTTATGGTCCAGTTTGGGCTCTTCAGGTACAAATTTCCGATTTTTTAATTTTATATTTTATAGTTGTACTGATCTTTAATCGTATTGTAGATCTGGGCCTATGAGGCGATACCAGATTTGGCCAGTCTGTGTGTACGCCTTATTAATGACGGTGGTATGCCCCGATGTGTGAAATGGGTATTTGTCACGCCACCAGATACGGAATGGATTAGTTTTTTTGCCTTGCTGGTAAGTAACATCTTAAATATTTATGAACTTTTACGGAACGGATTATAACCTATTTCTTAAACTTTTCGAACAGATGGAAACACCACCCCTTCAGAGTCTTACGCCCACTCCCGAGGAGCAGCATTCGGAATACTGGAGACGGGTGATAGGAGATAATCCGATCGGTGTGGAGTTTCATAGACCGGCTGCCGAACATCGGAGAGTAGTTGTTGAAGAGGGCACTGTACGGGATCCTCCGCCGGCAGCACAAAAGAAAAAATCGACGAAGAAACGTGCACCGGCGGAGGGGTCATCTGGGCCTCGGAGGGATGAAGATTGGACTTTGCCCACTTATGACAGAATGATTCGTTCGATAGATGAACGGTTTCTGCGCGAGCTCGAATTGTTAGAAAAAAGTGGATCATTTGGAAGGATAATGAGGATCGGTTCTTCAAGAAAGTGGGGAAATTGATAAAGTCAATTTTCGGGAGCAAGGGCAAGGGCAAAGGCATACAATCTACTGATTCGTGGGATGTGGAGCAGATTATTAATGAATCGGATGGGGAAACAGTTTCTGCACCATCTGAGCCACCACGGGGTAGGATTGTTAATGTACATGAGTGGCCCAGATGGAATGAGCCACCACAGAGAGATGTGGAAGATACGACGAGTGGCGAAGCAGATCCTTGGAATGTGGCTGTTCGAATGGTTAATCGTGGCCATGATATGGGACGACATAGCATGTACGAGGAGAGACATGTTTGGGTCCCGAGACGTTGGGAGCCACTCCCTGGGGCGGCTCCACCGCCTGTACAGGTATGTTAACTATTTTAATTAATTTTATATTATTTCATTTAACCATGACTTTTTGTCCAAAATGCAGCAACATCAGTCTGTCGTGGATGACTTATTTGATACACAGCATGTACAGCAGGTGTATCATAGCCGACCGTCGGAGCAGGAAATTGTACAAAGCAGTGAGGTACAAATATTTTTTGAAGTTAGTATATAATTTTGGTTTTTTTTAATAGAATGTTATTTGCAGCCCATAGTAGAACGCTTCCCAAATCCTAGTGGAGCTCCACGCATGTTTGATCCGGCCGACGCACTGAGGAGAGAATTTGCCAAGTTCATGGGAATGAATATTTCAGCCAATGTCACTGTATCCCAGCATGAGCTCTCCCACGGCTTTTTCAACAACTTATTGGATACTAAGTACGACATGGGTCACACAATGATCGATTTGTACATATGCTATCTCCGGCAGAGGCTTCATTATAAAGACCGTGACGTGTTGTGTACACCCGATTCACGGTATACCGTGATAGCGACTACGTCAGTTTTTGTAAGTATATATTTTTATTTTTTTTAAATATAAAATATGTTTCTTTTTAATTGTCTTGCTAATGTGTATATTTTTTTTACGAGACGGCGTTACATACATCTTGGACTTCCCAAATATTTGAGCCCGATAACGACTTCCATGAACGTTACGAGGTGTCATATACTGACTGGATCCCAAATCAGGGTTTAATGGATGCCGTTTTTGGAGCGGATACGGTATTTGGTGATGACAAGACTCCGTGGTTCGATGCCAAATTCGTAAGTTTTACAATTTTTTCGATCGTCTTTTTAGCCCGTGGAATTATTTTTTACTAATTTGGATTAATTAATAGGTCATATTCCGGTGTTGGCCGCCGGCCATTGGATGATCGTGAGATTGTGTATCGAGTCATGGAAGTTGGAGTTGTATGACTCACTTAACTGCCGTAGAAACAAGGATATATATGAGCACCGAAAAGCCAATTTGCGGCCACTCCGCAAACTGATCGGTCGATTGCTAGATGTACGTATTTTAATATTTTTAATATAGTTTTTTGGCTACTAATATTTTCTTTTGTAGGCTACTAATTCTTGGGAAATGAACAAGCACAATCTGCAGCATCCGGGCATTCGGACTCCTCAGTTAGTATTGATGCCGCAAAATGAGCAGTTCAAGCAAGAGGATTCGCATAGTTGTGGTCCATATACGTGTATGGCAATTGAGCGGCTCATAAGTGGATATCCTACTCCGAAATGGGGTAATATGAAGTCAAACGTCAGAGTCTATCGGGAGTGGATGGCTTGGAAATGTTTCGAGCAGTGCCATTACGGAGATTTAGGATCTAGCTCTCCCGATCAGTAGTGTGTATTCCATGGAACAGTTCGTAATTTTGTATCTTTTATCTGCTAATTTTGTATAATGTAAAGATGGAACATTTCGTAATATTTATCCGTATCTTTTATCTAGTAATCATGTATCGGCCGATACTGAACAGAATATTTATCGGCCCCACTACCATCGGCCCCGAGCCTTGCATGGCCGAGATTGCGTATCTCTCGGCCGCGGTCGAGAAAATCATGTATCGGCCTAGGGGCCGATCGAATGTAATATTTATCGGCCCCACTACCATCGGCCCCGAGCCTAGCATGGCCGAGATTGCGTGTCTCTCGGCCGCGGCCGATAAAATCATGTATCGGCCTAGGGGCCGATACTGAACCGAATATCGGCTTCGGGCCGATAATCAACCGACTATTTATCGGCCCCACTACCATCGGCCCCGACCCTTGTATGGCCGAGGCCGACAAAATCGGTAATTGTGTCTCTCGGCCGAGGCCGATAAAATAAGGGTTTCGGCCCTATGGGGTGTCGGCCGATTAGGGCCGATGTGTTCAGCACTATCGGCCCTTTAGGGTTTCGGCCTTTTTTCCTACCTAATAATTTAATCAGTGACCAAAAACTTTAATCGATCAGTGACAATAAAATTAAAGCGATCATTGAGCAATAAATTAAGTCATTCCAGATACAGGGCATCTCCTCCTTGTGTGACCTTCTTCTCCACAGTTACCACATTTTTTCCTACGACGCGTACCAGATGTACTAGCTTACGCTCCTCCCGAAGGACGACGGCTATTTCTCGGTCGTCCGGCTTGCCGCATAATTATTGGTGGAAGAACAACCATGTCCTCTATTTCCGGTGGGACACCCCACTCATTTCTAGGAGGCACGGGATTAACCACTCCGGCATATATTGCCTTCCACGTCGCCGTCGTATAATAATCATTAATATGATTGTACAAATTTTCCCTTCGATGATACAAAACAGCGACAACGTGACTACACGGCAACAAGTCAATTTGCCAGACGCCGCATTCACACATTTCGTCTAGAAGATTGACCCTCCATTGTCGATCACCTGCGTCGACCTTGTACTTGTGGTTAGTGACCTGCGTAACTGTAAGCCTTCGAGCCAGTTCTACTTCGTTCCGCATCCTCAACTCAGAAGCCTCCGTCAACGGATTGTTTCTGGAACTTGCTTTTACCCGTCGTGTATCGAACCACGACTCTATCATATGACGGATTGCCTCGAGCATAGCTAAAATTGGTAGTCGTCTAGCCTCCATCACTCGAGAATTTATTGACTCGGCAGCATTCGAAGTCAGTAGACTGTAACGACGACCTTTACTAAAAAGTCGGGACCACTTTTCCGATCGATTTCCATCAGCTTTTCGTAAATAGCAGGTTTTCCCTCACGGATCGCGTTCATAGCGTCATGGAATTCTGTTGCCCGATAAGCATAAGCTGCTCGATAAAATGACCGGATAACCCACTCACCGTGCCTTGTAAGCTTATTCGATAAATGATAGTAACAGAGCCCGTGTTGTGCGTCTGGGAAAACCACTCTTACCGCATTCGCTATGCTTTTATGTTGGTCTGAAACAATCACTAAACTGTCATCCGTTGGAAATGCGGCTCTTAGTCGCATCATAAACCACATCCACGAAACATCATTTTCAATGGGACCTACACCAAAAGCGAGAGGGAATATTTGCTCGTTCGCATCAAAAGTAGTTGCGACGAATAATATTCCCTTGTTTCTCCCTTTTAAATGGGTGCCGTCCACCATAATAACCTTCCGGAGGCTGCCTAACCAAGGGGCACGCGATACTCCAAGCGCCATAAATAAATGTCGGAAACGACCATCCTCACCGACATCAAGATCCGTATAAGTTCCCGGATTTGTTTGTTCCAACAAATGCAGATATTTTGGCAGTTTGCTGAACGAATCAGCATGTCCGCCGTAAATCATCGATATAGCTGCGTTGCGCGCTCGGAGGGCAACACCGTACGTTGCTTGTATTCCAAATTTATCCAACAAATCGGCCTAAATATCAGCCGGTTTCATTAACTTGCTTTGACGACGCATTTTACGTGCTATATAAGCAGCGACAGCCTTGGACCTCACATTTCGTTCACCAAGTCCGGATAAATCAGTTGTACAATTGTGGTCCGCAACCCACTTAACAACCTCCCAACGCGTCCGACCTCTACGGTATGCCCGTAGCTCGAATGGACAATCACCACTTCTTCTGCATAAATATTCCAAACGGGATGCACTGGAACGTTGCACTCTGAAATCCGCCCTGGTTTCCAAATGGAATAGAGCCACAGCAGCATAAAGATCGTCTTTCGAGCTAAACATCAATCCCGCTTGCAGACTTCCGTCTACAACAGTTATCGAGTTCTGCGACGCTTCGAATCGAGATACATCAAGGGGAACAACGAGGAAGTAACCAGTTGTTGCCGCTTTCGTGTTGTCGTATACGGTCTCGTCATTTGTTCGAGAACGATTAAGCGGAACTAGCAAAGACATAAGTTGACTTACGCCACCCTCCCTCCGAATCCATGCAAAGAAAATCTTGTAACGAACAATTATTCAAGGTAGAAGGAATATCTTCATCATCATCATCATCATCGGATGATGAGTCCAAGTCCGCCTCACCATCTCGTATCCGTCTCCACACGAGTATTGTTTTGGGGAGCCCACCCTCCATCATTACTTCCCTCCATCATTACTTCTACTTCCTTGCCCCAGTAAACCAATTAGAACCCCCGAAATTAGAATTATCTTCGGAAATTGATTCGGATTCGGAACAACAAATTGAGGATTTTGCACTTCGGGATACACAACAAACACAATCGGCTCTACGTCGATAGAGCACGATCGCATAAGATCATCATCATGGCCCATAATTGCCTTCATCATTCGGCCGGTTCGTCGGGAAAGAAGATATAATAAATGAAGTAGTTGAAAGGAAGGGAATAAGCGGCGAGCCACCGATCAATATTTTGTCGAAGACATTCGAGAGAAATATTGTTTGAAGGAATGTAAACAATGAACTCATGCCCACCGACGTAATTCGAATCTGCATCGAATTGGCCGTTCAATTTCACAATAATTGATCGAAAATCGGTCATTTTATCCAACTATAATTTGAAGATTTGAGAAGAAAAGAAGTGGAATGATGTTTTTTTTTATAGAACCAAATCGCCCATCCTACGTCTTATAAAGAAATTTATGAAATTTTTCACGTGAAATCTGCAACTGTACTATGCTTTACGACAATAGGCCCTGATCGCCTCTGATCGGCCCTATTCGGCCCACCACAATCGGCCCCGGCACTGTGTGCATGTGAAATGTCGGAACCGACTAGTCAATTCGGCGAGATGAAGGTATCGGAACCAAGTGTATCGGCCCGACATCGGCCCCAATCGGCCAGGTATCGGCCCTACTGCAAGCATTAAAGTCATGCAGTGTCTTGTCAAATCATGTCTCCAAGGAGGGCGTAAGGGCCGATGAGGGACAGATTGATTTCCACCTTCGGCCCTGGTTCGGCCCTTCGTCGGCCGATTGATTCATCGGCCCTCGTTCGCCCATCGGCCGATTGATTCATCGGCCTCTGGCATATAGGGCCGATTCACAGTAATTCGGCCATAAATCTGCCCCGCCACCATATAAGTTGAACAACTCAACTGTTTTCATCAGGGCCGATTGACACCCCCATCGGCCCCGCCATCGGCCCTGCGCCGTATAAGGACAAAATGGCTATATATGTGTTTTCTTTTAAACGTTGGCTACATTTGTATTTGTGCTGATACTGTGTGGCTACTGCTGGCTTTCCCTCTTTCCTTATTAACCAGCCAAGCAATTAACGGTCATATTTACAGAGAGATCAATTTTTCCTTAATAACTACGAAAGTATTGTTTTGAAGCAGTTAGGAAAGAAGATTGGTGACATCAAGAAATTCTTAATCCAGCCAGTTATTACATCATTCTTCGTTCCACTCATAACGTTAATACTTCCAAAAGTCAAACTAGCATCATTCAATATATTCAGGTCATCTTGACCAACAAAAATCCAAGAAACTCAGGTCCCACCTAATAATTCAATTCTTCTGTTCTATTTGGATTAATGATATCTCATCCCATTAACTCCCATTTCAACCAATCAAAATCCCGTAAATCATTGAGTCTTTAAATGCAAATCGCATCTTAAACCATTCGGGTGAGGGTACGAATTTGCATATCAATCAATCATGATCAATAGTTATTATCAACTAGGTTCATTAGCTCCGAATTGCAAAATTGACACGATAATTATAATTAGATTAATTTATATATGCAGTAGAATATATCGATAGATAAGTAAAGGAGTACTATTACACAGAGTTCAGTCAACTGAGGAGATCTAACAATTCTGATTTTCGATTTTGTTGGACTTAACCAAACACGCCCTACCAAGAAGATGAATTTTCCGACAAACCGAGCAATTCCTCCAAATAATCCGACCCCAAATCTTCCAAAACGACGACGTCGGATTCCTTTTGCACCTTCCTACACGCCGACTTCCTCTGCATGGAATGCCTCTTCTTCAGCGCCAGCACCGGCGAGCACCCCTCCTCCACTCCGCCGCCGTAACCCATCTCCCTTAAAGACTCCCACACCACCTCCACTGGGAAGTTCAGCACCGCCGCCGTCCCGCGCATTGCGAATGCCGCCTGATCGTAGGCCAGCGCCGCCGCCTCCGCCGTGTCGAACGTCCCCAGCCACACCCTCGCGCTGTTCCTCGTCGAGTCCCGTATCTCCGCCGCGTACTTCCCCCACGGCCGCCGCCTCACACCCCTGTACGCCACCTCCTTCACCTCCTCCTCCCCCCATTGATTCTCTACCGCCGAGCAATCGCCATCGCCACCGGCGGCGCCCCCTCCCTCCGCCAGCACTCCGTACAAAAGCATTTCTTGAGAATCATTTTCGTTAAAAGGTAGACAGTACGGATCAGAATACGATGCTCCGCCGTCGAACGACGACGTCGATGATTCCGGCGAGAATGTCGACGAAAAATTGTAATGGAAAGATGAAGAATCCATGATAAGCTACTGAATTCTTCCCAAGATTTTGATGTAAGTATAAATAGAGAAGAATTAATCTTTGTAGTAGGGAGTTTGAATTTCTTAGTCGAAGGTCTGATCGGTTCTTGTCAAGACAAGGGGTTTTTGGTCGTATCAAGTTTGAAGATGCTCGAAAGATTTATATAGAGGCGGGAAGATGTAATGATTTTTTAAATAAACATAAATTCTTTAAAACATTTTATTAATACGTAGAAAAGAAGATTTATATTATAAACATTTAGTTTATTTTCGAGAGCTCTAAACTGAATGCACGTGGGTCAAAGCACAAGGCGTCGTTAATTCGTGGACGGTGACGTCACGTGTCCATGTCACTATTATGGTCCCATTAGCAGCACCAAGTGGATTTTCACACTACAATAGTGAATAGCGGCAAAATTTTATGTTCAAAACTTAGTTTCGATTATAATTTACTCACGAGACAGTTAGTTTTGTTTGAATTTCAACATCATGTTAAGATTTTTGTGTGTACTCACTCACCTTTATAAAGAAATTTGAAATTAATATTCGAGATGCATACTCAATACACTTTGCTCACATGTAATAGTTTGTAAATTATACATAAAAAGTAAATTAGATACGAATTGGTTTGAATTGAATAACTTGCTAAGTGTTCATTTCATGGCAAAGTGGTATGATTTGGATTATAATTTGTGTTGGTTTGACCATATGATGGCCATAATTTAGCAAATCGGCTAGTACTATTTGTTGGTCAAAAGTTTTAGCGATAATTATGGTGAAAATAACTGCAAAAGCTGTAATTTATTAGTACTATAAATTACTACTTCTTTCTTTCCTTTTCACACCTGATTAAATTAACACAGATACTGACTTCACGGATAGACTTTGGTGTCACACAATTATATTTTACTATATGTTACATCCACAAATCATTTGACATGTGGAATACATTTTAATTAAATAATCAAATCAAAATCAATTATGGTGGATCACATGTCAACACCTTATAAAGTGTGACATACAAGGGAGTATATTGTGTGACATATAAATCTTTGTTCTGACTTCGGCGTGACAAGTCATTAGTGTTATTTTCGAGGTTAAATCTATGTTTATTCCACGTCAGAAATTTATGTCCAAAAAATGTCCCGATACAAGTGGGCTGAAAAATGCTGACCTGTTACACCCAATCTTTTAGCTCACTCCTTTTGCTATACAAAGTTAAAGAAATTGGGAGGGTGCATGAACCAAAATCACCTTCATTTAACACATGTGACTGCACAAATCATTCATTATTTTTAATTTTAATCTTGATAGTTGATACTAAATAAAAGTTGATTTCGAACTAGGTACAAATTGTTCGTTAGTCGAATTGAAATGTACAAAAATAAAATAAATTCTTCACTAAGTAATTTGTCCACAATCAATAATTGAGAATGGCACACAGTTATGACAAAAAACGACTTAAGGCACACGTATATTTCTTTTAGTTTTACGGAAATAAGTGCATAAAGTTGGATTTTACGCATCGCAGTTTTACGTTAATATGTCGATTTAAACGCATCCAATTATTGAAGAAAATATAGCATTTCGATTTTCATATCATAAGTTTCTGTAACTGATGAAAAAGTTTTGACGGAGATGAAAGATGGTGAACAAATTCCAGAACGTTTTGAAAGTCTTCGGAAGTTCAAAGTTTGGTGGTCAAATTAAAGTTCAAAATAAGAGTTTAAGATTTGAATGGCCATCTCTCCACTAAATATGATTGGAAACTTTTCATTTATTTTCTCTACCCTTCGGACAGCATATCAAGAATTAAAGTGGTCTTAAAGCGGTGAAGCGGTGAATGTCCCCTTGGGATGGTATAGCGGTGAAGGTTGGTGGCCCGGGACCGATAGGTCATGGATTCAATTTCCACTGGACACGCTATGTGTGAGTCTGTCACCCTGTCACATTAAGGGTGGTTTAACTCTTCTGTGTGGTTTGCAGGCTATTGCACAGGAGCGAGGTTTACCCTGTGCGCACCAAAGGTAGCGGCTGCGGGTTCCTCGTCAACAAAAAAAAAGTGGTCTTAAAGCGTCCCCTTGGGATGGCATAGCAGTGAAGGTGGGTGGCCCGGGACCGATAGGTCATGAGTTCAATTCCCACTGGACACGCTATGTGTGAGCCTATCACCCTGTCACATTAAGGGTAGTTTAACTCTTTTGTGTGGTTTGCATGGACGAAGTTTTTCTAAGCTATCATCAACAAAAGGTTTGTTTTGACCAAATTCAATTTATTTTCCTTCTTACTTTTTATTCTTTTCTTCATTCATTGCATCTCCTCAATTCATTCAAGAAAAAACAAACTAACTTACTTCCTTATAATTTTATACAAAATTTTAGGTGAGATCGATGTCACTTACAATCATATAATGTTTATCATAAATTAAACACTTCTATAAATTGGATTATTAAATCCGTGTATTCAGATCAATTAATTTAATCAAAGTATTAATTCAAAATACTACTAATCTTAGGTAAAATCAATCTCATATAAGTCCATTTGATTATTTTATATAACAATATATTATATTATTACACGAATGTTACTTTCTCACTCTTCTAACTATCCAATCCTTGTACATAAACCTTGTTACATTAGCAAGCACGACATCGTTTTGCACAAATATCGCTTTAGAATTTTACTTTTTAGGTATTGTATTTTCCTAGATTGCCCTTCTGCTTTCATTTATTTTCTTTCAGAATTACTTAACCCTTCATACCCAAAAGAAAATAAAAATATATATTAACAGAATTATATCCACACAATCTAAGTAACCACAAGACATTTTGATCATTAACCATACATGCTATTTTCTAGGGATCGGATCTCTATTCCAATTTTTTTCTCAATGTTGTCTCACTAGTGTAGTCATCTAAATAGTTATGATACCGTCTTGATAACAATTTAGATGATTACAATAATGAGATAATATGGGACAAAGTTTCTGGAACAAGGGATCTGATTCCTATTTTCTGACCATATAGCCGGCAGACAGTTATGTTGCTGCTCATCTTCTGTACTGTATTCACATCCAATTTGCTTTCTACATTCCTCTATCCCTTCCCTGATCCTCTGTTCCCATCAAATATTACCTCAATCCAACCATCAGAGCATGCCAAATGAAGACAATAAAAGGCTGAAACACTAGCATATATCTATCCCAAGGCCAAGCCTAGCAGTAAAACAGGAAACAGAGGAAATAGGCCTTTTATTTGCAGTTGACTGGGAAACATGAGAAATCAACACGGAGAATAGAGAGAAAAAACACAATTACGAGACGGAGTAGAATAGAAATTGATTTGAAATGATTAACAGAAGCAAAATGAAGACTTACAAAAGATAAGCCTTTTTTTAGTGGGAGAAGACAGACAGATATCACATGTTAGAAGGTAACCAAAAATATTCCAAAATGTCGAGTCTACGCCAACCATATTCATCTGCAATTAATCATTCTGTTGGCTTGGCTCTATATATTTAATTTATCATTACACGTGTTTCTTTCATCTCCAAAAGTATGAAAAGTTAAGGCAGAATTCAATATCCTCAATCATATCTCATGATAACAAAATCTCCAAGAAAGAAATTAACCAGGTGAGTTATATTATATGGAATTATGCATGATAAAGTACAATCAGCATTCGAAAAGGCAATGTATTTGAGAGTGAGCAAAACACGGGATTTTGACAAACCACCAAGAATTTGTAAACGAACAAGAGGGGCAAATATTTTCATCAATCGTTTCAAATCTTGATCAACACTCAAATTATTAGTTATCACCTTCAATATATATGTATATCCTCCCAATGGAAAAGAATTGTTAAGATAATTTAGAGATGGAAAAATGAAAATATTGTGTTATCAAAAAGTATGATACAAGATTACAGAATCTCTACTTAAAGAGATAGCCGAAGGAGCAGTTCGACAAATACATCTCAACTAAATTGCATGCCTAAACTGCATGCATGCCTACACGTTCTATAACCGCATGAACATGTCCTATAACTGCATGTCAATGAAAACCGCTTGTATAACTGTAATACTCCCCCAGCAACACCTAACCATGATCAGTTAACGAAAGATTGATGGCAGCTCTAAACTTTCCGAACAAAGACGTCGACAAAGGTTTGGTAAAAATATCAGCAATTTGATCTTCCCCCGGAACATGACCAACTTCAATAATGCGATCAAGCACTTTTTCACGTACAAAATGAACATCGACTTCAATATGTTTGGTACGTGCATGAAATACTGGATTGCTTGCCAATGCGATTGCACTCTTGTTATCACTCCACAATTTCGAAGGAGAGGAAAAGAAAGACCGAGTTCTTGACATAGTCCACGTAACCAAATAATGTCGGTCGTAGCATTAGCAATCGACCGATACTCAGATTCAGCACTACTTCGTGAAACAACTTCTTGTTTCTTGGAGTTCCAAGTAATGAGATTGCAGCCAAGAAACACACAGTGACCGCCGGTAGAACGACGATCATCGGGACAACTAGCCCAATCCGCATCCGCAAAACTGATAAGATTGTTAACCTTGCTCGGGGAGAAAGTTAGGGACAACGAAATAGACCCTTTTAGATAGCGCAACAATTTCTTACAAGATTGCCAATGAAGCTCAGATGGAAGTTGTAAAAATTGACTCAACTTATTTACTGCAAATGCAATATCAGGATGTGTGATTGTAAGATATTGAAGAGAGCCAATAACACTGCGATACAAAGTAGGATCAGATATTATTAACTTCCTAAGCATGCTGACCAGGGGATATTGCGACGTGATTTTCAATCGGAATAATGAAAAACAGCACCTAAGGACTATACCACTATAAGCCTTGCACTTTCAGTTTTCCAACGCACCCCTCGGTTCGTGAAACAGAGCCCGAACCCCAAAGTTATCCAACGTCGAAAACGGGTGAAGCTGGCGAGTGTTTTTTTTTTTTTTAGGCGGAGCGGCTTTGTTTCGAACGCTCCCAACCCATTTTTCATTGTCCGAAATCCTTGAAACCACATATTGTTGGAAATCCACGACTACAGGCTTTCTAACTCCATTTGCCTCTCGAGATTTGGAGTTCGGACCAGAAAATTTTACCCCACCAAAAAGGGCCGCTCAAAACTGCCAAACCGGCAAGAAGCGAAGTTCCGACCCGATTTTCACAACCCAATCGAACTCATAATTCTAGAAAACTGACACCCACACAAACCTTGATAAACAAGGATTCCAAAACATATCTTCGATCGTAAAACAGAGTCCCGACGGCTAAGATACGCCTGCTCGAATGTCGCCCGTAAGTCGTTTGATTAAATGCCACACCCGAGAAAATTTTATGTATTGAAATGAGGCTTAGCTCCACCCGTTTTGAGAGATATTTTGTGAACAGCCATCAAATATGGAAACCCCAAGCCCTATACCGTATCTAACCTTGTCATTCAAGGAATCCCCAGAACTTTTCCGTTCACCAATGGGAGATCGTATCAAGAAGCTACGGATCGACGAAAAGGCACCACCGAGACGCCATCCTTCCCGGGATGTGCCGAACCCCCAACTTTAGGATAGCCTAGGAGCTTCGTCCCTTCTCGAAAATCACCGAGCCTTATACCGATAGAAATCTGAGTTCGTTGGCTTTCCAAAACCATGCTCGACGCATAAAATGGAGTTCGGACGAAGAAGATACGAGCCTGCAAAGTACAGCTGGCAGAACTGCCACAAACTCGCTGACTCCAGTTCGGAAGCCAGTTTCGATGTTGTAACGACGCCCGATCGGGAAACTTACTTCTACGGACTTGTAACCCTCCTGGGGAAGAATCTACACGTGAACTTTCGTCAAAGACCGACGGTCGGATCGTCCGGAAATAAAGCCGGAAGTTTCTGCGAATATCACTTCCAAAAATACCATTAACCTCAAAATCCCTTCAAATGCCAAAGTCAAATTATTTACCGAATGAGGAGAGAATGCTATGAATACGTGAACGAGTTGTATCCGGGCAAGATCTTTAAAGATGAATTTTATTATGCCGAAGAAAATAGCGAAGTAAAATCCGTCATTCATAACCAAAAATCCTAATTGCTAGAGACAAACTTTGTGTGTTAGAATTCGATAAAATTCTAGGACCTTGGAAATCTGAACCTAACCGAATTAGGTCTCTATTGTAGGACCCTCTAAGGAAGGCGGTAACCTCGGAAAGAGCTGCGGATGATATATCGCGCCACGAGGTGGGTTATACTTTCTCTAAAATTATCTTTGAGTTAATAAGCTCGTAAATGATATGAAATGCTGTTATCCGTGAAATGTTTTATGCGCGTTCGATTAAGTTTAATGCTCTTGTTTATAAGGGAACACCCGTTAGTAGTACAGTGGGTTGATCTCCACTGTGCACTAACTTTTATAAGGGATCATCTGGGGAAAGGCCCGATATCCAAAGTTGAAAAGGGTATTCTTGCACAATTTCGGCGTCGCTGTCATAGGTAACAAAGTAGAATTACAGTCACACATATTCGTCTTGCGAAGAATATCGAGAATGTACTTGGATTGAGAAAGGTGGTACGTATGCTCGGTTTTAGAGACCTCAAGACCAAGAAAATAATGAACATCACCAAGATCTTTAAGAGCAAAGGCATTGCGTAAAGAAGCAATGATCGAAGAGATGCAACCATTATTATCACCGGCAACCAGAATATCATCCACATAGACAAGAATAAGGATAAAAGAATCTTGACGACGCCGAAAGAAAAGAGAAAAATCCGACTGAGAGCGTCGAAAACCTTGAGAGTGTAAAAAAGCTCGCAACCGATCATACCAAGCACGTGGAGCTTGTTTAAGACCGTATAAAGCCTTTGACAAGCGACAAACATGATTAGGACGTAGAGGATCAACAAACCCTTGCGGTTGATACATATAAATGGTGTCATCCAGAAGCCCATTTAAAAAAGCATTGTTGATATCTAATTGCCTAATCGTCCAACCATAAGAAGCAGCTAGGGCAAAAAGAAGTCGAATAGTTGTAGCCTTAACAACCGGACTGAATATCTCGAGATAATCGACTCCAGCCATTTGCTCAAAACCGCGCGCAACAAGACGTGCTTTAAGTCTGTCAAGAGAGCCATCTTGGTGTGTCTTAACCCTAAATACCCACTTGTTGGTAATAGGGTGTTGATCCGGTGAAGAAGGAACCAAAACCCAAGTATCATTTCGAGTGAGAGCATCGAATTCCTCTTGCATGGCAGCCTTCCATCCAGGATGAGATAAAGCAGCAGCCACATTAGAGGGTTCAGGCGGAAGAGATACAGTAGAATGACTGAGAAACATTTTAGGTTTAAAAATCCCATGCTTGCCGCGAGTAACCATGTGATGAGTATTCAGAGTAGAAGACCGCGGTGAGGAAGAAGACACCGAGGAAGAAGCACTATCACGAGAAACGTCAGGAGCATGGGGGGAAGGGGGAGGAGAGGGAGATGATGAAGCTGATGAAGAGACATGCTCAGGTGAATGCGAGGGAAAGAAACTATCATTTGAAGAGGTATGTGTGGAAGTAAGAGGTAATGAAGGTAAAAGAGGAAAAGAAGAGGACAGGAAAGAAGATGGATTTGTAGTGATAGTTGATGCAGAAAACATTTCCAAAAACGAAAATTCAGATTCATTAAAGGAAACAGTATCCGCAATATAAACCCTACCCGAGGAATGCAAACATTTATAGCCTTTATGGATTGAGCTATACCCAAGAAAAATACACTTGGATGAACGAAACTGAAGTTTGTGAGAATTATAGGGACGAAGGTAGGGAAAACAAGCACATCCAAACACTCGAAGAAACAAATAGTCCGGAGCTTTCTGAAACAACAAAAAATAAGGTGAAGATCGGGAAAGAGTCGGTGTTGGTAACCGATTAATGAGAAAAACAGATGTCTCAAAAGCTTCCCACCAAAACTTAAACGGAAGTTTGGCTTTAGCAAGAAGTGTGAGTCCCGTGCTTACAATATGTTGATGTTTTCGCTCGGCGGTACCATTTTGAGAGTGAATATAAGGACAAGAGTGTTGAAACCTTATACCCAAGGTAGAGAAAAAAGAAACCAAAGAGCGAAATTCTCCTCCCCAATCAGATTGAAAACACTTTATGAGAACCCCAAATTGACATTTAACCATGGCGACAAACTGTTTGATAACACTAGCCGCTTGGGACTTTAGTGTCAACGGATAAATCCATGTGTAGCGAGTTTTATCATCAACAAAGTGAATGTAATAACGATATCCCGTTGAAGATGGAATTGCAGCCGGTCCCCAGAGATCTGTGGTTTTTGGCGACATGTGTAGAGACATGTGGTTTTTGGCGTAACTTTCCCAATTTACAAGCATCACAAAAGAAAGAATGAACATCCTTGAGACCAATATTGATATTCATTAAGACATCACGTAATACAGGATGATTTGGATGACCAAGTCGGTTATGCCAAATGGAAACAGTAGAATTACAACTCGTATCACAAGAGAAAGCATTAGGCATTGACAAATTAACACTATCAGCAAGAGAAGATGTGGTCTTCTTGTGAGAGACCGAAACTGAGTTTGCTCCTATGGCAAAGGCCGAAGAAGCAGTTCCACCCAACCGAGACAATGTGCAATCCCGTGGAAGTAAAGATAAGTTAATTTTGTACAGACCGTTGCATAGAGGTCCCTTCAGAAGCACCTTGCGATTGATTTTGTCCTTAACAAGGCAAAAATCATCATGAAACTCAATAAAAACATTGTTATCACGAATGAATTGTGATACACTGAGCAAGTTCTTGGCAATCTTTGGAACAAAAAGTATATTATTGAATATCATGCATTTAGGATACTTAAGAACAGATGATCCAGTAGAGAGAATAGGTAGATGCTTACCATTTCCTACCATTACACTGTCAGATCCAGTGTACAAGGAATTTAAGTGAAGATTAGCAAGATCATTTGTTACATGATGAGTAGCGCCACTGTCAACATACCAATTTCCATCCCTCCGCTGCGTGGCAATAGATTGAGTATCGTCCACATCCGTAAGAAATGCATGCGGAGTTGAAGAAGATTGAGAATTCGGAGTATTGCCAGTGAAGCTAACATCAAACCGTTTAAAACATTTAATAGCCACATGATTGGTTTTGCCACAAAGTTGACAAACCATACGATTGTTCGTGCGTGGATAACCACGACCACCACGACCACGGCGACCTCCACGAGCATAAACACCACTACGACCGGGACTGGAAGAAGAAAATGGAGGCGATGAAGAATGAGCATTCTGCCGAAAATAAGCTGCATTTATAGACGGCGTGGCATTGATAGATGGCATGATAGAAGAGTCAGAAAAAAAAATTCAAGCTCTTGATACCATGTTAAGATAATTTAGAGATGGAAAAATGAAAATATTGTGTTATCAAAAAGTATGATACAAGATTACAGAATCTCTACTTAAAGAGATAACCGAAGGAGCAGTTCGACAAATACATCTCAACTAAATTGCATGCCTAAACTGCATGCATGCCTACACGTTCTATAACCGCATGTACATGTCCTATAACTGCATGTCAATGAAAACCGCATGTATAACTGTAATAAGAATGATGAGAAACATGAACCACATAAAGGATCAACAACTACAAATATCCAAATGAAGAAAAATCATGACAACCCACATATGACATATCCATATCCATAATAAAAATGAGAAATTCCAATGTTGACATGCTTAAAAGAAAAATCCCAGATGGTATTATTTACGATAAGTACCTTCAGTGTGTGACTAGGGTTGTTTCTTAGGAGAAGATGAGAAAGTGCGATTATTTGAGATTGTGGCAAATCATGATATATAAAGATCATCAGATAGGAGGGGAGAGAGAATTATTTCCAGCTGTAAACGGATTTTACGGCCCATGCAATATCTAACCACAGATATTACAATGCCATACACCTTTGCCCCCAAACTTATTAATTGTCTTCTGTTCACCACTAAACCAATTACAATTATGCAGCATGACTAAAGTTGTTGGGTGCATTAGCTATTATGATCATTCGTGCTAACGCAAGTAGTAACAAATACAATTAATCAGGGTATAAAGTACTAATGAAGAGCATTTTTAGACAGCAACCATAAGATATAAATCAATAGTAGAATATTGTCTGTATTCATACTTTGTGCATACCAATCATAAATTCTACCGACATATTATGGTTATGAATAAGTTGCTCTCTAATAGACGTAATTGTGCCCACGAATAATATGTAACTATAATTAAAGTGACTATGTGAATTTACATATTACATACATAATATAAACACGTAAAATGGTAACGTGCATAATATTTTTTATCACATCATGACGGGTCCAAGGGAAGGCCGAATCCCCATATCGTTAAAAATCTCGGATTCTTTTCGAATTATTTATACATTTTTGTGAAAAAAATAATATAATGCTACGTATTTTCTTCATAAATTACACCTTGCTGGATCCGACTCTATAATCATTATTTGGAGGAACAACTACAAGCTTAATTAGCCTTCAACTCCTCCAACTTTGCAACATGGATTTGTATGGGGAGTATTAATGCATAGAGAGAGAGAAAGATGCTGCATCCCACTTGCTCATGTGAACGCCATTCCTCATTCCACAACAAAAAAGAGAAAACCCTAATTTCCAAGCCATACATGATTTTCTCACCTTTCCATTTCTCAAGAGACCAAACAAAAATGGAGTCGCCCATCCTATCCTATTATATATAAAATCCTATCTGCCAGTCATTGTCAGAACATAGACAGCGACAAAGAAAAAGACACCTAAACGAATACTTTGACGCTTTCTCTCACACACACTCACACACACACCCCACCTAAACCTAACAAACCCCAAAGACCCATTCTTTAATCACCCATTCTTTTCTTTCATCATCTAATCCCCTATGGAGTCTTCATCCTCACATTAACCCTTTTTCTCCATTTTCTTAATTCTTTATTACACTCAACCTTATCTTTCCCCATTCATTTAGGGTTTTGCTGTATTCGATGAATCCGAAAACCTAGAAATTCAATCTCAAGTTCCAAGACTTTGATCGAGTTTGAAGCTTTTGCTGAGGATGACGAATCGATGGTGGGCGGGTGGAGGAGGTCTACCGGCGGCGGCCGGAGTAGACACCTCTTCCTCGTCTTCGCCGGCTATTAGGAAATCGGATCTCGGCATGTCTATGAATGAGAATATCGGAAATCCAGATCTGAGGATAGGAATAAACGACGGCGTATTCGGGGAGGAGGAGGAGGAGAGGGAGCAGAGCGAGGAGCCTAAGGAGGGGGCGGTCGAAGCGCCGTCGCGGCGGGCCAGGGGCAGACCGGCCGGTTCGAAGAACAAGCCGAAGCCGCCGATCTTCGTGACGCGCGACAGCCCCAACGCGCTGCGCAGCCACGTGCTGGAGGTGGCGAACGGCTCCGACGTGGCGGACGCGATCGCGCAGTTCGCGCGGCGGCGGCAGAGAGGGGTGTGCGTGCTCAGCGCGAATGGAACAGTGACCAACGTGACGATCAGGCAGCCGTCGGCCGCCGGGGCGGTGGTGCTGCACGGGAGGTACGAGGTTCTGTCCCTGATAGGGTCGTTTCTACCCGGGCCGTCGCCGCCCGGGTCGACGGGGCTGACCGTGTACCTCGCCGGCGGGCAGGGGCAGGTCGTCGGGGGCAGCGTGGTGGGCCCCTTGGTGGCTGCTGGACCGGTGATGGTGATTGCTTCGACTTTCTCGAATGCGGTGTATGAGAGGCTGCCGCTGGAGGAGGAGGAGGAGGAAGAAGAAGGCGGCGGTGGGGATATGGGAGTTGGTGGGATGGCGGCGGCGGAGCAAGGTGGCGTCGTTGACCCGTCGTCGCTAGGAATGTATAGTATGCCGCCGAGTCTGATGAACAGTGAAACGTTTGGAATGAATCATAGCCGAAACCCTTACTAGGTAATGCTTAGAAACTAAGGGTAGTGCATACTTTTTCTCTTTTAATTTTAATAATATCAATGTATGTTGTTGAATGATGATAGATTTTATGTATGTGATGGATTTTATACATGTGATGTATATATTCGATCAACAAATACTAGTAATAAATAAGTAATAATAATACTCCAATTAATGATGTGTGTGTTTATATTTTATGAATAGTGGTTTTAATATTGTACTCCCTTCGTCCCATTATTAATGTCCCACTTGGCTTTTTTGATTGTCCCATTATTTATGTCTCATACCAAATAAGGAAATAAATGAGTGGACCACAATCAATCTAAGCAAGTGGACCACACCCCTTTATAGTTTTACACCACAACTTTACACCTTTACCTCTACTATCTTAATTACCGTGTCTAGTCCAATGGGACATAAATAATGGGACGGAGGGGAGTATATAATGAAATCCCACTTGAATATATAGTTTGTTACTTTTTTTTAAAAAATGATTTTATATGTATCTACTGTCTACATGCAGTGGCGAGGTTGACTTAATTTTTTAAAGTTTACAGTAGTTGTTTGTGCATATATATATATGATATATACAAAGAAATTTCTAGTCATCATTATTTTATATAAATTTTTTATAGTTATTTTTTATTGAAATGTGAAATAGACGTGAAGTAAATTATGCTGTATTTTAAATGGGCCTTGAACATTTAAATTTTGTTAGTTAATTAGTAGGAGTCGACACTTCTTTTATGTTTCAGTAACTGTATAATACTATGATGACTGAGGATAATCTATTGAGATAAGATACATGTATGGGACTTATAGGATTAATAAACATATGGACAATAGAGAATCTCAGTACTATATATTAAAAGTTGATGATACTAAACACCTCTTTTTTGCAACGAGGAAAACAAGTCTCTCACGTACCCTCGTAACTGCGAGATCCGTAAATCTGCTGAAATTTAGGTTAGCAACACCTTCAACGACAACACTTACTGCTCCTTGGTTAGTTTTGTGATTTTGTCCATCTTAGTTATGCATTTTCAATATTGACATGCAATGCAAATGAAGCTAGTTAGACTTAGACATAAGGCATTGATTCCTTGAGTTTTTCTTTTGTAATCATCCTCTCTCCTACCTCTCTTAGTTTTGGTTTATATTCGGCTCTGCTTTCACCTTTAGCTCCTTGGCTTTTGCTTCTCCTAATTGAGAGACTATGAAACATAGATCAACAAATTATGCAAGTAAATAATGCTTTTTGCATCTTTTCATGACTTGCCTTCCCCAACAAACTGGATTGTTATTCTCTTGGCTAAAAGTCAAGGGAGAATCAAAGATACCTTAATAGCAGGAGGATCTGTGTAAGCCTCAGAAATCTCGGAGCAAGTGCCTTAACTGCTCCAGTTGCAAACTTTTCAAGCTAGAATCCAATTGTTTCTTTTTTTTGGATGACGAGGGTAACCTGCAGCCGCTACCAAAATGTGCACTGGGTAAACCCCGCTCTTGTTCTCTAGCCTGAAAACAACACAAGAAGGTTCATACAAAGTAGCTGCAGGAAATCAGTTCTTCAGCATGTTAAGGCATTATGGAACTAGAACTACCACAATTTAATAAGGTCGAATAAAGCAAATGTGACCTTTCGATAATCCAGCAGTTGCAAGTTTCTCGTCATAAGTCAGTTTCACAAATCAAGAAACAGACAAAACTGAACTCACAACTATATGACTATATGAGTGATGAAATGCATGGGCAAGAAAACTAATGCAGAGTGAAGAACACATAATTCAATTAAGGACAACAAAACCCAAAATCCCTCCACCAGCCCTGCATCATTTACTCAAAGATACACTTTTTTTCTCATTTAGAGTCGCACCATAGACATCAATAAATGCTCTGATAATTAATAAACAAAATAATCAGAAGCAGAAAACTACAAATAGAATCATTTAAGATAAAACAGCAAAAAAGGAAGTTACATTTCCGGGATCATGATTGACCTCTTTAGCCGCAGATTTCCCTTCAAGAATCGACCATATTTATCATCTTAATTTCTTGGCCTCAACATTCTCCAACCTACGTCGTAAAGACGGAACTCTCGTTCTCTTCTCGCTCTTCCCCTGTTCATCCGCCCTGCTTTCCTCTCAATCGGCTCTTGATCAGACTGGCGCCGGATATGTGACGTTCTTCGTCGCGCTTGGAACGGTGGTGATGGCGGTGGTGCTCTTCGGATGATTCTGTTTCTCTATGTGAATCAGATTCTCTCCGTTGACGGCTCTCTAGAGAAAATTTTTGGAGGGAAAATTGCAACTTCCTGAATTACCACCGTAACAGATATAGAAGTTCCTAATATAATAATCTAAAAGTATTACTAAAATTTATCTGGTTCAATTTTATATTACCCAACTCATCACAATAGAATTTTAAAAAAATTGTAATTGTCTATCAACTAATATATTTGGTGACGATAAATATTTTACCAATTTCATTGCAATTTTAAATTTTCTGACACACATAATTTGAGCCAAATACTAACCTCGAGACCGAAGATATTTTTTCAGGTATATGTTGTAATTAAAGTAATTGAAATAGGCAACCCCTAAAAGATAATAAAAGGGGAAATATCCGGAAACAAAACCCAAAACCCTACCTCTTAAAACCCCAGCCCCTCCAATTCTCATCTCTCTCACTTCACTCACAGAGAAGATAGAGAGAGAGAGAGACTGAGCTACTCTCATCCTCCTGGTCCACCGCACCACCTATCATGGCTAATCAGCTCAATGAAGTTTGACTGAATTCTAATTATGGCGAACAGAAAGTCGAATAGCAAGCGACAGAGGTGTAACCAGGAGTTAGGAAATGGCAAAGGAATTAGCAGAGCTGTTGATGGAAAGAGGAAGAGAAAGCTGAATCAGCAGATGTTTATGACTGAGAATGATTACAGGCACCGTCTTCAGGAGGTTTTGTACACTCCGGAGGACATTTTCGCTAAAATTTTCAGGAAGGACGGTCCGCCGCTGGGGAATCAGTTCGATGCTCTACCATCCAATGCTTTTCCAGGCGGTAAGAATTGAAGGATTTTTTAGTTTTAATTGTTGTATCTAATTTTTTTAAGCATCTAGTCGACCAGTAGAACTACAGGGCTTAGAACCAGAAATAAACAGTCTTTTTTGTTGTTGTTGTTGTTGTTGTTGTTGTTTTCTTCAATTAGAGTTCCAATTCGAATTATTGTTTTATAAAAAAAGTGAATTGGAAAAAAAAAGGATATGTTTGCGAGTTAATTCACATTTGCGTTGATTGAGATGCTGATCGTTCTGATAATTCGTGTTTAGAATGGTGGTTATTTTGAAAATTGATATGTTTGCGTGTTTATTCACGAGGTTGGCATAACTAACCCATGAATACGATGCAGGAAGTTACTTTTGATTAAGGATTACCTGTTTTGTGCTAATAGTGACTACTAGACAACCTTTTCTGCTTGCCTTTAACATTTTCTATTTTTTATTTAGCTGCGAAATGGAGTAATGCAACCCGAGACGTATAGTTGATCACTCATGTAGAAAAAACTCATTGACTGCTTTAGAAATGTTACTGAAACAATCATGCTGTTCCAGTTTTTTAGATCAACTGGTCTTGTAACCAAGATTTCTTTAAGTTCAAGCTGGCATAGCTAGTTAAACTCAAGTTTCTGAATATAGCTTTAGGTATGGAATGATTCTGGAAAACGGAACTGAGTTTGTATCTGATCGATTGATTGTAGTGCTGAACAAATATCACATTTTCTATTCCTTAAGAGGGTTGCTCCTAAGTTAGCAGCTGAATTTTCACCAGTATGATTTCTCAATTTATCACATCTCAGTGACGATATCATATACTTATTTGTTTGAGTAGGTGTATGCAATAAGTTAAATGAAAAAAAGAAGCTACAAACATATGGAAAAGTACTAGTATGGTTCTCCATCCCCACCTCTTATTCCTTCTTTACTGCAGTAAGTCAAAACCCAATAAAAACCAAAGTGTTAATTCATTTGGTACTAAGACGAAACCCAAGTATTAAAAACTGGAAAGGGCAAAACCGTCAAAGTTAGTTCAAATGTTATTTCTGTTGGCTGCTAATTTGCACACTTCGTATGTAGTTTAAAATGTCTCTCTCTGATGGATAGGTCCCAGAATGTCTTCTCTTGTAGACAACTCGCATCAGAAAAGAAGAAAGGTATCGTAGCATATTAGTTATTTAGTTGTTTATATTTCTTTCTTTACTTTTTTTGTTCAGGCTAGAAGGGTATTGCATAAATTATTGAACACGTTCTCTGATTTTCTTTTCATGTTAGGTTTCCATGCACACCATTTTAGACTACGAAACTTGTTGTGAGAGCAATCCATATGCTCATGGGCATGGCATTGGGAAAGGCCCAATGACTGCACATGGTGCCCCTGCAAAAAAATATGGAATGGGGAAAGGTTTAATAACTCTAAGTGGTGCTCCTAGAAATAACCATGGCATCGGGAAAGGCTTGATGAGTTCCCAACGAGGTACAATTCCTGATGCACGAGATTTTCAACATAATGCTTATAGCAGTCGGAGTCGGAGTGTCATTCAAAAGAAGAAACGAGCACAGCCACGGGAATCTATTCTGGTTTGCTCTCCAATCCCCCTTTTATTGTATTTGTCAGAAACTCTGTTTCTGCTTCTGTACCAGTGAAGATAGCTGAATACATGCAACTTTTTCTTCTATCACTTATTTGACGGATTTTTGATTTAGCTCTTCCTCGTGTAGAAAAAATTGGCAAACAGAGAAAAGGCTAAAAGGAAGACTTATTTGAGATCTAGAAAGGTGAAGTTTGCTTCAGCTGTTTTACTTGGAAGATAATATTTTGGTAAGAAATTTTGTTAAAAAAATCTTGTTCTGCTATAATGGCAGGTTGAACCCCAGAAAATCCAGAAGCTGAAGAAGCCGCCGCGCAAGGAAAAATGTGAACTTGCTATTGAAAATGTGAAATGTATAGAAAATACAGAATTTGCAATGTTGCTAGATGATGAGGAACTGGAACTAAGAGAATTACAAGTAGGACCAAATCCATTATCTTGTTCTGCTCATTTTTTATCCAGTGGCTCTCGTGGTTGTTCCCTGTGCAAAGGTAAATCACACTGTTGTTTACTTTGTATTTCCCTTTACTTTTTCCCTATGCGCTGGAGTTATCTATATGAATTATTGTCTTAGAATCTAAATTTATTTGGTGTCCTTACCTGGTGTGCACTGTTACTAACCATTTCGAGAATTTTCTGTATATTTACAGACCTGCTTACCAAATTCCCTCCAAGTTCTGTCGCAATGAAGCTACCTTTGTCAATACAACCATGGGCTTCCTCGCCAGAACTAGTAAACAAACTCTTTAAGGTATCTCACAAAGTCTTTGTGACGCGGTATGCATTAAGCTACTCTTGATGCAGACTGAGTGGGGTTTTGTTCTCCCTTCTCTCAGTTATGAAAGAATGATACATCTGTTCTATTCTTACATGGGCTCTCATAATTATTATATTTTCAATTGACACTGTCACTCCTATGGTCCAATCTTTGACTCCTATTACTTTTCTTGGCTCATAATATGTGGTATGCTAAGGTTTCTAACTTTCTTGTACTCATATATTGAAGGTATTCCATTTTCTTTGTACATTTGCTGCAACAATCGGCTTATATTCTTTCACCTTAGATGATTTTGCGCGATCATTTCATGATAAGGTAACTGAGATTGTTGATAGATCATATTCATTTTTATGTGATCTAGCTCTTTAAGTTAGTTGGCCTTTCTTTATGTTTCTTGGGTTTATTTCTTCTCCTTCTGGCTTCAGGATTCCTTGTTGCTAGGGCTACTGCATGAAGCCCTCCTAAGGCTGCTTTTTTCAGATATTGGCAAGGAGCTTAGTAGAGGATTTTTCTCTCATGCTAGCAAAAATAGCAAATATCTGGATCTGCTTTATTCGGTGAGTATGTGGTTTCGTATCAGTATGTCGAAAGTCAAGCTACTGTAAATTGGTAACTTTTCGTGTTTTCATACTTCACTAGATAGCTTTGTCCGTTGCATGCTTTCTGGACTCCTAGATTAGAATTTGCATATATTACGTGTTTCAGATATTTCCAGCAAGAAAATGCCCTTTGTTAGTCCACTGTTGAGTTATCCTAAACTATTAGAAAACTGAAAATGCTGTTGATGTATTTGGCTCTGGTAAATTTAGATCTGGAAATTGGCAACTGCTCTGTTTAAGTATTTTTTCTGTTATAGCCCACTACCTTTGTAGTTCGCCTAATTGTCAAGAAAAAGCAGGCATGAAAATTGGCATTCTTTCCCATTGGTGCCCTTTCCCGAGTTATGTATATGTGTGTATTAGATGTTCTTACATGCATGTGCTTTTATTTATGCTAACTTGATGACACTGTAATAATATTGAGTTCATCTTGCTAATTGTTTAAGGATCTCCAAATTTTACATATATGCTTTGTTTATTGTTGTTAATTTTGCAATAAACCCTGTGATCACCTATGAAATGTGTTAACTCAGTGAATTTTGTATTTTATGTTGCTGGTTTAACCTTTAAACTTTGATGGTTTTACAGCTTGAACATCGTGATGTAGCTTTGGAGTTCTGGCAGAAGTCACTGAACCTCCTGACATGGACAGAAATATTATGTCAGGTGTTCAAGGCAGCTGGTTTCTGTTCTAACCATGGTGTGGCAAGGAAGTCAGCTTGCAGTAAGGTATTCAATTTCCTGATTAGCATGATATTTGTTTTCGAATTTTGGTATTCTCTCTCTCTAGTAGGATGAATAAAGTTTTATTCTATTTCAAGTATCAGCATAGACATCCCCATCACTTTTATGTCTCAAACTCTGAAATATAAGACCCATTTACATAATGTGGTAATGCATCTCATAGCTTTTCTTCATTGTCCAAGGATTTGTAGCTTTTATTTTGTAAGCAAGATCCTCGGATGATCAGTTGGTAAGGGGCATAATGTGGTGCTACGTAATTCACTGTTTTTTTTTTTTTTTTTTTGTTCTCTAGGAAAGCAGTCTCATGGATAAGTATGGCTTAAGTCCTGGGACATTGAAGGGTGAATTATTCAATATCTTGTTGACCCAAGGAAATAGTGGAATGGAAGTCTCAGAGTTGACAAAAGCTTCAAGAGTAAGTTGTTATATAGAAAAGCTTTAGCAACATTTGGCCTAAGAAAAATAAAGGATAGTTGTAACTTGGTTAAGAGTGTTTCTTTGTGATGTAGATTGTTGAGTTGAATCTCACGGATACGGTCCCCGACTTGGAGAATTTGATCATCTCAGCTCTCTCCAGCGACATAACATTGTTTGAAAGAATCTCTTTGTCTGGATATCGTTTGCGGATCCACACTGTTGAAAAAGAATCTGAAGATTTTCGATCTGATTCTGAGGACTTAGGGTGCGGCGATGATGTTTCTGAAGTTACTGGAGGAAGTGATTCTGACTATGAATCCAGGGATACTAGTCTATCCAAAAGCAATGTTAGTAAATCCAACAATAATCTTCTGGTTGCATCTAATGAGATTGATGAGAGCCATACTGAAGAAGGGTGGCTATTAGGATTGATGGAGGGTGAATATTCAGACTTAAGCATTGAAGAGAAACTCAACGCGTTAGGGGCATTGATTGATCTAATTCGTGCTGGATCCAGCATCAGAATGGAGGTAGTCCCTTTATTCTTTCTTTAATTCCCTTTTGTTGATAAAATTAGTCTTAAACATACAAAGGAGTGGTTTCTTTTTCCTCCCTTCAGATCTTTTACATTAATTTTCTTAATTTTTGTTGGTACTCTGCTATTAAGTTGGTAACCTAATCTAACACCTCTAGAAGAATGTGAAGTAGCGGTTCTTGTAGATTTATGCAATAAGTCATGTTTCTTTTTTCTAGGATACCTCGACTTCAAGTGCAGAATGTCCTCAGAATATGAATCATTGTGGTTCTGGTGCTAAAATAAAGAGATCAACAGTTAAGCTTGGGCCATTAGGAAGTTGTGATGTTCAAACATCTATCGAGCATGACATAAACACACCAGAACCAGTTGATTCTTTGGTGCTTATGTCAAAGACCGATTATGTGGAGAAGTATGCTAACATGAAAAAGACTGCAGCAGATCGAATGGGAGCAGAGGAGTTTTTACATCCTATGCAGTCTATCTACCTGGGTTCTGATCGTAGGTATAATAGATACTGGATATTCTTGGGGCCTTGTGATGAATTTGACCATGGACACAGAAGGATTTACTTTGAGTCTTCAGAAGATGGTCACTGGGAGATGATCGATACTGAAGAGGTCCATTTACGACTTCCTTGAATATGTTGAAACTACTCCTTGATTGATCATTGTATTGACTCATTACTCCTCTTTTTTTCTAGGCTTTGTATACTTTGTTGTCCGCTCTAGACAATAGGGGTACACGGGAGGCTCGTCTTCTAGCTGCATTGAAAGTACGACAACCAGTTCTGAGCCAAATGATGTCCAGTGCACCAAGTCATAGTGAAAATAGGCAATTGCCCGAGTCTGAGTTAAATATGTGTAGGGAAGATAGCTCCTCTCCAGTGTCTGATGTAGACAACAGATTGAGCTTGGGTGAAATGCGAAATGAACTTCCCACATCTACTACAGCTGTTGAAACTGTGAATAAAGGAGAAAAACTAGTGGAAAAATCTGAAAATTCCCAAGCTTTTGATGCACAGATATGGAAGTCATTTTACTCAAAACTCAATTGTGTTAAAAATGGTCAGAAGGCATATCTTGACACGCTCAGAAGATGTGATCAATGTCAGGACCTCTACTGGAGAGACGAAAAGCATTGTAGAATCTGTCATACCACATTTGAGCTTGATTTTGATCTAGACGAAAGATATGCTATTCATTCTGCCACTTGCAGAGCAAAGTTTGATGTAAAAAAATGCCAAAGGCAGAGAGCTATATCTTCTCAGTTGCAGGCACTCAAAGCTGCAATCTACGCAATTGAGGTCAGCTGCCATGAATCAAGATTTCTGTGCATACTTTCTGTGTTTTCAGAGTTGGATATTTAGAAGTTATTTGGCCAGTTAGGAATCTTAGATTACTATTTGATCTTTTTTTTAACTTCTTGCAGTCAGCTATCCCGGAAGATGCCCTGATGAGGTCTTGGAAAAAATCTGCTCATAATCTATGGGTCAATAGGTTGCGAAGAGTCTCCAGTTTGAGAGAGTTTCTGCTGGTATTTAATGTGGATTTTATCCTTTTACTTTTCATCAGTGGTTCAAATTCTTAAAGTTCTTCCTATTCCCTTTTCCTATTGGGTAGGTCCTGGCTGACTTTGTAAATGCTATCAATGAAGACTGGTTTTATCAAAACAGTGTTTCAGATTCCGATGAAATAATCACCAACTTTTCAGCCATGCCGCAGACACATTCTGCAATTGCACTTTGGTTGGTAAAACTGGATTCATTGGTCGCATCTCGATTTCATGTGGAAACAGGCCATTCCACGGATAAATTTCTAACCACTGAGTGAAAGGTATGCCAACTGCCTCAATTTTGAACATTCATTTCAATCAGTACGTTGTCTTGCATTTTCTCTTTGCTAGTTTCTTCTCTTTACGAGTTTGCCATGACTAGGAGCCCCCATTAGATAGCACGAAGATCTCTTCCTTATCGAGGTCGAAGTAGTTGCAGATTCTACCATTATGAAGGGAAACAGAGTGCATTACCTGCTAATTTGGGGCTGTGGGGTCAGTCTTCATATTACCAAATCAATAGGCGGATTACTTAGTTCCTACACAAATTTTGATCCTTCATTCTTCTCGTGAAGAAACCTTTAGTGCTTGTAGATAAATAAAGGATTGTTGGTTTCTGTGTATCTCAATCTAGTCCAATGTATCCATTCTCTTTTATGTGTCATACTGGAACTCTCCTTATTGTAAACAGAAGCATATAGCTGAATGATAAACACTTTTAATTGCAAATGAAAGTGTACAAAGTTGGCCACTTAAAAATGGTTGATCTCATCACCTATTTACACAGTCGACCAATTCAAGATACCTGCATTTGGTATAAATATCATTTCACATTCATTGTAATACATTGCTTGTGTGGAAGGAGCAAGCTCCTAGTCCGAGTCTTGAGTTTCCAATGCAGGAATGATGCGGAAACGAGCAAATTGCCCATAGTAGGCTGTTTCACTGTCAGGTCGAATCACTGATCTCTTCCTCTTCTTAGAGAATCCCTGCCCGTAGCTTGCATCAGCAAAGAGCCTCGTGCTACTGTCCCTCTTATTGCAGCCACTCTCTTGAGCAAACCTAAACAATCAGCGGAGTAACATAATGATACTGTTCAGACCATACATGATTGGAAATAAATATAAAGTTTTCACTCATATATGCAAATGTGGTCTCCTTTAGCAGCCAATAATCACAAAATTCTCCAAAAGGTGGAATAATGGTAAAAAAGGAGATTCATATAAGAGAGAGAAGATTCTTACTGTTCACGAATGATCTTGAACGCTTCTTTTGTTGCATAAGGTTTACCAGTGTTTGGATCACGGTATCTACGTTAAGCCAGAGAGCAAAGTACATCTTTATCATAAAGTGGACAGGGTCTAAATAGCAAAAGTATAAGAAGGGTAGATGGCGTTTATGAACTTGACAATTGTAAATAATTAACATTTGATTACTTGTATGATCGGCTGATGCACAATTAATGATTTTGAAACTTCAATTTGATAAGTTTTTTAGAGTGATTTTCTCTGTTTGTTATTTAATCAAGTATAATTTTCCTTATGCCTACGAAAGATCATATTGAAATTGCCTTTTAGGATGGTGTTAGTCTTTATAAATGAACAAAACTCTCTTCTCTCTTCAATTCCATTATGATCTTGAATTCAAGACAGCAATATTTAGTTGGTTTGGTTTTCAAGGAAATGTGAAACGAAAGCTGCCGTGTCAATTAGTATCAGTCATTTGCAGTTCAGGAACATATGTACGTTATTTTTCTATGCTTATAACAATTAAAACACAATTAAATTATTGCCACTCTCAAAACTTACATTGCTGGAAGCCCGGTAACAGCACAAACGGCCTTCTCTGGATCTAAAAATGTGATTGAGAAATTAGCCAATTGCAGAAGTAAGATTTGGATCTGGTATGAAGCTACATAATTTAATGGGTAAACCTATATTTAGCAAATTCAAGGAGTCCAGCACTCAAAGATGCTATGAATGTATAACACATATTCAGCCGTAGACAAATGATGTATAATCTGTCAATGATAAGCAGCACCTTACCTGCGAACCAGTTGGAATACAAGGGCAGCATGCTAGCACATGAAAGTGATGACAAACAAAAGCACCTTACTTACATGGAATGGAGTTAGCTGAGACCAGTGATTCAAAAGATGATCCATTCATGAAAGTTAGATAGGAAATCCCTGTAATAAATTACATTGATTTGCTTAACATATCTTTCAAGACAAATAAGATAGTAAATTGACAGTAAATTTAGGACAAAATTCAAATGAAAATCAGGAAGAAATAGAGAAAACTTGCCATCCTTAGAAAGATATTGTGTCTGTGGACCACTGTAAACTGCTTTATGCACAATAGCTCTCTTCTTAACTTCTTCTTCTCTTGCTAACACCTTTTCCAGGTTTCGCAAGTTCATAATCTCTTCCAAATTGTCGCATTGAAGCAATTAGATTTAATATTCCCTAACTCCAAAAAAAAAACACACACACACACATACACACTATGAGAGGGGTGGCATGGGAAGCACCTGTTTGAGCTGCTTCCAGAAGCATCTCTTCTTGGGTGATCCTCTTCTCCTCTCCTTCCTTTTTCCGTTTAATAGGCTGAAAATTAAGATGGCAGTGACTGACAGAGTGACAGGGCATATTTACAGAAATAGCACAAAAGTACAACATGGGTTTCAGAGCTATGCCTACAGATATTCCAGATATCCATGCTACTCAAAACATTAAAGCTCATTTGTTTCATACCTATACTGCAGGTTTTATTTCATACCTATAAGACCGCCCATGATAATTTAGGAATATGAGTTAGCATACTTCTTACTAAATCAGTATCCAATGGCTTCCTTTCTCCTTAAGATTTTTTGGAACTTCAAATTTCACTTGTTTTTGTCTATTATTTCGTGTCCTTCATATTTTGATTATAGATTGCAGGAGCTTCTGCCCAGTCTATAGGGAAGTATGATAATGCATATTCGAGAAATTGAATATACTAAAGGTCATTCTTCTCGCCTTAGCTAGTTACAAGTGCTAACAATGTTTCTATTTTGGGCGCAATATATGAATGATATATCAATAATCACTTTGTCATACCTTCATTGTAGCTTGCAATGCTGCGCGGATTGCATCCCTTTCGGCTTGCCTGATGATAACAGAAGTCCTAGTTGATTTTCTGACTGATTTTTCAACCTCGGTATCATCAGGGACATCATGATGTTCTGAAGGAGTTGACTCCTCTGGCGTTTTCTCATCTTTAGGCGTACTTTCTGCCTTAGAAGGCGTCTTGTCTTTCTTATTTTTCTTTTTTGTGGATGGTTTTCCTGGATATGTTAGTTTCTTTTTTCTTGTCCTGTCCAAAAAAAGAAAATGCAAGCATAAGTTTCACACTCGCTTGAGATCATTTTCCATTGAAAACGAGAATGTCAAACCTCTCATCAGGTTCATTTTCCTGCTCTTCATCTGCCTCAGGCTCCTAATGGCATGAAGTAGGTTAAGAGTAAGACAAAAGGAAAACATGGGGACTGCAAACCTTGATGAGAATACATACTTACATCTTCATCAAAGTCACTGTCAAAAACATCAGCAACTTCTCTTTCTTCCTCGTACTCTACATCATTCTCTTCCTGGAAATATGTAGAATTGACAAACTTAATCCAGTAAACAAATATCAAAACGCATAATCAGACACATCTACTGATTAAAATTTTGCACCGCATCACATTTGTTGGTTCTGCACTCACACTCACATACCATAGTTGTGAGTGAGGTGAGATATACACATTGTAAACGACAGTTAGTGTAGCCTCTAAAGAAATTGACGAGTTCCTTAAAACATATAATTAGCAATAATCAACATCTTCAAAAATAGTCACCAATGTCAAATAGGCCAATTGTTTAACATCTCGTTGAACCAACAAATTTCGCAATAAGCTACGCATTCTTCAACTTGTTCCCTAACATTAAATGACATGGATTAATAATTTGACAAAGAAGTAGAGCTTGTGGGAGACCTCTTTGAGAGCATCTTGATTCCAGAAGACCTCATCTTCCTCAAGCTCATCATCAAGCAACTTTGTCATCCTATCAAATAATTTCCGTTTCGCATTAGTAATCTCAATTGATATACAAAAATAAACCAATAATTTGGGCATACCGTTTTCCCCTGCTGGCTCGACTCGTCCGATCCAGAAACACATGCTGCCGCGCCTCTTCATTGCCGGCGTCCATGGATTCTTCTAACTTCCGCCTAATTTATAAAATCAAGAAGCTCCAGCCCTAATCTCACTCAAACACTCCGCCGAACACCAGACTCGCAAACTCCGTGCGGCAAACTCTAATACAATCGCAAGAAACCAGTACTATAAAGAAATCGAAGCGATTCCGTCGGCTCAAAGCAACTCAACATCTCCAAGAGTAGAGTCTTTTATAGAGTTTCTCCCCATTCATCTATATCCAACCGTCGTTCTAAATTTAACTCTACATAGAATATTTTATTTTGATATGGTGTTAAAAAAATAAAAAATAAAAGAAAAAATCATGAAGATATGTCGGGTGTTTTGAAAGCAATCGAACAAGGAAATAAGATAATTGGAGAATTAATGAAGAACTCATCCACAAGAAGAGATAATATTCTGCTATTACAAATGCAGAAGATTGAAGCAAAGAACAAGGCTACTGAAGTAAAGAATAGAGCTCTTGTTTTTCAAAGGTGTGAATCAGATAATAAGATTTTAATGATAGACACCGACAATATTTCTGATTCTATTCGGCGAAATTACTTCAAGAATGAACAAGAAAAAATAATTATCAAAAGAGAAGTACAGTCAAGTCTTGGATGTGATTTTCCAGATCCTAGAGGATTTGGAAGTGACTTCGGAGGATCCGGAAGCGACTTTGGAGGCTCGGATAGCGGTTTTGGAGCTTACTAAATTGCTTTGTCTTCTTAATTTAGTATTATCGTATTTTTATGCTAGTGTAATTTTAATATTATTGTTTAATTTATGTAACAACTTGTTTTAAATTTTATGTTTTTACATTATTATATTTTTATTTCAATATAATAATAATTAATAAACCTAAAATAAATTAAAATATAAATTACATTTCATTAAATACAACATTAATTAAATATAACAATCATCTATAAAACTAATCTAAATTAACTAATTAAAAAGAAAAAAATATATATATATAATGGTAATACTACCGTGTGAACAGTAACACGGTAGTAGTACCATGTTGAAATAGCAGGGCGCTTGTGTGCCGTCAAGTACAGTCTTCCATTGGAGAATTTTCCCACAACAAACTGTCGTTCAACGCTACTCTCCAGCATCCTTTGTAGATGCTCTATCCTTGTTTTCTTTTTCACGTAGAAGGAAATTAGCCTATTTTCATATTACAACTGTCTACTTTCCTTTCGTAATAAAGTGAATCGTAATTATAATTAGCTAACAACTAATTAAGTAGGAATTATATTTTCTTTTTAGAAAGTAAATAAATAAATAAAATAAACGAGTTTACCACCTACAACGATTCGAGTGAAATAATATTAATTATAATAGTAAAAAGATTAATGTATAAATATTTGAGTCAATTGTCAAAATAACATTCTCCAAAAAAATAATTTACAAAATAACATTCTTTCAAAAATAACTACCAAACTAACACTCTTTTTGCCACCTATACAATAATTTACTAAATGAATATCTACATGGAAAATACTTTTTGTTTATTACATTTACTTGATTACAAAGCAGTACAGTTTATTATAATAAAATCACATTTCCAAATAAAATGAATAAAATATATTTATTAGTTTTTTACTGCCGTGTTTCTAAATAAAAATAATTTTTTTATTATTTAAATTTTATATTTAATTTTAAATCAAACAAAGAAATATTTTTTTATATGAAAATAAGAAACTCTTTTTATGATTTTTTATTATTTTAATTACATAACAAAAAAAAAATTATATATATAATTATTGCAATTAGATTGTAAAGATTTTTTTTCCGTATTTTTTCAAATAAAAAAATAAAAATTATTTTTTATTTGCTTTGTTATTAAATATTTTTTTTCGTATTTTCGAACTAAAAATAAAAATAGTTTATTTTTATTTTTTAGTCCTTAAAATGCTAATAGTAAAATTAAATATAAAAATAAAATTTATTTTCCTTATAGATATTTATATGGTAAATAAGTGTATAGGTGGTAAAAAAAATGTTAGTTTGAGAATTATTTTTGAAAGAGTGTTATTTTGAGAATTTTTTTTTGGAGAGTATTATTTTGGCAATTGACTCGTAAATATTTATATTGACCCAACTTTAAAGCTTTGAAAGTTGGCATGAATGAACGACCCAATGAACTGGCCGATCAATTCCTAATTTGGACTCGACTAATCTCAAATTTAAAAGACCCAGAAAAATCGAAGCGATGGCTTTGGCAAAAATCTCAATGCACTTCGGGCTGAGAAAAATGTTACTCTTGGTCTCATTATTTGTGGCTCAAATTTTTTTATCACAATAATTAAAAAAGTTTTATTTTGTGTAAAATAATAAATTTACTAGATTAAGAAATATTATAATATTATTTTAATTATGAGTCAAAAATGATTACTAGACAGTTATAACGGAACACAAGTAGTGCATAAGAGAAAACGTCCGCAGTTTCGAAGATCATACCTCCATTGTGATAAAATGAAAACCCTAATCTGATGAAGAAGATAACAGAGAAGAAGAAATTGAATTGTATTTATGTAAACTTGAGAATGAAATCTTGTAATTTACATTGTGATCATCGATCCTTTTATATACAAGTTAGTCTACCTACTTAACTTGCTTAATACGAAAGCTAGCAGCTAATAACTAATTAGTCTAACTACTATGACACGTGGCATTTACGTAGCATCAACGACATATATTATTATTTTACAGTCAACGGCCCCTGCTTCGTGTTGCATGGATGAAGAATCACAATACATTGGATAAAAACGAGTTAATACAATTGTACGAAGCTCTTATGTATGAGTCCTGAGTTGAGACCTGATCTCCCAAAAATCTCATGTCTTAATTAAAACTACATAGTTTTTAAATAAAGTTTGTATTTTTGACAGCAACACAATTAATTATTTTACTTTTTTACTTTTTATTTTTGTCAAAATTACGAAGGTTTGTTATGATTCGTACTTTGTGAATGAAAAGAATGAAAACCCTAGATGATGAAGGGAAGAAAAAAAAAAAAAAAAAAGTAGCGAGAAAAGAAAACTGTATTGCTTCAGATCTGAATTCAGTTCTTATAACTGCATACAAACACTTATTTATATCTCTAGTCTAGGCATCTAGAATATTCGACGGTTATGAAGCTAACCGTCGAGAAAACGTAACAATATTACAAACGCGTTTTTATTAGTATTGATCCTAGCCGTTGTTGCTTATTAAGAGAAATCAACGATGAGATGTTGCCGACGTGTCTTAACAGAAAATAACCGCCATCTCCCTCTTCCTTTAGAATATTTCATTGGAGCTCTGCTTCTTCAAAACCAATCTGCATCCCAAAACCAGCAAACTGAATCATGAATCGGAACACCCCCCTGCAAGATGGACTTTATGCAAATCATAAAGTCCCATCTTGGAGAGTAAGAAACGAAAACGAGGCCCAGCCAAAATCTTAGTGAAAACATCCGCAAGTTGCATAGAGGTGTGAATCGGAGTAGGAACCAAAAACCCAGTCTTGTACTGATCCCTAACGATATGACAATCAATCTCAAGATGCTTCGTCCGTTCGTGGAATACCTGATTCTTGGTAATCTGGATGGCAGCAAGATTATCACAATGCAATGGAATGGGCAATGGAACGTCAACATGAAGATCAGCAAGCAAGTAAGAAAGCCACAGAAAGCTCCTTAACAGTAGTACCCATGGCACGGTATTCTGCTTCAGCTGTAGAAGCATAAACCGTTGTTTGTTTCTTGCAGCGCCAAGAGATCAAAGCGCTGCCAAGATAAACACAAAACCCGGTTAAAGATCGACGTGTGGTAGGACATGTCCCCCAATCAACATCACAATAACCTTCCAATCTGAATGGCTGGTGATAAGAAGCAAAGAATAACCCTAAGGAAGGACAACCTTTAAGATACCTCAAAACATGTAATGCAACATTCCAGTGAATGTCTTGAGGATGAGCAAGATGTTGACTGAGCTGTTGTGTTGCATAAGTAATGTCTGGCCTTGTGAGATTTAAGTAAAGTAATTTCCCTACTACTCGTCGATACTTATCAGGATCACTAAGCACTGGAGAGTTGAAATCATGAAGCAAAACACCTTGCGGCAGAGGGGTAGAGGTGGACTTGCAGCCAATTAAACCAACCTCATCAAGCACATCTAAAATGTATTTGCGCTGAGTGAGATAAATACCTGAATCTCCGCGTGCAAGTTTCATGCCAAGAAAGAATTTAGCCTCCCCCAGATCCTTTATAGTGAACTTGGAGTGTAGAAAAGACTTCAACTCATCAACTAAAACCAGATTTGGCCCTGCTAAGAGAATATCATCAACATACACCAAAAGAGCCAAAAACTTATCACCAGCCCCCATGGTGAAAAGACAATGATCATGAGCAGATTGCTTGAATCCAAAAGAAAAAAGAGCCTTACAAAATTCATGATTCCATTCTCTCGAGGCTTGTTTGAGCCCATACAAGCTATTTACCAGTCTGCAAACTTCCCCACGTTTGGCCTTGTGATAGCATTGAGGAGGGGACATATAAATTTCACCTGTCAAGTGACCATGTAAGAAGGCATTGTTTACATCGATTTGATGTAAAAACCAATCATTACAAGCAGCTAAAGCAATAAGCAAACGAATGGTGACAGGTTTAGCCACTGGGGAAAAGACTTCCTCATAATCTATCCCAAGTTCCTGCTTATACCCTTTAGCAACCAATCGAGCTTTAAACCGTTCCACTGTACCATCAGGCTTTAATTTAACCTTATACACCCACTTAGAACCGATTGCTCTTTTACCTGGAGGTAAAGATGTAAGAGTCCAGGTCTCATTATTTTCCAGAGCTTCCAGCTCTGAGTTCATGGCTTCCTGCCATGCCACAGACTTGCAGGCTTCTGCATAAGAGCGAGGCTCCTGCATATTAAGATGAAGATATTAGAGGTGAAGTGATATAAGGAAAAGTTGGAGGAGTGAGGTTGGAAACGGGCTCAAAAACAGGATATGAAGAATGTGTATGACTAACAAAGTCATTTAACCACGCAGGTCGTTTTGAGACTCTCTTAGTAGACACAGAATCTGGATTAGTGGTAGCAGGCATAATCTCATCAGTGGTTAAAGCAGTGGCAGGAGCTGTGACAGGAGAAGAATCAGGTAAATTGGTAGAATCCATGACTGAAACTTCTGAACTATCTATGGAATCAGAAGATATCTCACTAGGAATTAGAGGAATGGATACAGTTTCTTCACAAGAGGATTGAGCAGTTGATGTTGTGCCCTCAAAATCTGCAAAGGGAAATATGTGAGGAAACATCTTCACATCCCTGCAAATAATCACTTCATGAGAATCCAAAACATAAAGTAAATAGGCTTTATGAGTTGATGCAAAACCTATCAGAACACACTTAGAACCCCTGTTGTCAAATTTGCCTTTGTGTGGTGAGGTGTTGGCTGCATAGGATAAGCAGCCAAATGGATGAAGAGATGTTAGATCAGCTGGATAGCCAAACAAAACAGAATAAGGAGTCTGCCACTCCAAAACAGAACTAGGTAGTCTATTCAGAATCCAAGTAGCAGTTAGGATAGAGTACGGCCAAAACCGTTTTGGCAGTTTACTGTGGAACATAAGAGCCCGAGCCACTTCCAAAAGGGATCTGTGTTTGCGTTCTACTGTACCATTTTGTTGTGGACTGTACACACAACTTCTCAGATGAATAATCCCTTGGTCTTGAAACAGTTTGTCAACAGCAGAGTTCACAAACTCTGATCCATTATCACTCTTGAACTTCAATATTGATTTCCCAAACTGATTCTTCACCATTTGTACAAAAGCATGTAGTATGTTTGGAACTTCTTTCTTGGACTGCAGCAAGTATGTCCAGGTACATCTTAAGTTATCTTCCACAAAAGTCAAAATATACCTGGTATTAGCAATATTTTCAACCATATACGGTCCCCATACATCTCCATGAACCAGCTCAAAAGGGATAGTGGATCTTCTATTCAAGGTAGGAAAGGGATTTCGACATTGTTTAGCTGCATGACATATATCACAACTTGCCAATTTCTGTTGAATCTTAGAAGAACAAATCTGTCTAAGTTCAGGAATGTGAGAAAGTGCCTGATATGAAGCATGCCCCAGCTTCACATGCCAGTCTAACTAGGCATTTTCAGATACTGAGTTCACTTCATGAGCATTAGGCTTAGGATCCAACACATATAACCTTCCTACAACCTTCCCTATACTAAATATGTGATCATTATCCAAATTCTGAATTAAGCAATGTGAGGAATAGAAAGTACAGCGTACTTTCAAGTCATTTGTGAGTTGAAAGGTTGACACCAGATTATGAGTAAAATTAGAGACATACAACACATTCTGAAGATGCATACCTCCACTTAAAGCAACTGTCCCAATCTCAAATATAAACTGAGTGGATCCATTTGGGAGATAGATGCTCTGTGGAACCTCAAGTTTCTTTAGGTTTTGCATAAGGTTCCTGTTGCAACAGATATGGCTACTTGCACCCGAATCCATTATCCAAATAGATTCGATTTCCAAATCACTAAATAGACTAAAAGAATAATGCTTATCCAAACTAGCAAGAGGAGTATGAGTCTGTACAGAATTCACATTTGTACCTGGTGTATTCTGCAGCTTATTGAGTGCTTTAGCCAGCTCATGTTGGACAATTTTTCCAATATGTGAAGCATATGTAGATGATACAGTTCGCCTGCTGCTGTTTCATATTAATCCTTTCTTCCTTCAGTTTCCTGAACCACTCAGGCACTCCATGTAATTTGAAGCATTCATGCCTCTCATGTCCGGTTGCTTCACAGTGTGTGCATCTCAACTTCTTGCGTTCCTCTTTAGTCAATTTAGGGCGCGTGCCAGTTCCACATTTTCTGCCAGAATTTCCAGAAGGTCTGGACTGAACTTGCATCACACCAAGCTCTGGTGGATTAACTGTATTATTATGAGGAACAATAGCTAGAATAGGGTGATTAGTGGACGCAGTGAGATTACATGTCACCTTTCTTTGATCTTCATCTTGTTGTACCATATTATAAGCCCAACTGATGGTAGGCAGAGGATCATGTAACAAAATCTGACTCCTAACCATGTCATAAGCATCATTTAGCCCTAATAGGAATTGCATCAATTTCTCACTCTCATGATATGAATTGATAATTTTTCCAGCAGCACAAACACAGCTAGGTGGAGGTAGCAATAGATCAAGCTCATCCCACATAGCAGTCAGATTATTGTAATAGATCATAATAGATTGATTTCCTTGCACAAAGCTAGCTAGGTCCTTCTTCAACTTAAAAATTTTAGAACCATTACAACAATCAAATCGTTGCCTCAATATAGACCACAACTTGAGTTGTCTTTGAGTATGAAAAACTTTGAAATCTCAGTAGATATGCAGTTCATGATCCACGAAAAAACCATAAAATCTGCTTGTATCCATGAATTGTAGTTAGGATCAGTCGAAGGTGGTTGAGGAAACGTACCATCTATAAATGGCAACTTGTTACGGCCAGCTAGAGCGCGACGCACGGCGCGGCTCCATGCGTAGAAGTTTGAACCATTGAACTCGGCATTAACCAGTTTCAAACCGGAATGGTCGTGTGGATTTAGATAATACACATCATTTATCCGGTTAGATGAGTCGGTGTTATTTGCTGTTCATCCGTGAGCAGCCATATTTGGGGATGAATCTCCTGAATCGGATGTCGAGGAAGATGATCCAGCTGGATCTCCAAGCTCTTCACGCACTAAATCACTCCAAGCTACCTTCCTCTGTCTCGGCATTTGGCTCTGATACCATGTTATGATTCGTACTTTGTGAATGAAAAGAATGAAAACCCTAGATGATGAAGGGAAGAAGAACAGAGTAGCGAGAAAAGAAAACTGTATTGCTTCAGATCTGAATTCAGTTCTTATAACTGCATACAAACACTTATTTATATCTCTAGTCTAGGCTTCTAGAATATTCGACGGTTATGAAGCTAACCGCCGAGAAAACGTAACAATATTACAAACGCGTTTTTATTAGTATTGATCCTAGCCGTTGTTGCTTATTAAGAGAAATCAACGATGAGATGTTGCCGACGTGTCTTAACAGAAAATAAGTTGTTTGGCCCAATGAGCCGTTAAGATTTGTTCGGATTAAGGATTTGGCAACCGTATCTATTACAAATTGGGCTGGGCTGCACCGTCCCATATTTTGATTAATAGTATAATTTAGAGAAATACAAAGCTAATATTAAAATGATACACGATCAAATGAGCCTCCCAAATTATTAGAGTGTTACTAGTTTAAAAGGGTAGACCGTCACATATCTGTTAGTCAAATAGTTCCTCCTATTCATGTCACATAATATTGAATTATATCTTTTCAAAGTCTCATTCTCCACAAGTTTCTTTCACACAGATTTTATGCTAAATCTGGCAGTTTTCAATGTCAAACATATTAGGTAGCAAAAAGTGTGATATTTTCATAATATAGTAGTACTTGTCAACTACTTAGATGGAAATTTATAGGTGTAAATAAAATAAAATAAAATAAATTGTTAATTAGAATAAATTTCACCGCTGTGTCACATCAGGCATAAATTCAATTTAATTAATTATAAAGTGAAAATAAATAGTACTCCAGTATATAAATTTGGGAAGACTATTTAAAACAGCAGGAATTTCTGGGAAGTGTTTGGCAACGTGCAGTTCTAATTCAATTTCCCGTGTTCCTGATTTTAGACTCTACTTGTCAAACTTCCAACCGCGGCGCCCAAGTCAAACAGCTCCTTCACATTTTTATAATATTACAAAGTCTAATTATATGACCTATATATGTTTACATTGACCGTGCACATTACAAATACTCTCATACACACATATTTGCACTCAAATTCTTCCAATGGCTGTTTCTCGTCGCCACTGTTGTAAATCTACTATCGTTTTACTTATTTTTGTGATTTTTTTTTATTCAAGGCCGCTTGAGGCGGAGCGGCGGCTGAGGAGTATAGATCTCATCACTCAATCTCTACCGAGGGGCCGCGTCCCGCCATCGGCGAGCAATCCATGCACCTACATTCCGGGCGGAAGAAGCCGCGGACGGTGTGTTTTTGCCGTCGAATGGGAGGTTTCCGGCCAACCTACAGCGGCACCGACCTCGACGTAATTATAGAATCAAGGAATATATAATTTGATTAATAAACTTCATGAACAGATATTTATTGTAAATATTCTTCATGTGTTGTTTTTATTTTCATATATTTCATTTCTTTTACTTTTCTATATTAATGTACCACGTTAGAGGCGGATTTTGAATTTTTGGTTAGGGGGCGAAATTTATCGGTGTATATGACACTTCCTTATCCGGGGATTCGGGCGCGGAGCCCCCCGAGAAAATCTTTTAGGACATTTTTCTACTTAAATCTAATTATACTAACTCTTTATGGCTTATTTAAAGTATTATATTCTTCTTTTATGAATAACCGGTATATTCTTTATATTTATTCGAAAAATATAGTACAAAATCTTATTTTTACACTCTAAATTTAGTTCGAGAAAATTATGAAGACTAACAATATATAACTTATGAGTTAATTAAGTATTTAAATGATAGTTTATTTATACTTGTTAATTTTAGATCAATCAAGTACTTAATAAAAGAATATTTATACTTGCTAATTTTATACTTGCAATAAGTTATATATGTAACTCTATCAAACACATATCTATAACTTTCAATTATACATCTCCACTAAAATAAGTTACACTTAATATACGTTTTTTTAATATTTTAAAAAGTTAGTAGTCACATTAACACTAATTATTTATTGTTACCTTAGTCTAGATTAATAAATTTAAAAATTTCGAGGGGGAGGGAAAATTCGAAAAATTAAGTGAGACAAGCATATAAATTACTCCACATAAACGAAAACTCGTAGTAATGTACGAAAGTGATCACACCCACCCGCCCCCTTTGGATCTGCCATGGTACCACGTCAAGTGGCGAACAAGGTTTCAATATAGTGTGCTCAATGATGAATTTTACAATAATTATATATTCGTTTGTACCAAAATTATAATTTCTTTAATGTATTGGTTAAATGAGCATTCAATCATCTATTTTACTTTTCTAATCCATAAAAATGGGATAATATTGGGACACGAAAATTGGAACAGAGTATTCGCTCCCATGAAAATGAGCTTTAATCTTGAGACTAGTTATTTTCAACAAATTTGTGCCTCCTTATAGTATAATACTTCATCTGTCCCATTATTAATGTTCCAATTGCCTTTTTTTATTGCTCATTATTTATGTTCCATACCAAATAAAGAAATAAATGAGTGAACCACAATCAATCTAAGCAAGTGGACCCCACCCCTTTATACTTTGGCAAATTAGATTTTTTAGTCCCCAAACTATGGTCTTTTGGCCAATTTGGTCTCATATTTTTTTTTTTTTTGTTATTTGGTCCCCAAACTATGAAATTTTGGCCAATTTGGTCCTTTCGTTAATTTTTCGGTTAGTCAACCGTTAGTCATTTTTTTAAAGAAAAATAAAATAAAATAAAAAGGGTATTTTTGGAATAATTTTAACGAGGACCAAGACATCCAACTTATCGAACATTGAGGATCAATTTGGCAAAAAAAAAATTTACTTAAAAAATTTTAATTTTGCCAAAAATCAAAGGATATTTTAGTAATTTATTTTTTATGAGCCAAATACAACAATTATAATACTTTTCTCCAACTAATAGTTAATCATGAAAATTAAAATAAAAATATTATATTAATGAAAATCATAGGATATTTTTTCTCCAAATACAACATAAGTATTTATGATTAACTATTAGTTTTTCCAACATAACGAATTTTAAAGTACTTTCATTAATATAATAAGGATCATATTTTATAGTAATATGTTCGATAAATTGTGTCACTAGGCTATAAAATATGATCCGGAAAAAAAAAATATTTTTTTGGCAAACACTAACAACTTTTGTTAAAATGAACTTTAAGCAAATTTATACATAAGTAGCTAGAAATTTCTTATAAAACCTATTCCAAAGAACTTCAGTGTAACAAAAACTTATTACTTTAAAAAAATATTATATTAATGAAAGTATTTTAAAATTCGTTATGTCGGAAAAATTTAATAGTTAATCATAAATATTTATGTTGTATTTAGAGAAAAAGTATCCTATGATTTTAATATAATATTTTTATTTTAATTTTCATGAGAGAAAAGTATTATAATTGTTGTATTTGGTTCTTAAAAAATAAAATTACTAAAATATCTTTTGATTTTTGGCAAAATTAAAATTTTTTAAGTAACGAAAATTTCTGGCCAAATTGATCCTCAATGTTCGATAAGTTGGATGTTCTGGTTCTCGTTAAAATTATCCCGAAAATACCATTTTTATTTTATTTTTCTTAAAAAAAGTTAACTAACGATTGACTAACCGAAAATTTAACGGAAGGACCAAATTGGCCAGAATTTCATAGTTTGGGGACCAAATAACTAAAATAAATAAATAGGGGACCAAATTGGCCAAAATGCCATAATTTGGGGGCTAAAAATCCAATTTGCCTTATACTTTTACACCACAACTTTACACATTTACCTCTACTATCTTAATCACCATGTCCAGTCCCAATGAGACATAAATAATGGGACGGATGGAGTATAATTTATATAGTTTTATTTATTAATGAAACCAAATACATTTAACTGTAACTAATTTTCTCTTGTGAGACTCACTCATTTAAATGTAATTTTAAACTCTTTTTAATAAGGAAAGAAATGAGAATTAAACAAGCTTAATGGGACGAGGGAGTTTTTCGACCTTGATTAACATGAGTCCATTGGACCGTATTGGGCCACCTAGCATACCACTTCGGCCCACCAAGCATCAAGTCGCCTCTTCATATAAGCATCAAGTTGCCTCCTCATATTCGGCCCAATGGACCATTGCCATGATTCTTCGACTTGAAAATGCTTCGCTACGGAATCACAATTTATTTTTAGCTCTGTTTATTATATTATATCGTAAATAATATTATCACAACAGTATTATTACTGGGAGATGCTCATAAATATATGTATCCAATTGCTATTACGAAAAATATGCAAAATAGGGCTATAATTTAGTGGTAGGTCCTTTGTTGGTGTCACATGGCAATGTTGCAAGTATGCTTGCAAATGTCGCAGAATTAGTTTGAATGAAAAGAGTTGAGGAGGGCTTTTATTGTTCTCGTCTTGCAGCAAATTTTGGAAACTGCTTTATATCATCACTGTGCATGGCAAGACATACCCCTCCCTCAGTCCCCTCTAACACGTGAAGCCCTCTCTCTCTCTAGATCTCTCTCTCACACACACACACACTAACATTTTTGAATGATCTATAAAATATTATGAAATTTATTGACACTGAAAGGATAAAACTCAATTTCATGTGTAAGAAAGTGCTGAAAAAAAAAAGCTTGGAAAGTTGGGGGGACCTAATAATTTCTGAAGGACCATTAAACTCTTGCATCTTAAATTGGAGATTGTTCTTTTATATGTTACAACCCTATATTTTTATTTTTATTTTGTACTTTCACTGGGAAAATGACCATTGAGTTTCTAAAGGCACGTGGGAATATATTTATACATCCTTATTCTAAGGGAAATGATTTAATGCTGGTCCAAAATATCATATAGATAGGAAGAAGAAATTAAATCGAATGACCATAACTGCGTAGCGTTGAATTGAATATACTGTTGATTTATAGATATTGTGCAGAGAGAAAAAAGTATTCCCAATTATATGACCACAAGAAATTGTAAGAAATAAATTAGAAATGGAAAAAGCTGAAAAACTGAAAAGGGTGTATATATATACATTATTATTGCAGCCACAAACATTAACCCTTACGGTTGCAGAGCTGGGAGCAGCACCAACCTTTTTCCATGATATGATTGGAATATTGATCATTGACCCCATCTCTCTCTTTCTATCTATCTATCTCTATATTCACATGCATATAAGTTTGCATGTAATGAATATGTATACATGGAGAGAGAGTGTGTGTGTGTGTTATATAATACGGCGACGCATACCACCCAACCACCGTGCAAAAGCACGTTATTGATCTTTGACCAAACCAAAAATCCAATAGAGTTGAAGATAAAAAGCCTTTTTGGTTCCAGAATTCCTTCCTTCTTCAGCCTCCTACTACCTACATCTTTGCCCTCTGTGGGCTGGGCCCCACACACTCATAATATCATGATTCCATCTATATACAATTTTTTATAATAAGGTATAAAATGGTGATTAAATAGAATCCTTCATAGTAAATGGAACATAGATTGACATGAAAAAATTGGACGGCTACAATTTTATAACTAGCTACATCAACATTTGATATATATATTATACGTAAAGATTATTTAAATTATACTCCCCCCGTCCCGCTAAAAACGTTCCAGTTGACTTCGGCACGGAGATTAAGAAATTTTAATTTAGTGTGTATTTTATGAGTTTTAATTGTATAAAGAAAATGACACAGTTTTCGAGGAGTGGTTGGTGGAAAGAAATGAGAATTATCCAAATTTTTGCAAGGCTAGTGAAATGCAATCGATTTTTATTTTTTATATTTTTTTATATTGTATTTGAAGAAATAATCTAAAGTTTTCAAAAATATAAAAATCATAATTTTCTGAGTTCGGAGCGGAATATAATCGAGTGAGAGATAGATTTTTGAAAATAGAAAGTATAAGAATGTGGGGTTGAGTAGTGAGTAAGGGGGATCCACTTCATTTTATGTTTAAAAGTAATTTTTACTATTTTAGAAAAGAGGACAGAAATAGCGAAACAGCCCGATTAGGTAAGTAGGACAGAAATAGCGGGACAGAGGGAGTACTGTATTTATATATTGAGAATAATGAGTTACTAGAAAAAAATAAAAAGGGTCCAGCGGGAATAAATGACAGGCTTTTCTGGACTTTTAATGAGCTGAAAATATCTGATGAATTGATTTTCCTTGTTGGATTCTCTAAAGTAAGCTCAGAAAGCCTGAATCTCAAAACCTAATCTGACGATCCCTATGTTCTTAGTCTACTATATCTACACCGTTAATTCGTCGGCCTCACATTTAACTTCAATTGAAAGGCTGAGTCCATAGTCCATAATTATTAAAACAAATTAAAAATAGATCAGGACTATGAGCCCATAACTACCCTTTGGCCCATATTTATTAATAAATCAAACAATAATTAAAATAAGAATTTCAAATTCATTGACTAATCAGCGAATCAAACGCAAATCAACACTGCATCTAACCGTGCACCCTACTTTACCTGAAAAAAAGCCCCTCCCCATCGCTTTGGACTCCGGGACACTACCAGCAGGCACAACACCCACGCCATGAGCAGGCGCGTGACCCTCAACTTCACTTGGATACACTTTTCGTGAGGTGGACGCGGCAGTTGGCGCGTGGAAAGGAAAAAGGTCCTCGAATATCTAAAAGAGTAATGACGTCATGAGTCGAGTAAGCGACCAATCGGTATTTGTTTGGACCGAGGTGGGGCGGCCCAAAGACCAATGGCTAATGTCCTTTCCTTCCTCACATTGATCTACTAACTTATTTACTTATTCCCCTATAAAAAGTCATATTTACTTTTCTTTATTACTTAAACCTCATTAAATTAATATTCAATAGGGTAATAATATTATTAAGATAATAATTTTTTTTGATTTCGATATAAGTTAATATACTAAAATAATATTCGATAATGTAATAATTTCATTAAATTATTATTTTAAATGAATATTTTTTCGATTCCAAAATTATTATTTTATCGAGGTTTAACTGTAGTTTTTTTTCAAAAATGTCTATAAATTATAATAAGTCTGTTTATGATGATTGGTACATAATAAACTTGAACATGAAACTATATTTTTGATCAATTATGATAATGTATAATATATCGTATTATGATACATAACGAATTTCGAAACGATTGAAACTATTTCTATCCGATTAATCTAATACTTCCTCCTTACTATTAATGACCTCTGATTTTTTTGTCTTGTTAATAATATCTTATTTTTAAAAATTATTTATTTTTCATAAAATAAAGTGAATCCTCCTTACTATTGACTCCCACGTAAACTTTTCAAAAGTTTTTCTTATATGATTCCGCCATTCGAACTCAAGAATTTATGATTTATTTATATTTGAGAAATTTTAAATTATTTTTTTCAATTATAACATTAAAAAAAAACTGAAAAAGATAAATTACTAGTCTCAATTGTATCTTAATAATTTGAATAAATTATTATTTATTTTCATCAATTATTTCTCAAAATTATTTCAAATTTTTAATACAATTAAAACTAATAAAATATATACCTAAACAAAGGTTTTTAATGTTCATGTAAAAAAATGTTAATAACAAGACGAATGAAATATAAATTATAAATTTAATTATATTTGGAGAAGAAATATTGGATGAATAAAATAATCAGTACTAAAGTAGGAAGATTGTTTTTGAAACTTGAAGCCAAATAATTATTTTATGATGGAAAATTCCACTTCAACTATTCAAATCATATTGTATAAATATGATTCATATAAATAAAATGTATAAATAATCAAACAGCAAAGTAGGAACATTCATTATTATGAAATTGTAATCAAAATATCCTCTCCGACAATTCAAATCACATCGTATAGTCGGATATTACACAGTGAAAACTATGAGATGAAATTGGATCAGTACAAAATCTAATAAGTGAAACATGACCGTCCACATATCCATTATTTTCACACAACGTGTTGTAATTTGTAAATACACATTAAATTTCAACCGACCTTTTCTTTTGGTTTACGTGAGCAGTTCACATTCTATCTGGCACAAATATCAAACATCGATCATTATATCCCCTAATCCCATTCCAATAATTATGCAATTAAACGATAAATCATTCTCCTGAATCATCTTCATTTAGAACTAATCACCTACTTCTTCCGTTCCACTCCATTAATCCACTTTCTTTTCGGTACAGAGATTAAGAAAATTGTTTGTTGAGTATTATTTTAAATTAAAAAAAAAATGAAATAATGAAACGACTCAAAAAAGAAAAATTGATTAATGGAATGGAAAGGAGAGTAAATATGATATAGTATTTCCATAACGACGACATGGATTGATATTTAAGAATGGCTAGTTGTACTACGCTAGTCCAGAATATATGGTCTCTCTCTTCTCTCTCTCTCTCAACCTCCATCACGTGACCAACTTTCTGATAGACAGTGCAACGGCAGCAGACCAAACCCCAAAGTGAAACCCCCCTTAAATTAAATTTTTTATTTTCTCTCTCAATAATGCAGCTGCTGCAGCTGCTGCCTGCCCCGGTCCCTCTCTGTCCACAGCAGATTTTTTTCTCTCATTTACCTCACACACTGAAAGCGACACACCACACAAACAAAACCCCTTTTCCTCTCTCCATATTTTTTTTTCCTCTAAATCATCCATACTTATTCACGTACGATCAATTCGTTGATTCTAGTTCAGCCTCTTCCTCTTCTCCCCTTAATCTTGTTTATTGGGTAGTTATATATATAGAGAAGTGGGATTTGATTTGCGTGTTGGCATCCAAATTAGGGTTAGGGTTTTGTGAGAGAGGAATTGGATAAAGATAAACCAAAAAATAAGAGGGGCCTGGCCATTTTCTCCTTTTTTGCAGTTGCAGTTCTTTCTCGTTGACGCATACTTATCACAGTCAAACTTACAGAAGAGATAGTAGTGAATCTGATATTTCTGGAGAGAGAGAGAGATAGAGAGAGAGAGAGAGTGTGTGTGTGTGTGTGTGTGTGTGTGTTTGTGTTTGTGTTTGTGTTTGTGTGTGTGTGTGTGTGTGTTTGTGTGTGTGTGTGTGTGTGTTTGTGTTGTGGTGGATATAAAAGAGAGAGGCATGCAGCAGCACCTGATGCAGATGCAGCCCATGATGGCAGCCTACTATCCCAGCAACGTCACCACTGATCACATTCAACAGGTTTCTCTCTTCTCCTCTCTTATCTTGCCTCCTCTCTTCCCTTCTTCTCTCTGCTCTTATCCTTCTGAAACTTTTCATCTCCTGCTCTTTCTCTTTCACTTCTGTCCTCTGCCTGAATAACCTGCTTTGCGGTTGTATTCCTGATTTCTGCCAACTTTTCTGCTCACAAATCTTGAGATCAATAAGTAACAGATATGCACATGCCTCCACTTTTTTTAGTTTCTGATTTGTTTAGAATTTCATGTATAAAAAGTCTTGAAGCCCACCATTTTTGTTGAAAATGTTATATCTTTAATTTTAATTTGGGTGGGTTGGTGGTTTTGAAGGCGGCTGTGGTCATATTTTTCGCCTTTTCACATTGATGTGGATGTTTCTTTGACAACTTTACAAAGGCCCCTTTTTTTTATGTTAATACTTTTGTGGTAATATATCACTATATCCTATTCGACTATTATAAGTTTACAATTACAAAATTATCCAACTTTATAAAAATTATTCATTATATATCTAAATTTACTAAAATACTCCTATTTTTTTCACTTTTCTCTCACTAAAATGTCAGGTCATGATCGGACCAGACCGATCGGACATGTTCGATCATGGCCTGATAGTGATCGGCCTTGTGATAGGGCATGACCGATCATGCCCAATATTCAGTTGTGATCGGCCTTTGGTCGGGCGTGTTCGACCGGTCCGACCCTGATCGGACCGTCTGTTCACATGATCGAACCATCCCATAGTAGGGGTATTTTTGTCTTTTTGGATATATATTGTAGTTAAATATAAGAATTGGGTATAAATGTGTTTGTCTTTTTCCATATGGGCATTTCACCGTCGGACTCTAATACTTATGTTTTCTTCATCTGCCAGATTCTCTAGATTCTTGCACTTTTCACTGTTTAAATTTATAATCTTGTGTGGTTGGTAATACTTATTCTGACTCAAGGGTATACATATCTTGAATAGTATGTATTGTTTATGCAATCCAATGTAGAACATTTGTGTTGGTGTTGTCATCTTTCGGCGATAAGCTTTTTTAATTTACTCATTAGGGTTTTCATTGCTCTCACGTGATTGATAATCTTTTTGTCTCACTTCATCGATTTGCTATTATTTTTTCTTGAAGGGAGTGTATTTAAAGATATCTATTACATGCTGTGAATTTCTTCTATTACAGCCAATTTTTCGTAAATTATTTCTATAACTTAAAAGGATTTCAGTCGATTCTTTATTAATTTTTGAAGGGTTTTGTTTGATCTAATTGCAGTATCTTGATGAAAACAAATCTCTTATTCTGAAGATCGTGGAGAGTCAAAACTCGGGAAAACTGAGTGAGTGTGCTGAGTAAGTCACAGTCTTCTTGTTTGTTGTATTAGTTTTTATTTGTGGAGTATAGTACTGCCTTTCTTGTTTCATTTATTTAATTACATTATTGTCAGTCTTTAATGAAGTATGTACCATTTCCACTTCAGAAATTAAGCGGTTCTTACAACTGCTTTTGGCTTGCATGCATTATTTGTCCTAACTCATGATATGATGTATATACATCTTTCTTACTGTATTTATACCTCATGTTATGTTTGTCTGTAATTAAACCTCATGTTATGTTTGTCTGTAATTATACCTCATGCTGGCTAAAATATTAATCTTCATGACCAAATTAAACCTCATGTTATGTTTGTGTGTAATTTGCAGAAATCTTTAAAACCAAGCATTTTATCTTGAAAATATTTGGATTTTATATGTAGAAATCTCTAATGTTTGCAGAAATCAAGCTAGACTGCAGAGAAACTTGATGTACCTGGCCGCCATAGCTGATTCCCAACCTCAGCCACCAACCATGCATTCTCAGGTAACTATCTTTTCATTCTTATTACAACCTCGTTAACCTAATACTCAAACAATTCATATGAACACTCACTCCCTCCCTCTTGCAGTATCCCGGCGGGGGGATGATGCAGCCGGGGGCGCACTACCTGCAGCAACACCAGCAAGCCCAACACATGTCCCCTCAGTCCCTCATGGCGGCCCGCTCCTCCATGTTGTACGGCGCCCAGCCGTACCCCTCCCTCCAGCAGCAAACCCTCCTCAACCAGCTCGGCATGAGCTCCAGCAGCGGGCTGATGCTGCAGGGGGAGCCGCATAGCGCTGGGGGCAGCTCCGGCCTCGGGGCCGGAGGCTTCCCCGACTTCATCCGCGCGAACGCCGGGGGTGGGGGGAGTGGCGGGGGAGGGAAGCAAGATATGGGGGGCAACTCATCAGCAGAAGGGCGGGGCTGTGGCGATGGGGGAGAGACGCTTTACTTGAAAAGTAATGAGGATGGGAATTGAGGTAAGTTTTGTTTTGTTTGTTGTAGGAGGGAGGATGGATGGATGGTTACGTCTGAAGTAGAAGGAGTTTGATGGTTTGTGGACTTGTAATCTACGTAGTGGAACAAGTTTAATTTGATGCTCTCTTTATCTAGACTTTTATATGCTACTATCATATAATGTAAATTTCTAGATTTACTTTTTATGTTTGTGTGTGTGTTTTTGTTCTACTTTCCTTAATAATGTTTAACAATGATGTTCGTTTTTTGGTAAGAAAAGTTATTTTATCGAAGGCTTAAATTAGGTATCTATATATGGAAGATGGAATGAGTTTATTATTATTATTATTATTATTATTATTATTATTATTATTATTATTATTATTATTATTATTATTATTATTTTTGAAGAACGTCGAAGAAAGAGAGGTTAGAGAGATAAAGGGGAAAGGGCGAGTGCGTTTTTTGTTGCCGCTAATTCACAATAAAAGAGTTGAGATCCGGAGTTGCAGGAGCAATGCCATGCAAAAACTATAGACTGACGAAAAAAAAGGAAGCTTAATTCACAACCAAAATTAGAGATTATCAGCAACAATTCTTGCATTCGTACGCAGCCTTCGCAAATTTTGTTCGAACGATTTTCTCGAAATAATCCGGGAAATTTTATGGCATGTTTCAAACTACAAGACATGCGCATCACTTGCGGCTATGGATTGTGATATCAGATGAGAAGGGCGCCGATTTGAACGTGGAATTCCAGATTTATAAGATTAAGCAATGGTACGCCATTAATTGTTTCGAAGAAATTTGCGTAGAAATTTGTGAGGTTTGGTGTTGGGTTCTGGAGATTGTATTCGTATGAATGTGTCAATTGCTTATTGTATTTGACAATTGTAAGAATTGATTCAGTCGATCATTTAAGCTTTAGTTTCATGAGGATTAGGTTTTCTTTTGCCGATGTGAAATCTTGAATCAGCGTGTCATAGTTGCAAGTTGTAAGTTTTATTTGATGTTATCTTGTTTTTGCTACTCATTATGATTTTATTTTGTTAATGAAACTGCCATTTGCTTAGTCATATTTTGCTATTCAAACTGACTGTAATTCTGTAGAGATTTTATAGTCAAGGACTCAATGGTGAAGAATATCATTTTTTAATTATATGCATACACTCTGATCTACTTGTTTGAGCATTAAAATCACTAAGTATCCATGATTGAAACTAACCATAATCTTCAGTTAGTATTCTTTAATTAGTCAACATGTATGTGCATCTGAAAACTAAGCAAAATTGATGATGCAACAGTTAGTATTCAGAATCTGGCTTGGTTGATCTTGTCATCTATTTAATCTTAATAATTCATTGAAACTCTAAGATACCTTATTACCACAATGCTGAACTCCTAACAGAGCACTCCCGTGAACATAATTGTGGGATCCCATGTCTGGGCTGAAGACCCTGCAGTGGCTTGGATTGATGGGCAGGTTACGAAGATTAATGGCCAAGAGGCTGTGATCCAGAGGAGTGATGGGAAAGAGGTATATTTCCAATAGAAATGTTGAGTCATCTTAGTTTTCATATCTGAAAAGTTAGATTTTGATGGGAAGGTGGTCCTTGTTTATTTCACAGGTTGTTGCCAAGTTATCGCAACTTTATCCGAAAGATACCGAAGCTCCTCCTGCAGGTGTGGATGACATGACAAAGCTCTCTTACCTGCATGAGCCTGGAGTGCTGGCCAATCTGAAAACCAGATATGAACTTAATGAAATTTATGTATGTTTTGCTGTTGATTCAGCTTTTGGTAATCCCTTTAGCTTTCCCTGCCTTGGCGTAATCATTGGTAAAATGCATGTGCAGACTTACACTGGAAATATCCTGATAGCTATAAATCCTTTCCAAAAATTGGCTCATATGTATAGTTCTCACATGATGCAACAATACAAGGGAACTAATTTTGGAGAACTAAGCCCTCATATCTTTGCAATTGCTGATGTTGCGTACAGGTTTTAGATGTATCAGTTTTCATTAAATAGATGAAGAAAAATTATGAAAAATGTGGCTACTAAACTATACAATGATGTTCTCTATGGAAATAGGGCCATGATAAATGGAGGAAAGAGCAACTCTATTCTGGTTAGTGGTGAAAGTGGAGCAGGTAAAACAGAGACGACAAAGATGCTGATGCGGTATCTAGCCTTTTTAGGAGGCCGGGCAGTTACAGAAGGACGCACCGTTGAACAACAAGTCCTCGAAGTATGATACTTGATAAAGCTAGTTTGGCAAAAGTCACTTTGATAGTGTTAGAATTTTGTCACTTTTTCACATAATTCACTCACGGACTGATTACTATCCTGTCAATGCAGTCAAACCCCGTTCTTGAAGCATTTGGCAATGCTAAAACTGTTAGAAATAACAATTCCAGGTGAAGCCCTTTAACACTTGTGCAGTTAAGTCTTGTGGTTTTTCTTTTCTCCTAATAATGCTGGTGCACAGAAATGTTTCCAGATATAACTCGATAAAAGTTTCTTAACGCCAGCTTTTGTAGTTAATTTTGTCATATTTCTTACGTACTGCAGCCGTTTTGGTAAATTTGTGGAGATTCAGTTTGACAAGCATGGGAGAATATCAGGAGCAGCTATCAGAACTTACCTTCTTGAAAGATCTCGTGTTTGCCAAGTTTCTGATCCTGAGCGCAACTATCACTGCTTTTACCTCCTATGTGCAGCGCCAAAAGAGGTATTCTAGGAAAGTCGCTGACGAATTATTCTTGGCAATTGTTTCCTCCATCATAACAATTGCATTGCCTTCCAGGAAATTGACAAGTACAAGTTAGAACATCCTAAATCATATCACTATCTTAATCAATCAAAATGCTTTGAGCTGGTTGGTGTAAGTGATGCTGAGGATTACCTTACCACTAGACGAGCAATGGATATCGTTGGAATAAGTAAAACGGAGCAGGTAAGTCCTCTGTATTTCATAACCTACAGTGAAATATGTACAAAGCACTATAAGTATCCACCATCGCTCTTTCCCCTTTCCTCTTTTTCTGGTTTCAGGAAGCAATATTCAGGGTTGTTGCTGCTATTCTTCACATCGGTAATATTGATTTTTCAAAGGGAAAAGAAGCAGATTCATCAATTCCAAAAGATGACAAAGCTAAGTTCCATCTGAAAACAACTGCTGAACTTCTAATGTATGTAAGCTTCTAACTTTCATTTGCGTTCTCCCATTTTTTTGTTTTTGGATGGTGAATACTTACTATTCTCCGTCTTAGGTGCGACCCTGTGGCACTGGAAGATGCATTGTGTAAACGTGTGATGATCACTCCTGAAGAAGTTATCAAGAGAAGCCTTGATCCTCTTAGTGCTGCAGTTAGCCGGGATGGGTTAGCCAAGACGATATATTCTAGATTGTTTGACTGGTATTCAGCTTCTTCATTTCACTTGTGTGTAATAGATCATATAGATCTAAGATGAATGCTTAACTTTTTCCTTTGCTGTTTGGGGTTATTCATGTGTAGGCTGGTGGATAAGATCAACAAGTCAATTGGGCAAGATCCAAATTCAAAATGTCTGATTGGGGTCCTTGACATCTATGGTTTCGAAAGCTTCAAATACAACAGGTAGGAAGTTTATCTGATTTGCTACTAGTTCCAATCTTGTTGACTTGTATTATAACCCAACAGAGTTGTAGTTTCCAAAGTGGGAAGTGCTCTTCCACTGCTTTGTTTTAACGAAGGCGTATAAATGCTATGCAGTTTTGAACAGTTCTGTATCAACTTTACCAATGAGAAGCTGCAGCAACATTTTAATCAGGTAATAATTAATATCATGCAGTAATCATTTATTATATGCTTGCTAAGTCTCTGCACTAATTCAATAGATACTTTTTATGAATGTCAACTAAACATCGTAAGTAAATGCAGCACGTCTTTAAAATGGAGCAGGAAGAATACACGAAGGAGGCAATTGATTGGAGCTACATAGAGTTTGTTGACAACCAAGATGTTTTAGATCTTATCGAGAAGGTACTTCCCTTGTGAGTTAGATGTGAATAAGTTGAAATGTTGAATGCATTTATCTTTGATTTCTCGAGGACTCAGCTCCATGCATAATTTTTACTTACTACAATATCATGTTTTATATAATGAAATGATTTTCATTGATTTGGCGTTGGACCAGAACTTTATAATAATTTTTTGCAGAAACCTGGTGGAATTATTGCTCTCCTTGATGAAGCTTGGTAATGCTCCTCAACTATCCTGCAGTTATATTTATTACAACATTTTTTGGCTATGGTTAACCATAAATTCCTTTATCTAATCTTGAATCTTATGTCTTTATATCTGCAGTATGTTCCCCAAATCAACACCTGAGACATTCAGTAATAAACTCTTCCAGACATTCAAAGTTCACAAGCGCTTCATCAAGCCAAAATTGTCCCGCACGGATTTTAGTATTGCACATTATGCTGGGGAGGCACGTTACGTTATAATCACTGTTTGTAGCCTTCTCTTTCTCTTTAGAACTCAAGGCTTTCAATTTACACATTCAATGAATTTCAGGTTCAGTACCAGTCTGACCAATTCCTTGACAAAAACAAAGACTATGTTGTACCTGAGCATCAAGATCTGTTAGGTGCTTCCAAATGTTCTTTTGTAGCAGGGCTTTTCCCTCCAATACCTGAAGAGACCTCCAAATCTTCAAAGTTTTCTTCTATTGGCTCGCGTTTTAAGGTCAAAGGGCTTGTAATTTTAAGTTTATGCTATACCAAAAGAGAAAAAGAGATATTAACACTGTTTATGACACATCTAACTATCCCATCTTTATGCTCTGGAAAAAAAATGAGACATACTAAAACCAGATTTTTTCTATTCATGATCTTGTCATTCAGTTGCAACTACAACAACTGATGGAAACGCTAAATGCCACGGAACCTCACTACATTAGATGTGTAAAGCCTAATAATCTTCTTAAGCCAGCAATATTTGAAAATCAGAACATCATGCAGCAGCTACGCTGTGGTGTAAGTTATTTTGATCTTTGTACTTATTATGAAATGCTGCACTAGGTCAATCCGGATTTACGGATGATTATGATTGTTCACAACCTATTCATTCAGGGTGTTTTAGAAGCAATCAGGATCAGCTGTGCTGGATATCCTACACGCCGTCCTTTCTTTGAATTCTTGAACAGATTTGGCCTTCTGGCTCCTGAAACTATTAAAGGAAGGTAGTATAGAATGAAATTGAGGCTCTCATTGGTACTCAAGCTTCATACTTCATGGCTCATCTATTGTTGTTCTGATATAACAAAACCTCTATATTTTTTGTTTTTTGTTCTGGTGGTGGGTGAACTGTTATTATATTACCTTACTCTTGTTGAAGAATCATACTGGTAATGTCAAAGTTCTTTCTCATGTGCAGTTATGAAGAAAAGTTGGCATGCCAGAAGATTTTGGAAAAGAAAGGGATAAAAGGTTTCCAGGTATAAGGCTTACTTTTTATACACACTATTTCTTGTTACTAGTATATACTGCCTTGTTATATGGAACGTAAATCAGACGAATATTGATCTTTTACATGCAAGAGCTTTGTTTCAGTGTTAAGATATAAGGGTGGTTAAATAAAGGCAAAATAGGAAGTTTACTGATATAATTTGATGATATCATCGTTTCTTTTCCAAATCCTAATCTTCCATGAAATTTGGTGGAAATAATGAGTCAGTTTTCTTGTAATATTAGAGTGATGGAATGAGTTCATTATTGAGTGATTCTTTCAAAACTGCCTAGGATTACATGCACATGCTGTTCTTTGTCTCTGTTCCTTGTATCGTAGGTTTTTCTGTTTTTTGTAAATACACTTGTTAAAGCCTTCACGAAATTGTCACGGACCTGCTATAGTTTCATGTAGGCTTACTGAAATCTATAGGACTTAGAGGTGTACTGCAGACACAATATAAGATGTACTTTGGGGGACTGGACCATAATTTTTTTGATTTTATGTAGTACAGAGCGAAAACAATTTATTTTTTTTAATCACCATACAGTTAGGCAAAACAAAGGTCTTCCTAAGAGCTGGTCAAATGGCTGAATTGGATGCTCGTCGAGCAGAAGTTCTTAGTTCTGCAGCGAAGATTATACAAATGCGCAGACGAACACATATTGCTCGTAAAAAATTTCTAGCTGTGAGAGAGGCTGCCATATGTGTGCAATCATTTTGCAGAGGTGACACACTTCAAACTATTAAGCTTATTATGTTAAACATTCTTTTTTATGCCATATACTAGTTTGTCTGGTTTTGAGGTTTTTATGCTGCTTTACTCTTGTAGGCAGATTAGCATGTAAACATTTTGAGGACGTGAAAACAGAAGCAGCTGCATTGAAAGTTCAGCGTAACACACTCAAATTCCTAGCCAGAAAAGCTTATAACACACTCCGGATATCTGTTCTTGTTGTACAGACGGGGTTACGTAGCATGGACGCCCATAACAAATTTAGATTTAGGAGGCAAAATAAAGCTGCAACTATTATTCAGGTAACGACTTTATTTTGGTGTATTCTGTAAAGCTTCCCACTTATGCCTATAATCTCTTAGACACGATGGCGGTGCCATAGAGCTTCATCTTACTATAAAAAGCTAAAGAGGGGAACCATATTTGCACAATGTCAATGGAGAGGAAGAGTAGCTAGAAGAGAACTAAGGAAGCTGAAGATGGTAAGCTTCAATGCCATATAATTACTGACTCTTCTTATTCTGTAAATTAAGACTGATAGGAAATACAAGCATTGATAGTATACTATATTGTTGCTTTATAACACTGGCTAAAATCATCTGCAGGCTGCAAGAGATACAGGTGCACTCAAAGAGGCTAAAGATAAGCTTGAAAAACAGCTAGAGGATCTCACATGGCGTTTGCAGCTTGAAAAACGTTTGAGGGTATGCTATTTTCTTGCGAAATTGATCGTGTGTGTATGTATAGGTCTATGAAATGCCAATCCAATGATATATGTTTGTTCTCATGTTACTAAAATCATCATGCAGGTTGACTTGGAAGAAGCAAAAGCTCAAGAGATAGCAAAATTGCACGGTTCTATGGAAGAAATGAAGAAGAAAAATGATGAACTGAATGCTCTTCTTGTTAAGGAAAGGGAAGCTGCAAAAAAGGCAATTCAAGAAGCACCTCCCGTTATCCAGGAAAAACAAGTTTATATCGAAGATACTGAAAAAGTTGAATCTTTAAAGGAGGAAGTTGAGAACTTAAAGGTTAGAAGCTGGTAAATATCAGTCATACAGTCATACTGCATGCAGATTGGTTGATTTCATATCTTTCAAGTTTATCTTGGATTATAATAATGCATGTGCCCTTCTGAGAAATTATGTTGTACAAGTCATGCTTTAAGCAATTGTAGTTGAGTTATGAATAGCCCATGGATGCTATACCAACCAGAGTGAGGATATGTTAGAAAACCAGTTAATGATTACAGCTAAACTATTTTCTATTTTTCCTTGCAGGCTTCTTTACAAAAACAACAGGAAATTTATACAGACTTGCAAAAAGAATATGCTCTGGCACAGGAATGTAGTGAGGAGAGGCGTGCAAAATTAGAGGAGGCGGAAAATAAAATTCAACAATTACAGGAATCTTTGAAAGTGTAAGCAAGAAGACAAATAAGTAAATCATTTTTGTGCTATTATATTAATTAATTCCCAGTGTTCATAAGCTAGGCACTGTCTATCAAACTGCTAGTAAATGTGAAAAATGTTGCATATTCATCTGATGCAATAAATGAGATTTTTTGTCTCAGGGTGGAAGAGAAGCTGAGTAATGTGGAGTCAGAGAATAAAGTTCTTCGTCAACAGGCTGTATCGATGGCGCCAAATAAGTTTCTTTCTGGACGCTCTAGATCAATCCTCCAGGTATTTGCATGACTCCCTTGTGGGTTGGAGATCTTTCAACTATGCAATCTTATTAAAGCTAATGACATTTGTAAATCACAGAGAAATGATAGTAGCCTTGGATTTGGGGAGCCTAAGATGCATGTGGTAATCATCATTCCTTCATCAAACGTTTTGCTGGCAAATACTACTTCTCTAACCATCATTCCTGTTTTCATTCTCCACAAAATACTAGGAACTGCACAGCCCGTCATTTGAAGTCGATGACAAACCTCAGAAATCACTTAACAAGGAACAACAGGAAAATCACGAGTTGCTCATTCGCTGTATTTCTCAGAACTTGGGATTTTCTGGAGACAGACCTATAGCAGCTTGTATCATCTATAAGTGTCTTCTGCAATGGAGATCATTTGAAGTTGAGAGGACTACTGTGTTTGACCGTATCATCCAAACTATAGGTCATGCTATTGAGGTTTGGTACATCAAAAGCTTTTGCAACACTACTTGCTTTGGTTTTTTGTACATTGAGATTCTCAAACATACAGCTATCTCCATTTACAGAAAATCCAAGATAACAATGATATGTTGTCATATTGGTTATCAAATGCCTCTACCCTACTATTGCTCCTCCAGCGTACACTGAAAGCAAGTGGTGCAGCTGGAATGGCTCCTCTACGTCGTCGATCCTCAGCTGCTTTATTTGGCAGGATGTCAAATGTAAAAGACTCTTTTCTCTTTCTGTTTTCTATTGACAGAAGGAAAAACTTGCTCTCTGCAAGAACCTGTTTAGGTTCCTTATGTATATCTTGTCTCGTTTTTCTCAGAGCTTCCGAGGAACTCCACAAGGAATAAATATTTCCTTTCAAAATGGGCCTGGTGGACTAGATACCTTACGCCAGGTAGAAGCCAAATACCCTGCTTTGCTGTTCAAGCAGCAACTTACAGCATATGTTGAGAAGATCTATGGAATGATACGGGATAATCTAAAGAAGGAGATATCTCCACTGCTTGGTTTGTGTATTCAGGTATTAAAATTAACCATCTGCCTACTTTAGGTATATACCACTTTCTCTGAAAGAAACCAGCGCAGTCATTCTCTAACCACATGATATATTTTTTGTACATAGGCTCCAAGAACATCTAGAGCAAGCTTAGTTAAGGGATCAGCACGTTCAGTCGCAAATACAGCAGCCCAGCAAGCTTTGATTGCTCATTGGCAGGGAATAGTGAAGAGCCTAGGGAATTTCTTGAACACTTTGAAAGGAAACCATGTCCGTAAAGAGTTTTTAGTTTTCCTTATTTTGCTTCCTATAAATCCTCCTTCCCCAGTGAATCTGGAGATATTTTCTTTCGTCTAGAAGCTAACTGATTTACCAGTATCATAATTTTTTCTGCATCCTCTCAGGTACCGCCTATGTTAGTCCGCAAGGTGTTCAAACAGATATTCTCTTTCATCAATGTACAACTATTCAACAGGTTTACTACATATTTGCTTCTTTTCTTTTTCTTTTTTCTTTTTTCTCTCCATAAAGTTCTTGAGTGTATTATGCCTTAAGGTCCTTCCTCAAAATGTCCATTTTTGCAGTCTTCTATTAAGACGAGAATGTTGCTCATTTAGTAATGGGGAATATGTTAAAGCTGGATTGGCTGAATTATATGAGTGGTGTCACTCGGCAACTGATGTGGTACTTTCAAGTGTCTCTAGTAACATTTCAATCTAGCAAATTCTTAGAGATTCCTAAGAGATTAATAGCTATAGAAATGTTTGCAGTATTCAGGTTCAGCTTGGGAAGAACTCAAGCATATTAGACAGGCCATTGGGTTTCTGGTAATTCATTGTGTGTTCTGCGTGATCTAATAAAAACATAAATAGTTGTTCTGCCTCAACTTACCTTACAAAATCTTTTGAAATCCAGATTGTTCACCAAAAACCAAAGAAAACATTGGATGAGATAAGCCGTCAGCTTTGTCCAGTGAGTAGAATGTCTGATGTTAAAACTTGAAGAGGGTTAGTTTGATATAACTGAACTTTCTAACATTGCGATGAACAGGTGCTGAGCATTCAGCAGTTGTACCGGATCAGTACAATGTACTGGGATGACAAGTACGGCACTCATAGTGTGTCTTCGGAAGTAAGTTCGTTCCTATTGATCATTTTCACAGAAAGAGGAGCTTGGCGCAATAACTAATCAAACAACCAACCTTTTTTGGTACTTGAATCAGGTTATATCTAATATGAGGGTGTTGATGACAGAAGATACCAACAACGCAGTAAGCAGTTCCTTTTTGTTGGATGATGATTCAAGGTTAGGATAAACACGATAAGTCTTAACAACATAAGCTTTTCTGCTCATGCTTTACTTGATGGTTGATTGCAGCATACCTTTCTCAGTGGATGAAATATCGAAATCAATGGAACAGATAGACATCTCTGATATCGAACCTCCTCCGCAAATGGGCGACAACTCCGGATTCAGCTTTCTGCTACCACGCATTGTTGAGTAGACCTGATCAGTTTATACTAGTTGTAAATGTATCACAACTTGTTTAGTAATCCATATCAACCGGCTTAAGTTAAACAGTGTAAGTAGAAGATTTAGCTGGCATAACTACCATACATCCAGAGTTCGTAGCTAAGGGATGAGTTGTAACTATTAATGCCTATTTATTCAGAGTTCTCTTTCTATGTTATCTTCACTGGACACAGTTGGAAAAGGTTTGCAATTATTTCAAAGATTAAGATAATGTTAAGCTTTTTTTTTCATCTGTAAGCGGGAACCCTATCTCTAGATAGGTAACAGGTTTGGAAGAAACATGCCATATTGTGGATATTGCAACAATATTACTGTTATCTTATTACAACATTTAATAATTGTGTCCATTTGAAATGTGTTTTTTTTCTTGTCCCACATATCTGAAACCGTTTCTTTGATATTGAAATAATATACTTATCCAACAATTTACTTGTGAATATACAAATAGAAAATCAGATCAATGAAGTCAAAAACTTTAAAGAAGTGCCACTCCGCAGCTAGTTGAGTGACTTGAATGATTATCTCAGTTTCTTTCTAAATAAAATAGTAATACACACATAAAGTTCTTAACCTAGGGTAGGAAGGGTCTCCTTAAACAGTCCAGAACGATATGGTTATTAGAAAGAGGAGCAAAAATGGATAAGAAAGTAAAAAAATACACCCAGCTATACATCCCCCCACCCAAAATCTAATTACAATGAAAATTCAAGATTGAAATATACCCAGCAACTCTGTATATGGGGGAAAAACCTTGATAAACTATCAAGGCTACATCAGCTTCATCCCATGTTTCCATCAAAACCAGAAATTCACCAAACTGTTTGTAACTGCTGTGACGAACATATAGACAAGATATGCCATGCCCCTTTCATAAGCTCGGTTTCTGTTGTTCACAGAACTATGATGGTGTGGAGCTTCACACATCCAATCACGGTTCTTGGGTATATGCACTAATTGTAAATTCTGACAGGCTTCTCAAAAGTGTGCCGGTTCTGCAATACCATGGTAAAACAGATTAGCACCAGAAGGAATGCAAAGTAATCAATGTCACACATCAGAGATTCTTCATAACCAACTAGTTGCCACCAAAGTCTAAAAGGTCTTTAGCATCAGAAGCTAACATGATGCTGATACTACGGATCTTCAGAAGACTAATATAGACTGAAAAACATATTTTTTAATAGTCTTTACAGCTTCTTTTGAGAGGGCCGTTGTGTACAGTAGTTCACAAAGTTAATACACTGAAAAACAGATTTTTCTTTCATTTTTCATGTACAAAATATCTTTCGCCGCAATAGAAAGGGAATATCAAAGTAACATGAGGAGTTGCATACTAGCATAAAATCTCAAATTATGAATTACTTATGAAATCAAACATAATTGTCCTAGAAGTAGAGAAAACTTCAACACAAAAGTCTAAAATATGAAAATGTGATGCAGTGTAAGTGTTTTGAGTTGCCAAGAGTCCCAAGAGAAGCTACATACAAAATGAAATAACAAACAGTAAAAGGATTTGAGGTGGCAAGAAAATCATCAAGATAGTTGCATGTTCCATGCATATAAAGATAGAAGGAAAAACGTGATCATACTCATCAACTATTTATCTTTTTTGAATTAAGAACACCATCACTACATTGAAACGGTTTCATATTATGTCCATACCTGGTTGGCTGCATATGACCGTTTTGGAGTGTTGTCGGAGTGCTCTAATCCCAGGTACTGTTCCCAAGCACCATAAACATCTTTTTTCTGTAACACAAAAGTAACAATAGTGAAGAGGAACACATTTAAGAAGAAGAATGTTGCAGCAAGAGAGAGACGAATACCTGAAAACGACAGGATACAACGTCTGAATCTTGAAGATAGTCCGGCCGACCCAAAGATAAAAACGCAAACTTCCACTGGGAAAAAGTTCATATCTTAAATTGTTAGAAAGAAATAGCATCCCACAAACTAAACAAAGGGATATCCTATCCATTTATCGGCTACAGCCTTTTCTTATTTAGACATCTTAAGAGAGAGATCAACACACCTTGGAGAACTCCTCATCTGGAATATGCAACTTCTTTTGTATGCGCACTTTAATCTCACCCAAAGTCTCACTATCATTAATGGCCAAGAAGAAGGGGTCCCCAAAATTGTGAACCTGCTGTAAGGAAATACAATACAATAAGCCACTGAATGTGAATCTGACAAAGTAACATTTCACAACACAGCAAATAAATGTTCTAGCAAAACTACAAATTTTACAGCAAATAAATGTGCTTGCAAAACTACAAATCTTTAGGCTTTTTCATTGACATTACCTGATTTTGAGCTGTATCTTTCATAAAGTGGTATACGTGAATCAAACGATCATGAGGGCCAAGATTTTTCTCCTCCTCTGGTATCTGCAGTGAACAAAAATTGAAGAATCTTTTGGACATGATAATTTTACAGCTCATGTTTAAACAATTGTGTAAATTCTAGTATTCCTTCTAATGGGGAAACAAATTAGAAAACATACCAGGAACAAAAAAGAGGGAGGGAAACAGAAATAAACAGAGCAAACTACATGGATCGGGGAAGAGAGTAAAAGGGTGATAAAAGGGAGAAACAGTGAAAGACGTGTACCTCCTCTGCACGCAATGTCCAGTATTGATCATTTATGTTCTCAATCTTTTCTTGGAATGGGAATATCTGTAGATAAACAGCAAAAATGATGTTTTTCATAATAGAATTGCATCAAGAGTCCCATGTTAGAATATCAGAAGAAATTCAAGGGAGTTTGCAAAAAATTCATTATAAACACATCATTTAAAGCACCACTCAACCAAAAAAATGTAAATGGGTGCTAAAATCATTTCAAATATATATTTTTAGCTGAGGTTCTAGCAGCCATTCTTCAGCGATTAGGCTACAAACAAATCATAAAGACTTCTTTTACATGCATAGCATTCAGCACCTCCAGAAGGTCCAAAATTCAAAAGGTAAAATCACAAAATCCCAGGAGAGAAAGAGATTACACAGAAATAAAAAATAATAAACCAAGCTTACATGAAAAGAAGACGGTTGAAAAAGACTAAGGCAAGGCTAAACTACGTAAAGTTATGCCTGAAACTCATGTAGCTATTCTTTTATGGATTTGGAACGGAAAAGTAAATGACCATATAATATTTTAGTTCAGTCGCTCATTATCTATACAGAGTTTCTATGAGATATAATAAGAGATTATTAACGTAAAAAACTTAACAAGAGTTTATCTAACAAAAATGCAATTTAAGTCTTGTAGCTAAGTAATTCACCATGAAAATAATTACTATAATTTGCAGAATCATTTACCTTATATATCTTATGATAGAAAACCTCAAGCAATCTCAGTTCAGCACCTGGATGAGACAACTCAACCTGAAACAGGATTTGAACAGATGAGGGATTCATTTAAGTAAACTCTTAATCAGAAATTTCCGTTAGAAGAACAACATCATTTATTAAGGCAAGTGTCTTATAAATAACATGCTATCAATAAGCTGTTTATCTTCCCTTCAGGTAATCTATTATTTATTTCCATTACTATTTTACTTACAGGGGTATCCAAGTTGCAGCAGGATTATTTTAAGGCTTACCTTACTCTTGAGATCATTAATGACATCTCCCACGGTGCTCTGTTTCAGTAATCTGATTGTGTGAATAACAACCTGCAACTTGTTGAAATGTCATTAAATGACCCACCGCACCCAGGGTAACATTTAAACCAACAAACAAATATCAGAGAATAGGTCCTGGAAGCACTCACCTCATCCTTGGTGGAGGGATGGAAAGCAACTTTCAAAGTTTTAAGGCCTTGCAGTTCAGGCAAAGGAATATCCAACACTTCATAGTATAATATATCTGAGATCTATAACAGACAAGTCAGTAGATGTCAGCAGACAGACACGGACCAAATAGAACTCATCGGGAAGGCCCAATTCAAACATATCACAATTCACAATCATATACTACCTGGTTATAATGAACAAGCATGTCCGTAAGTCGTTCAGCACCTCGATACTTAATAGGTTGGGGCTTTGGTTGCTGTGAGTAACAGTTATGTGATGTAAGCCTGATTTTAGACGGGTCATCCAAGCCAAGATGACGAGCAACATATTCAACAACTTCATCATAGTTGTTTTGCTTAGACCTGAAATTTAAAGCTTATTAAGATGATAATCACTCGGGAACAGATAATAGAACAGCTCAAAACGTTTAAAAAAAATAGAAACCGAGGCATTTTTTTCAAGGTACTGCGAGGCGTAAGCCTCATTGATAGGTATGCCTCACCACGCGCCTCACCCTGACGAGGGGTACATTCTGCTGTACACTGGTGAGGCGCCATTTCTGAGGCATCTTTTCTGGCTCACCTCCACGTGTAGGTCTCAAGGGTTTTTTAAAACATGGCCTCTACCACAAGAATGCGAAATTTACAAACTAAAATTCTTACAATTCCAGACAAAACTCATCTTCCTTGGGCTTCTCCAATGAACGAAAACGAACCACCTATGAACCATCACACATGTTACATGAGTAATTGAATGAGCATAAATTTAAACATCTCTAACAAGAGATTATGCCAGTAACTTTTGCCATGTTGTAAGATAAATTAGATTAACATAATTCCACCCACCAAGTTTTCCTACCTCAACGTTGAAACTATAATATAAATAAATAAATGAGAAAAGTTGAATCACAAGGATTTTTTCCGTAAGGAAATATTCATTGCCCTAGGTACTTGAATGAAGAGACAACTAAACAAGGAACTAACTTACATAACATACATTAACTTTCTAATCGATCTTTCAAAATATTTTAGAAATTGAAGATGATTGAAGAAGAAGAAGAACTTAAAGCCTTCTCACAAATAGAAAACGATTGAGTAATCTATCGTTGCAAGACATCTATAATTACCAGCATCATTTATTGGATAAAAATCTTACCAAACATAGCCTCTAAGAGTAAAGTTCTAGATGATAAAATGACTAAGCTTAACCACAGACTAGTTGGCATAGAGAACAATCACAATGAAGTGTGCCCAGTGAAAGCCCTCAAAAAATACCTGGCGATTATGCACATAAATCAAGAAAGCAAAGACAGTAGGATAACTGAACTCTTCACTGCTCAGACCTTGAGGAGACTTTTGGAAGCAAATTATATCACCATCTTCTAGCTGAGGTTAAGGCAGGAACAAAAGAGAAAAGGAAAATCATGTCAGGCATGGATTCGGGAATTTCCTGACCTCAAAAATTCAAAAACTGAGAGTGGGTCTAAAAATTATAAACCTGACTTCCACGAAATGTAAGCTTCTTATCGATGTGCTCGCACATGACATTAGGTTCGTATTTAATTTCCTAAAAATAAATCCAAAGGCACGTTAAGTAGGAGATTGAAAGCTTAAAGATTGAATTTTGAAATGATGTAAACTCCGAGATAAAAATGGAAATTAGGGGTTTAACCTCAAAGAGTTCAATTTCTTCATCAGGAGCAAAACCAGCCATTTCATTAAGCTTTTTCAAAATATCCAGTGGCTTGCCATTGCATTTTACAAACAGACGTCCAACATATCTAATAGAGAAAGAGTAGAAGTCCATAAATAAATGCAGTTCAGCTGAAGAGATGATCAGTTGACACAATGGAGACTAATATGTATTTTCATAGTAGATATACAAGAGACATCATTTAGCTATTGATTGTCAGTAGCTGGAAACCCAAATAAATTGGTTTGACAAAATAGAGTAATCTACCTCAGTTCCCTGATTCGTTTGCAATAAATAATTTTCATTTTATCTAGTGCATTACAGTTAAACTTGGTTTACAATGAAAATAAAATGGACAGCAATAACCAAACATGACATGACATGACATGACACGACATACTATCAGATGGAAAGATCATTAATGCACAGTTAGTACAGCATGAGCCATACCTAAGTTCCTGTTTGATTGGATCATAAAGTTTGAAAAACAAAAGAATATCCTCCTTAGTCTTCTCTGGTGGAGGAAGAGGCTGCATCTCCTGTATTAATTATTATGGGGCATAAAAGAACGACAGAAGTCAATAAGCAAAATAATCAAATGTTAAAGAAGAAGTAAGGGGTGAGTTATGCTACCAAATCAAATGCTACTTCCAGAAATAATTTTAGCTCAGCATTGTTTGTCTTGTTGGATACTTCTCTTAACTGACCTACCTGAGAAAGGGGGAAAAACAAGAATTGACACAAGTACATGCAAAAAAGATAACAATACAATAATCACTAAAAGATAACATAAACAAACTGAAAACACACATCATAAAGCTTAAACCCTGGTCCTTAATCTACTAAAAAATTTGAAATGTCGATTTAATGCAATTGTGAGATCAAGTTGTTTTGCTTGTGCTTATTTAATTGTAAGTACTTTGGTTTCCGATTTTTCTGGATAAGAGAGAATAATTTTCTATTTATGTCTGTTTTCATATATATAGGATTAGAAACTTATCAACCTAATCCAAAATTTATCTAAGTAGATCCATCTAGAAGCATATATATAATAAACCTCTTCAACACTCCCTTCAAAATAGACCATTATATCAATCATATCATGCATTTTTCAAGGGATGAGGTTACCTTCGTATAACTCAAGAATATCTAAAACAAGGACACATGAAAACAGAAACAAATAGAGAAAAATTACAGATTGAGCTTCCTCTTGAGGTGTGAGAGGGCGGTTAGGCCGGTAGGTATGATTTTGGCGCTTGGCCCATAGCCAAAAGCGTTGTAATTGCACTGGTATCCCAAACTCCTTGGCAACTTCTTCCTGAGAATTGTCAAGGTAATAAAATAAGGTTCCACTTTGTAGTTAATTATTTCCACATCCAACCCTCAGCTTGGATCTGCTACTGACAATGCATAAGTTAATAGAAGCCTATGTGCATCTTGTTCTTAACGAATAGCTAACTTTAAGGGCAAATTCAAGAGGAATTAAAACAGTTAAATGCATGTTGTATTGTTCCAAATTCGATCAGATCAAGTGAGTTGGTAAAGTTGTGCTACAGATGCAATAATATGTAAAGATACCTTAAACGAATTAAAAGATAGTTGTTTCTGAATACGGAATTGGCGAACTTTGTCGTGATCCACAAGATCAAAATATATCTCCTTTCCAATCTGATGGACTAAATCCTCATCACGAGCCACCTACAAAGTAATAGAATTGGGTTCAGAACCTTCCATATAAAGCATGTGGAAATGACACCAAAAATACGAAGCTAAAGACCTTTATAATTGTGTACAGGTGAGCCTCCGCCTTTTCTTTTCTCTTTTGCTCCTTTTCTTCCTGCTCTCTCTTCAATCGTATCTGTGGATAGAGATCCAATGGAGTTATCGATGAGCACGGTCAAGAGACAAAACTCATGGATCTTACCCTCAGATGTTCTGCTATATCCTTCTCATCCACATTGCAAATTATTTTCTCCATGTCACTTTCACGTATATAAACAAGCATGTAGGCATTTGAATATTTGGTGAATTTGAACGGTGAATTATTGAATCCAGGATTTGTCTGTGGTAGCTGTGCCACGGAAGGAATAGTTATTTGTGAGATTAAGAGCAAAAAGCTACAACAACCATTGGCATAAAAATCACTGCAAGTATTTCACTAGTGAAAAGAAAAATAGAAAGAACTACCTCTTCTTCACCACCATATTGCTCTTCTAAAGCGCGCTTCATATCTTCTTTGGTCACACGCTCATCATCAAATTTGAACCTGGATAAACATAGTACAGGTGTGTAAGTAACAGAAAACAGCTATCCACATTACACAATGATAAGGAGATGGTAGTCACACGAGCCAAAGGGAAGGAAAAAAAAAAGGGAAAAAAAAGGGAAAGAAATAAAACAAAGAAGGAAAAACAAGTTCAAACACAGTTTGTGGCGAAACACTACAAGGCGCAAGATCAATTTGCTATTAAGGAAGAAGAGCAAAATAACCATTTTTGTCTCAAATAAAAGATAAAATAATTAATGCATTTCAATGAACACATTAACAGAATACCGTGACAAAGAAAAAAAGGGAAAACGAAGGTAAAATAGGAAACACAATTCAAGAACAATAATATGGGGGCATACCACTGATCAGAAAGTGTTGGCCGGATATAAGCATAATAGTGTCCACCATGCACTCCACCACTATGAACCAGGACACTGTTAAGAAAAGACAGCATTTAGAAATAGAAGTCATGCCAATTAATTTTTACAAGAAGTTTACATAAGGGAATAAAACATGAAAAGCGGGAGGAAGAAATTGATGTAAAATTGAAAAACATCAAGACATGTTCCATAAGAGGACATCCACCAACTAAGGAACATTAAAAAATAAACATGTCACAGACACTCACAAAAGACAGTTGTTTGTGTATATTGAGCATTACCAGATAAATGAAAGCATGTAGAGAAGGGATACCTGTGAAGAGTGTATAGGTTTCGAACACTCCTATCTGCCTCGGGAGATAAATATTTTCTGTTCTCTCTATCAAGGTCAAGTTGCAAAGGGAACTCATAACGATCATTTATCTGCATAAACAAACGTAAAACAGCAAAAGTAAACTTGATGCTTGTTTTAAGTCGTTGATAAATAAGAAAAGAGAAATGTTACAAATTCTAGCCAAATCATACAACCAGAAACTCACGTTATGCTCTAAAATGATTTGGTACAAGTCAACTTAATTAAAGTTAAAACCAGCACCAAATTTGTTTTTGTCCTAGGTCTCCGCTTTAGATAATAAAAATTAGGTCACTTTCCATAAATAGAAAGAGCGTCTAAGATCACTTATCCAATACTGTGCGAGTATATTGACCTAGTTTGAAACGGAATGTAATTATTTAAAAAAATAGTGCACCAAATAATGTACCCAGAAGTGTTATACTCGCTGGCATTGAATATGGGAAGCGTGTTATGACCAACTACTAATATTGTTTTTAGCAAACTAAAGGAGCAACAAACGATCTAAGCTCCAATGGACCATCAACATGGACCGAGAAGGGTAGTCCATAGAGAGGCATAAAAATATTCGAGGATTCAGATTTCAGACATTTCAGTTAGATAAATATTATAAGTGGAAGCCAAGTAGGAAGGAAATTTAAGTAAGAGCTTACCTTGACCATAGTATCACGAACAAAATCGTATTCGAATCTTTTTAACTGAAGCTGAAGAACTGGAGGGAAGTCAATGAAAAGGACACCTTTTTTAGCATCCTGCAAAAGTAAGCAATTACCTCAGACATCTCAATTCGTTTCTATACAACTTTTTATTCCCCAGGCCCACCCCCATATATATATGTATATATATATATATATATATATATATATATATATATATATATTCAAAGGCGAAATTTACTTTTGATTATTACTTAAGGTCCTAAAAAAGTTATTTTTTTTTCACAAAATCTATTTTCTCCTCCATATCCTGTCCTGTTTTATTGGCCAAAATAGGTGTTATTAGTTCTTGATGAGAATTTTCCATGAAGTATGTGTCCAACAAAGTATTATCTCAACATCCTCCTGAATATAAAGCCACAGAAGAAAGTAGAAGATGTCCAACCTGCAATCCATACTGCTCGGCTTGATACTTGTTATCACCCTCAAGACGTTCTACTTCCACATATTTGTCAAAAGAAGCATAGATATCTTTACAACCTTTAACATCAAGCTGCAAATCTGGCACCAGTGTAAGTAACATTAGGTGAAAACAAAAGCAGCTTCAAGTCACTCTAGTTGAGTCTTGGGTCATACCATAGAAAGATTCCTTTCTTGTTGATTTGTAGTCCACATTAATACATTCTATGTAATTCATATGGTGTCCCTCAAATAACTTCTGTATTGTGCCCTCCACTACTGTTCTCTGCAATAAATAATGAACTATAAATAAGTACCTAACTTTTAGCAGCACACGTGCAAGCAGTTGCTTTACTTTTCATCAATTGAGCGACCAGAAAATCATGTTTCTTGGCTTATTACTTTCATTTTGTCTTCAAGTTTTTCACAAAGAACCCTGTTCAGTTCTTGAACATCATGCTGCATAAAAGAATCATATGTATCCCAACCAAAAGACTTCGTCAACTCCTTAGTTGCCACACTTGTATCACTGTACTGTAACTTATAGAATAAACTTTGAAGGGCCAAAGGAATGCTTCCAGATGGGTTATCATTTTCTGTTGTTGGCATGTGGTATACGGCCTGCAGAAAATCACAAATGAGTTCCTTTTGCCTGAATATTTAATGGAGATAACATCAGACTGATAAGCAAACCTTTCTAAAGTAAGGAATGTGATATAGTGTCTGCAGAAGGGAGTTCATATAACAAGTAGCACCCTGATTCTTGAGCCCTACATAACCTGTCTCTTTTTTTGAGTCATGGGACCAGTAATCAACAACTCTACGAACAGAAACATCAGCCTCCACTAGACACGTATCATTCACAAGATAACCTCGACCAGGGTCATAGAGTTCACTAAGAGGCATGAATGAGGTGAATCCCCAATCACTTTCTCTAGAATTGAACTGGTGTTGTGTATCTGCAGGATTGGTTTATCAAAATCACCAACCAACCAGCAAAGATAGCATATGAATTGTAATAACCTAATCAAAGCCTTGTAAATAAAAAGCAAGCAAGAGGTAGGAAGTACCAAGCATAAGAATCATACATATGTTAGACAGAAACTCAACTGATAAAATGTTGCTTCTCTAATTCTTTAGTTGTCGAAGCAAGAAGGTGAATTCTTATAGATCCAAGACTTATTTTGCATTATTAAGAGACTTGCAGAGAAGCAGAAAATTCTACCAGAAATAAGATGCAAAAAGATCCTTTTCAATTTCGGGAATGCTTTCAACTCGGCACAGAAGCATTCAGAAATATAATTAATAAACTATTCCAACAGAAGTTTACAATCATGTTGAATAATAAAACCAAGGAAACCAATAAAATCATAAAAGTCACTTTTGCCATATTAACTTATTATCCCAACCATTCAACACCATTTCCGAAATTAATATTCCTAGTGCAACTGCAGATTGAATCTTACCTTTCCTTATTGTGAATTTGCTATGAATTTGATTAACTATAGACAAACTAAATTGTGCATGTCTGCTCCAACCATAGGGCAAAGTTGAAGAGTCTGCAACATCCAGATACATAGACAAATGATCAACATTGTTCCCTTTCGGAAATATAAGAACTCTCCTGACCACCAAAAAGTAGTTTGCATCAGCTACAACATAATGCCAACATATCCGGAACAGATAAATGTGGAAAAGAAAAAATAAAGATACCATTTGTATCCTCCAATAACGAAAAATTCAGAATACTGTTTCTTCATGTTCAACTTGGAAAAATTCTCAATTTTCCAAGTAAACCGAGCAGACGGTGGTTCATCTACTGCTTGTGCATCTGCAGTGTTTGTTGCTTCAGCGGGAGCAACTAGAAGATATATAGGTTAAAAACCCAATAAGAAGAAAAAATTATATCGAAAAAACAGTAAAACCTTCCAAGGAATCAGACGAACATCTAGATGGGTTTTCACGATGATGAAAAATTCAGAATAACCATGCAGAGTGCCTTGTATAAAACGAAATGGAACCACAATGTTTTTTTTTCTACAATAACATACCATCCCTTACCTTCCATAGGTTGAGGGCCTTCTGGGGTAAAATCAGCATGCGGCACAAGCATCTGCTCATCTTCTGCCTGCTAAAGAAAGAAAGCAATGCCTTGTCACGGAGAAGTGGATCTAACAGACCTACTCTTGTACACTTATCCCCAGGCCAAACCCTAAATTCCACAAATTTTCCACTAAGCAAAACATGCTATAACAATCTTGAAATCCCACAACCCTAATCAATGCAAAACTCACAATTCCAACTCCCAATAAAGCATACCCGCAACATTAAAAGTTTGTCCGGATATAAATTCAACAGAAAAAGTGAAAGAAAACTCAAACACGAACAGAAACAGAAGAAAACATTAACAAAGTCAATCAACGCCAGGAAACTGGTATCGAGTATCGACAAACATCAAATAGAAAAAACGGTGAGGCGAAAAATTATTTACGTCGACTGGAGGAGTAGTTAGGAGAGTCATGAGAGTAAACTGGCGGAGCGCGATCGAGTAATCGTCGAGTAATTTACAGGAATTTCACAAATTTCGTGAGTTTTCTTTGTGTGAAAATTGTGTTGAAGAAAGGGGGGCTGTGAGTAAATAATAGTCTGGTACCGATTCAGGGGCGTGGAGGTAAAAATAAACAAAAATTGAGGGGTTAAATTTCCCAGTGTAATTTTTTTTTATCATTGTTATGTGCTGCAATCTATATATGGTATTTCGTCAGCCCATAGTTGACATTATTTTAAGTAATTTTTACATTAAAAAGGTAATTAGGTAGTCAATAGTCAACGAAACAAGCTTATACACCTAAAATATTTTAGGACCCTTGTAATATACTTTTGCTATCCCCGTTATTACTGTCCGACTTTCCTAATGAATTATTCCACTATTATTATTATCTTTCCTAAAATGACAAAACTTAACTCTTAAATCTAAAATGAAATGAAGTAGATCTCTCTTTACTCTCTCTTCAAAAAAACCCTTACACGATTATGTTACTCTTGAAATTAAATTTAAGATTTTTAACTTTACTGAGAGTTTAGATAATTCTTTAATTACAACACATTAAAAAAATCGATTATCTCAACTATACATTATAAATATTTGGATAAATTCTAATTTCTTCCAACCAACCTTTCTTTGAAAATTGTGTACATTTTTAATACAATTAAAACTCATACAATACAAACACTTAAATAAAATTTTTAATCTTCATATCGAAAAAGAAAAGAAATGAGATAATAATAGGACTGATTGTAGTATAATTTAGAGTCCGGCGACGAAATGCCCATATGGGGAAAGACAAACACATTTATACTCAATTCTTATATTTAACTACACTATATACCCAAGAAGACGAAAATACCCCTATTATGGATGGTCCGATCACGGTGGGCAGAGGGGCCGATTAGGTCCGACCGATCGGATACGTCCGACCAAGTGGGCCGATCGCTATCCACTATCACATGGGGTGGCCGATCATGGGGGTGGCCGATGGGACTTGGCCGATCATGGGGGTGGCCGATCACATGGGCCGATCATGTGGGGGTGGCCGATCACATGGGCCGATCATGATCGGTCATGTCCGATCGGTCGGACACTCCCATGGTCCGATCATGGTCTGACACTTTTTATGTGAAAGAAGTGAAAAAGTTGGGGTATTTTAGTAAATTTGGGTATATAGTGGATAAGTTTTATAAAGTTGGGTAATTTTGTATTTAATATAATGTAGATGGGTATATTGATATATTAACACTATAATTTATGTAACTATAATTTATGCAACATAAAAATATGGACAAATTCTTATAAGGGTTTTCTTTTATTTAATTAACAGTCTACTATATAGAGACCTTGACAAATTAAGATATGTGCATATTTTGTGGTCTAACCGGTAGAATGGATGATGAGTTCGATTTCATTTAGTATGTGCATATATTCAAAGCATACAAGTTATTTATACATTATTTCATTAAATTAAGTATAAAAGTAATTTAATGATAATGTGTCGATGATAGGATCTCATTATTAATAATATCATTGCATCAATTATGTTTTGATATAAGCAAAATAATTCTAGATCATTTGGTAAATGGATTTTCCTGCCATTTAATCATCATATAAGAATTCAAAATCATTGTGCAAACCTAAAATCATACCGACTTCGACTTGTCAAATGGGCTTCATAAGAATAACTTAATTAATATCATTATTAGAAAAAGGCTCCCTGTATATATAAATGATAACTTTGATAACTTCGGTGAAGTCGAAACGAACATTCTTAAATCATAATCATCTGAGATATAATATGCTCCGCCTTAAATTATCATCATGTTTGATGTTGAAAATAAAGGAAAAAACATTCTCCAACACTAAGTATAATTTCAAAAACATAAATATGATTCATTGCATCTTTTATATATTCCGTTTGAAGCTATCTATTCCTTTCCAGCACGAGAACTAAAAAAATAGATGATAAAGTAAAAGAGAGAAAATAAATGAACTAATGAGATAGTAGATGATAAAGTATGTGATAAAGTAATAATTTTTTTTAAAAGTTATTTACTTTTTTTAGAAATTGGTCATTTCAAATGTCAGGTTCCTAAAAAGAAAACTAATCGCTTTAAACTAGACGAAAGGAGCACTATACAAGAGCTCAATGTTTCTAATACGTATTTCGAATATTGGCTGCGGATTTTTCTCGTTTGTCATCACAAAAATTAGTAGTAGTATAATTTTTTATGTCCTTGACTTCTACTACAAAATATTACAAGAAATGTAAATTTATAAGATTGGATAATATTTTGTACTTGTATTTTATGGACTTTCAAATTAATAAAGCAAACCCTTGTAAAAATATGAATATTGTGTTTAGTTTAATTTGAATTTACAATACAGTTGGACAGTTGTTAATTGTTACGTGTTGCTACCTATATGAGTATTAACTATAAACTAAATTGATAAGACAAGAATTTAATGATGAAAATTATGAGGGAAGTATAAAAAATAAAATAGACCCTATAATGAAGTTATTTTAGGTAACTTACATAAAAAGGGAAGTATAAAAAATAGAATAGACCCTATAATTAATTAATTAATTCAATTGACGATTTTTAATTTTATAATTAAGGAATTATTTTTTATGATATTTTCAACTGTCAATGCAATAAATTTAAGCACTTAATATATATCCGACCGTTGTATTACACCCGGCTAGATACAGGCTACAGATTATAATTGCAATTTATATAAAAATGAAAATACAGACAAACCCATGCTCGATTTAACTTTTAGTTAAATCAAAATCAATACAAGTAGTACAATATTCCAAAGTTACCCCCAAAGAAAACATCCATAATCATCAGAGAATATGTCAAGTGAAGATATAGACAAGAAGTAGAAAAAGGCCTACTACCTACACAGCAAAAGAAAAAGGGGTTTAAAAAATGTCCCCATGGATGGCATAGCGGTGAAAGTGGGTGGCCCAGGACCAATAGGTCATGGGTTCAATTCTCACTGGACACGCTATGTGTGAGCCTGTCACCCTGTCACATTAAGGGTGGTTTAACTATTCTATGTGGTTTGCAGACTATTGCACAGGAGCGAGGTTTACCCTGTGCGCACCGAACGTAGCAGCTGCGGGTTCCTCGTAAAAAAAAAAAAAAAAAAAAAAAAAGGGGTTTAAAGGGCACTTTAACTAATTCATAATTTATATAAATATTCCGACACCATAAGGAGGATGTCAAGTCTACCAACCCTAACCCATTGTGCATCGGGAAGTCGCTAACGGGTAAATACATCATCCATCTGACCCTTTGTCCATGTTTAATGAGGCGATTCGATGCCTTGTAGTCCGTAATGACATCTCCACCTTCCGTTCATAATAAAAATAAACAAGCTTACATGAAGACGAGAGAATTGATAAAAACTCGGGCATGATTGGACTATGTAATGGGTAAAAAATTAATTTTAGTCCATTATGTTGGTTTTTCTCCACTTTTAGTTAGTTATGTTGATTGTGTCAATTTTACTCCGTTAGGTTGGTAAATAGTCTGATTTTGATCCGTTTTAAAAAAAATTCACACGTGTATACGCATTGATAATTAAAAAAATAAAAATAAATCTTATTTGTAAAATAACTATATTTTTTTAAATTTCACAACAGGATAATATATTTTTAAATTTTCGCATGAGTGAATTTTTTTTTCTATTTTTGGGGTGTGTACACGCGTGAAAAAAAAAATAAAATTGGACAACTTTATCCAATTTTACAAAACGAACTAAAATTGTACTATTTACCAACCTAATGAACTAAATTGACATTGACCAACATAACGGACTAAAATTGGCATGAATCAACATAATGGACCAAAATTGATTTTTTTTTCTCGTGTAAATGCTATGCCTCAAACTCATGTAGCTATTCTTCTATGGTTTGGAATAGAAAAATAAAAGTGAGTAATTTAATTAGATAACAGGTCCTAGAAGCATTTAATGTTATAAAAATAATTATACATTGAAAAGAGTAATCAAACAATTTAACACGGCACTTTTCCTTATTGGAAGCATCTCCTAAAGTGTGAAAACTGCCTTGAATTTTTCATAATATTAAAGCAGAATCTTTGGTGCGTAAATAATTCTTTATTCTTTTATAATAAACATTAGAGGTACTTTAGGGTTCGAGTTCCATGGTCAAACATTTTGCAGATCAATCCACATGGTCAAACATTAATAAAAGGCTTCCATACATATATATATATAAGAATAACACAATAATAAAATACTATATACTTATATAAACGATAACTTCATCAATCAAGTCAAGCTCAAGTCAAAATAGACATTCATAATCATCATAGAGGTAGTATTATATACGCATCAACGTACTTGCTCTTCTGGCCATCTACAAAAAGATTTCTCAATCAATCATACATAATTAAATCTGCTCTACAAAAAAAGGGGTTTCTATGTTAGCGACACTTAGTATGCGTGGGTAAAGGAAAATGAAAACATATGGCATACTTAAATATAAGAAACGTCCATCGGAGTGAAGAATTACGTAACTTTTTCATGCAACACCATGCACATGTGCACCCAAATATAATATACATTATTTATTATAACTAATTCCCTTCTTTACTATAATGTTAACGTGGAAAAAAAAATAAAAAAAAAATAATGAACCTCCCATGTTATGAAATTCACGGGTACACACTAAACATACGTATATATATTATTATACAGATACAATCTATTTTATGCTGTTTATGTAGTTACACATAGATTAATGTCATAATATACAAGTATTTGAAACTAAAAATGCTTTTGAATTTCTATATTGTACTAATACTGCAAAACCAAGTATCTCTATCGACCTCAAACACACACACAACGTTGAATAAAATATTTCTTGATTTTCTCTTTAATGAATTAAAGCCACTCTGAAATATGAGTGGGATCTTCTGCCCCACTTGATGGACACTACATGTCCCACCAATAAGGTGATCCCCTGCCCTGAAATATATCATATTTCCGATTCAAAAACATCAAAATCTTCTAAAACTTGCCTACTACCTCATTAAATATCTACTATCTAAAAGATCCGCGATCCAGAAACTCAAAATGAAATAAGAATAGAAGCTACTAAGAAAATTAATTAACAAAGAATGAAAAGATTGGAGGTGCCAAAGGAAATTATCAAGATAGTTGCATGGTTCCATGCGCAAAGGAAAAATTTGATCATTATAAGTTGAAACGGTTTCATATTATGTACTGATGAAAACCGAATTCGAGATTGATAGCCGATTGTGTTTACGTTCCTCGCGCCAACCCTAATCGCTGCGATCACAAACCCTAGTCGCCTAGTAATTGAATTTCCGAGAAGATAAATTCGAAATCAAAACGGAAACGAAAATCAATATCAAATCGAAACGGGAAAGCGGTCCTACGAAACCAAGAAGGTATCGTCCTCCTCAAGACAAAGTCTTGCCCAATGCAATCCGAATCCAAAAAAACATCACTAATACTAGGGTTCTCATCCCCTTTTATAAGGATGGATACCCACAATAATAGAGTCCCAAACTTACGAAAACATACCAAAAATACTATAAATACTAATATAGAAATAATAATATAAAAGTGCAAATAATAATATAAAAGTGCATGAAATCCAAATCGCCATCCATCTACGAATCTTCACCCACGATCGCATGCACATGCAATGCCTCTACGTTACTTCTGATTAACTCCCTCTTGATTAACCCGAGCTCGTCGTACGTAAAACCTCGTAAACCGATTATCCCGAGCTGCTTCATTTCCTGACAAATCTTCCGGTTCTTCCGATCGCTCCACATCATGTACTAACCTGGTAGGCTGCATATGACCGTTTTGGAGCGTTGTCAGAAAGCTCTAATCCCAGGTACAGTCCCCAAACATATTTTAATCTGTAAAACACAAGTAAAACAAGAGTGAAGGGAAGAAACACATGTAAGAGGAAGAATAATACGGCAAGAGATAGATGAGTAGCTGAAAACGAAAGGATACAATGTCTGAATCTTGAAGATATTCCACCCCATTAAAAGGCAAAAATGCGAACTTCCACTGGGAAAAGTTAGGTTCTCAAAATTAATAGCAATAGATAGTAGTAACCCACAAACTAAAAAAATGGATATCCATTTCAGAATTTTGGTTTTCGGACATCTTAAAAGAGAGAACAACACACCTCAGAAAAATCGTCATCTGGAATATGCAATTTCTTTTGTATACGCACTTTAATATCTCTCCCAAATTCTCTCTATCATTAATGGCCAAGAGAAAGGGATTCCAAAAATTATGAACCTGCGGTAAGGAGGACAACACGATAAGCCTATGCAATGTCAATCTGATGAAGTAACATTTCAGAATGGAGCAACATAAATGTGTGCCGAATATGCTACCTGAGTATCTTCCAGAAAAAAATAGTATACATGAATCAAACGATCAAGAGGACAAAGGTTTTTCTCCTCCTCAGTTATCTGCAGTGAAGAAAAACAGAAGAATGTTTTAAACATGATAAGTTTACATCTCATATATGTTTAAACAATTGTGTTAATGCAAGTAATTTTTCCTTATGATTGGGAAACCAAACATACCAGGAACTGGAAAGAGAGGTCACAGAAGGGGGAAATAGAATGAAAGAGAGATAGATGGAGAAAATATGGAAGGTGTGTGCCCAATATTCATCATGTATATATGTCCTCAATCTTTTCTTGGAGTGGGTATATCTGTAGACAAGCAGCAAAAATGATGTATGCCTTAAATAGAATTGCAACAAGCCCCAAGTTAGAATATCACGAATACAATTATTTAGCAAAACAAAGGGTTCTAGCAGCCACTCTGCCAGCAATAAGGCCAACAAGATCAATCCTAAAGACTCATTCACATGCAAACCCTGTAAAGAAAGAGATTACACAGAAAAAAATAATAATAATAAACAAGCTTACATCAAAACAACAGAGTTAAAAAAGACTCAAGCACAACTGAACTATATAAAGCTATGCCTCAAACTCATGAAACGTAAAAGTAAATAATGTAAGATAATATGACCATATAATATTTGAGTTCATTTTCACACCAAAATCTAAGATGAAAATGCTCACTCATTTATCTATATTCGGTTTCTTGAGATATAATAAGAGATAAAGAACACAACTGTAAAAACGTTTGTCTGACAAAAATGCAAATTGTTAAAAAGTCATTCAATGACCCAAGGTAAAATTATAAACCTAAAAACCAAAATCAGAGAATAGGTCCTGGAAGGAATTGCCTTATCTTTGGTGGCAGGATGGAAAGCAACTTTCAAAGTTTTAAGACCTTGCAGTTCAGGCAAAGGAATATCCAACACTTCATAGTGTTAACATATCTGAAATCTATAATAGACAAGGTGCAGATGTAGTAAGCACACAAAACACAGAAAAAATAGAACTCAACTGGGAAGGCTCATATTCATACAAATCACAATCATATACCACCTCGTTAGATCGCATGTCCTTAAGTCGTTCAGCACTCGATACTTAAATAGGTTGGGACTTTGGTTGCTGCGAATAACAGTTATGGGATGTAAGCCTAATTTTAGACGGGTCATCCAAGCAAAGATGTCGGGCAACATATTCAACAACTTCATCATAGTTGATTTGCTTTGACCTGAAAATTTATGCCAATCAGGATGATAATCATTCGGAAATGGATAAAAGGAACAGATCAACCACAAGAACGCTCATGGACTTCAACATTTACAATCTAAAATTCGTACAGTTCCAGAGAAAACTCATCTTCCTTGGCCTTCTCCAGTGAACGAAAGCGAACCATCTAAAAACCATCAAACAAGCCGCATAAGTAATGAATGACATAAGTTTAAAGTGCAAGGTATAAACATCTATAATAAGAGCTTAGGACAACAACTTATACCATTGCTTCTATAAGAAGACAAATCAGATTAACATCATTCCTCCCTCCAATATTCTCCACCTTAATGTTAGACTATTACCAAAAAAAAAAAAAAAAAAACTATACCTGGCGATTGTGAACATAAATCAAGAAAGCAGAGACAGTAGGGTAACTGAACTCTGCATTGCTCAGACCTTGAGGGGACTTTTGGAAGCAAATTGTATCACTATCTTCTAGCTGAGCGTCAAGGTGAGCAAATGAGGAAAGGAAAACCATGTCAGGGATGAATTGAGAAAGTTCTGTTTCATCAGAAGTGGCTAACATTTCCTATTGCAAAATGCAAAAACTGAGTGTGGATCTAAAATAATACTCCCTCCGTCCCATAATTGTTGTCCCTCTTTCCTTTTCGGGACATCCACAATTGTTGTCCCCTTTCCTTAAATAGCAAATTATTACACACACTTTAGTTGAGGGTCCCACCATCTTACTCACAACCAACCACTCTCCTAAATTCCCGTGCCAAAAAGAAAAGGGACAAGAATTGTGGGACGGAGGGAGTACCCGACAGCCACGAAAAGTAAGCTTCTTATCAATGTGCTCGCACATGGCATTAGGTTCATATTTGATTTCCTAAAAGTAAAGTCAAATGTCAGGTAAATCGGAGACTTTAAAAGCTCAAAGATTTGAAATGATACAAATTTCAAAATAAAATAGAAAAGAGGTTTAACCTCAAAGAGTTCATTTTCTTCATCAGGAGTAAAACCAACCATTTCATTAAGCTTTTTCAATATGTCAATTGGCTTGCCACTCGATTTTACAAACAGACGTCCAACATATCTAAACCCAAAGAGCAGAAGTCATAAATACCATGCAGTTCAGCTGAAGGGAAGTTGACTTGACACAATCGATACTAATATTTTATCTTCATAGACTCATAGTTTATATAAGGAAAGTTATTTAGCTATTCATTGCCACAAGCTGGAAATCTAAATAAAAGGTTACATGAAATACAGTGAGCTATCTCAGTTCCTGATTCGTATTCCAATAAACTGGCAAAAGATCAAAGTTAAACTTGGTTTACATTGAAAATGCAACGGACGGAAATAACCAAACATGACATGATATTCTATAAATGCATAGTTAGTACGACATGAGCTATACCTGAGTTCCTTTTTGATTGGATCATAGAGTTTGAAAAACAAAAGAATATCCTCCATGATATTCTCTGGTGGAGGAAGAAGTAGTATCTCCTGTATCAGTTGTAATGGGGCACGAAGAGAACGACACAAGTCAAGTAGCAAAAATAATCATTTACCATGACCAAAAGTTTTTTAAAAAGTAACGGGTAAGTTATACTACCAAATCAAAATTTACTTCCATAAATAATTTTAGCACAGTGTTTTTTTTTTTGTCGGATTCTCCTCTTAATTGACCTACCTGAGGGAAAAAAAAAAGGACGGGACAATAATGACATAAGTGCATGCAAAAGGAAAAAAGAATTACTAATAGACAACACAAACAAACTGAAAATACACATCTTAATAAAAGCATAAACCCCATCTTAAAACAGTTATAAATTAAATTTGTTTAACTGTTCTGTTTTTGTACTTATTTAATAGTACGCGTATTCGTTTCTTGTGTTTCATGTGCAAGAGAGAACGATTTGCTATTTATGTATGGAAGTACAAAGACTTTCACATATATAGTGGGACTAGAGACACTATCACAATCTCAACACAATATATAACGTAAGAAGGTTGTACATGATATCTTCAAAACTCCCTCAATTTAGAACATATATATCAATATATAGTGCACTTTTCAAGGGTAACTTAGTTCTATACCACGGAGGGCAGTGCAAAAACATAAACCAAAAAAGAAAAAAAACTTACAGATTGAGTTTCCTCTTGCGGAGTGATAGGGCGGTGTGGCCGTTATGTACGATTTTGGTGCATAACCCATAGCCAAAAGCATTGTAATTGCACTGGTATCTCAAACTCCTTAGCAACTTCTTCCTGAGAATTGGCATGATACAAAATAAGGTGCCACATTGTAGTTGATTATCTCCGCACCCAACAGATCTGTCACCTTGAAAATGTTAGTGACAATGCATAAGTTAAGAGAAGACAAATCATGTTCTTTTAATGAACTGCTAATTTTAAGATTTAATTCATGCAGAGTTAAACAATTAAATGCGGGTTGTATCTTCCAGCTTATCAGATCAAGTGAGTTGGCAAACCACCAGTAGACATGAAATACGATGCAACATGAAGTGGTCCCCTTCCAGAAGACAAGAACAGGATTACTAATTAATCATGTGCTACAGATGCAAGAATATATAAAGATACCTTAAAATAAGTAAAAGATAGTTCTTTCTGAATACGGAATTTGCAAACTTTGTCATAATCCACAAGATCAAAATATATCTCCTTTCCAATCTGATGGACTAGATCCTTGTCACGAGCCACCTACAAAAGTAATAGAATTAAGAAACTTTCATATAAAATATGTGGAAAAGGACATTAATACAAAGTCGAAGACCTTTATAGTTGTATAGAGGTGAGCCTCTGCCCTTTCCTTTCTATTTTGCTCCTTTTCTTCCTGCTCTCTCTTCAATCGTATCTGTAGTTAGATCTAATGGAGTTAACAATAAGCACGAATAAGAGGCAAAACTCATGGATCTTACCCTCAGATGTTCTGCTATGTCCTTCCCATCCACATTACAGATTATTTTCTCCATGTCACTTTCACGTATATAAACAAGCATGTAGGCATTTGAAGATTTGGTAAATTCGAATGGTGAATTATTGATTCCCCGGGCAAAAATCAATACAAGTAATTCACTAGTAAAAATAAGAGCTTCACATGTACTAAAAAGAACAAATACGTCTTACAAAAAAGCACCTTTCATGTCTTCCTTGGTTACACGTTCATTATCAAATATGAACCTGGATAAACATAGTACAGGAGTGTGTAAGTTACATAAAACAACAATCCACATTACACAATGATAAGAAGGTGGTTGTCTCAAATCTGAGCAAGCACATATAACATGTAGCATGATGTTCTCAACCAAGGTACCACACATGCCAAACGGACAAAAGGGAAAGAAAGAAAACAGAGAGGATAAAAGACCAAGCAAAAGGGACAAGATCAAACAGAGTTTGTGGCAAAATCACCACCAAGGTAAGATCAATTTGCTATTTAGGAAGCAGAGCTAAACAAACATTTTAGTCTCAAATAATAATAGTTACACTGACTAAATTGCTCGAATAACATGTAAGATATATATTTCAGTAGGCACATTACCAGCATACCATGAAAAATTAGAGGAGAAAATGAAAAACAACAAAAGGTAAGTTCGGAAACACAATCCAGGAGCCATAATATGGGGGCATACCACTGATCAGAAAGTGTTGGCCGGATATATGCATAATAGTCTCCACCATGCCTTCCACCACCGTGAACCAGGACACTGTTAAAAAATACAACATTTAATATTAGGAATCATGTCGACTGAACTCTACCAGAAGTTTCATAAGGTAATGAAACATGAAAAACGGAAGGAAGAAGTAAAGGCAAGAGGGCATTCACCAACTGAGGACCATTAAGAAAAGCATGATGTCATGGCAACTCATAGAAGACTGTTTGTTGTTGGGATACATCAAACATTTTTAGATAAAGCGTCCAATTGAAAAACATGTATAGAAGGAATACCTGTGAAGAGTGTATAGGTTGCGGACACCCCTATCTACTTCAGGAGATAAGTATTGTATGTTCTCTCTATCAAGGTCGAGTTGCAAGGGGAATTTATAACAATCATCTATCTGCTTGGTCAAACAAAAAAAAGTAAACTTGATAATTGTCTGACAGATGATAATAAATAAGCAAATAGAAATGTTACAGTTACTAGTCAACTCGTACAACAAGAAACTAAAATTATCAATGTTTTTGTATAAGTAGTCAACTTAATGACATTTAAAATCAGCACAAAAAGGGCAAACTAGTTCGTCATTTGAGATAAAAATTTATAAGTCCACTTTCCATATATAGAAAGAGCGTCTAAGATCACTTGTGCAATACTGGACAGTGTAATGATTGAGAACGAGATGGAATAAAATTATTTATAAACTAGTGCAGCAAATTGATCATCCAGAAGTGCTAGTCCACAAAGGATTGAGTTACTTTAACATGTGTAATCTCCAACACAAGAACACGAAATATATCAGTAAGTGTTATAATGGAACGGCATTGGAAATATGGGATACATTTACTTAATTGACCAACTAGTATATTGTTTCTAGAAGGCTCAACACACGAAAAAAGTTCCAGATCAACATGGACCAAGAAAGCTAGGCCATACAGAGGCATCAAAATAGTTGAGGATTTAAATTTTAGGCATTTCAATTAGATGTTCTGCTAAATAAACAACCAAGTCCCAACAGGAAAACTTAAAGAACTTACATTGACCGTAGTATCACAAACAAAATCATACTCGAATATTTTTAACTGAAGCTGAAGCACAGGAGGGAAGTCAATGAAAAGGACACATTTTCTAGCATCCTGCAAATCATTACCTTGGACACGAGAACCAAGGAAGGATAAAGGGGCGAGAGAGAGAGAGAGAGAGAGAGAGAGAGAGAGTAAATTAAGGTTCGTACTAACCTTTGATAATTACACATAAAGTCCTAAACAATTATTCTTGCACAACTAATGCATTTTCTCTTCTCCATTCACTCTCCTGTTTTTATTAGCCAAAAGTAGGGTTATTAGTTCTTGATGAGGATTTCACAAGTATGACTCCCAAAAAAATTCTTTCAACATCCTCTCAGATATCAAACCACAGAAGAAAGTAGAAGATGGCCAACCTGCAATCCATACTGCTCAACATGATACTTGTTATCACCTTCAAGGCGATCTACTTCCACATATTTGTCAAAAGAAGCATAAATATCTTTACAACCTTTAACATCAAGCTGCAAATCTGGCACAAGCATAAATAACATTAGGTGGAAAATAAAGCAGCTTCAAGTCACTTTAGTTGAGTCTTCGGGCAAACCATAGAAAGATTCCATTCTTGTTGATTTGCAGTCCACATTAATACATTCTATGTCATTCATATGGTGCCCCTCAAATAACATTTGTATTGTGCCCTCCACAGCTGTTCTCTGAAATAAAACATAAGCATCTAATTCTTAGCAGCACATGTGTAAGCAGATGCTTACTTTCTCTTTTCATCAATTTAGCAACCAGAAATTCTTATGTCTCTTGGCTTATTACTTTCATTTTGTCTTCAAGTTTTTCACAAAGAACCCTGCTCAGTTCATGAACATCATGCTGCATAAAAGAATCATATGTATCCCAACCAAAAGACTCTGTCAACTCCTCAGTTGCAACACTGGTATCACTATGCTGGAACTTATAGAACAAACTTTGAAGGGCCAAAGCAATGCTTTCAGATGGGTTATCATTTTCTGTTGTTGGCATGTGGTATACGGCCTGCAAAAAATCACGAATAAGTTCTTGTGCCTGAATGTTAAATTGAGAAAACATCAGACTGATGAGCAAACCTTTCTAAGGTAAGGAATACGATATAGTGTATGGAAAGGCAGTTCATATAAGAAGTAGTACCCTGCTTCTTGAGCCCTACATAACCTGTCCTTTTTTTTGAGTAACGGGACCAGTAATCAATAACTCCACAAACAGAAACAACAGCCTCCACTAGACAAGTATCATTCACAAGATAACCTCGACCAGGGTCACAAAGTTCACTAAGAGGCATGAATGAGGTGAATACCCAACTACTTTCCCTAGAATTGAACAGGTGCTCGGTATCTGCAGAATTGGTTTAGCAAAGGTGAGAACCTAATCAAAAGCAAGAGAAACAAAAGGCAAAGAACTTGCGTCCAAGTTATTTTGTATTATTGAGAGACTTGCAAAGAAGTAGAAGATTCTAATTGAAATATGACAAAGAGATCATTTTCAATTTTATGCTTTCACCTCGGCATGGAAGTATTCAGAAAAAAAATTAATAAACCTCACTAGCAAGAACTTTCGTCCGGGAGAACTTCAGATACAACTTAATTAGCATGATTGGTGTAGCAATACTTTTCCAGTAGAAGTTTAGACATTCATATTGAATAATAATTAAAAAAAAATACCTAAGGAAACCAAGAAAATAAGAAAACTCACTTTCGAAATTAATATCCTAGTGTAACTACAAATTAAATCTTACTTTTCCTTATTGTTAATTTGCTATGGATTTGATTAATAATGGACAAACTAAATTGAGCACATCTGCTCCCATCACAGGACAACTTCTCTGAAGAGTCTGCAACATCCAAACACATAGACAAATGATCGACCTTGTTTCCTTTAGGAAATATAAGAACTCTCCTGACCACCAAAAAGTAGTTTCCATCAGCTTCACACAGTGGCGGAACTAGAGCTATATATGAAGTTGGGGGGTCGAAATAGAGGAACAATGGTGGCCGAAGGCAGATAAAAAATCGAGAGTTGCTAAATATAGTTTTAAATGGTTCGAACACAAATATGATATGAAAGATATAATATATATATATATATATATATATTATTTCTTGTATTTGTTATGAGAAATATACTTATATAAGTAGTAGAAAAAAGAGAGAATTTTTTATAACATGTGAGAGAGTTATACATGTATATTGAATTAATTGTATTTGTAATAAAAATAAAGAAAACTAAAAAAAATAATTTAAAAGTCTAAAAATAGAAATCAAATGAGTACATTGGATTTTAAACATGAGACCTCTCTTAAAAGAGATAAAATCATTAACCAACTGCACTACAAACTAATAGTTAATTATATTTTTCACTAAAATTATTTATAAGCAATACGAATCCTATGCACTATTTAGTCGAAGTTCCGTCGGCCGGGGGGTCGGTCGACCCTCCCGATCCCCCTCTAGTTCCGCCATTGGCTTCACATAATGTCAACACATCCAAAACAGATAAATATGGAAAAGAAAAACATAAGATACCATTTGTATTCTCGAACGAGGAAAACTTCAGAATAGTGTTTCTTCATGTTCAACTTGGAAAAGTTATCGATTTTCCAAGTAAACCGAGTGAATGGTGGTTCATCTACTGATTGTGCATCCACAGTGTTCACTGCAATAACCAACGACCAATGACTTAAAAATCTGAAAGAACAATCCAACTCAAAGAATCAAAAACTCAGAATAACCCATGCAGAGGGCCTTGTATAAAGTGAAATTGAACTAAGTTTCTAGAGTAACATAGTATCACTATACCTTCCATAGGTTGAGAGGCTTCTGGGGCAAAACGAGCTCAAGCATCTACTCATCTTCTGCTAAAGAGAAAAACCAAGGCCATGTCAAGGAAAAGTGGATCTAATAGACCTACTCCTGCAAACCGTAACTTCGGAAAATCCTCCACTGAGCAAAATATGCTACAAAAATCGTGAATCCCCACAACCCTAATTAGTGCCAAACTCAAAATTCCCAATCCCAAGAAAACGTGCGCTCAACAGGAAAATGATATAAAAGTCAAGAAGCGGGTCTTAACAAGCATATCTACAAGAAAAAAAATGGTTAGGCGAAAAATTATTTACATGGAGTTGAGGGAGTCATGAGGGAAACAGGCGGAAGCGCGATCGATTATGGAGTAAAGTTTTATATTCCCTCCGTCCCATTGGAAGCGTCTTATTTTCCATTTTGGGCGTCTCATTGGAAGCGTCTTGTTTCTAAAAAAGGCAAGAATATGTAGACAAGATTTAACTATCCAAAAGTCAAACAATATACACCACACATTATCATTTTCTTAACCTCCGTACCCATTGAAAACAAGACGCTTCCAATGGGACGGAGGGAGTATGGCCATATATAAGTCGAATGACTATAGACTGTAGATTCCCGCCAAACCCTCATTTTTGACGCCACCAATTAATAGTCCGTCCGTCCATCCATACCATAATGATAGACGTAAATCCATCTGTAAAAGATGAAAATTGAGATGCGATTGAGATTTACTGACATCTAATTAATAGAATATTTCCATCAACTTCATTATATTTACCGTCGACTGCCGTCACATGTAACACATAATGATACTCCCATTAATCCCCCTAATTTAACGTCGTTCCATGCAATTTGCTCCTTTTCTTCCTGCTTTCTCTTCAATTGTATATGTATATGGATCCAACGCAGTTAGCGATTAACACTATCAAGAGAAAAACGAATGGCATGTCACGGAGAAATGGAACCTTAGCCCCAACCCAAACCCTAGATTCGACAAATCTTCCACCAAGCAAATTAATTTTGCTACGACAATATTGTTCCCATAACCCTAATCATGCAAAACTCAGAATCCCTAAAGGTTATCCAGAATTCCAGATACTAAATTCAAGACGAACAAAGTGAAAGAGAACACAAGCGCACACAAAAATAGAAAGAAAAACATTAACTAAATCACATCACCCACGGGTATAAGCAAACATCAAAAACAAAATTTATTTTCATGGACCGGATGAGTAGTTTGGGAGTCATGATCCTAAACTGAAAGCAGCGCGATCGATCAACGGGCGAATAATTTACATTGTGTGAAAGATGGAATGCAGACGAGAGAGGGTGGCTGGGACTAGTAGAACATCTGTTGCAGCCTGCAGTAGAACTTCTGTAACGCCCCAATTTCATAACTTTTAAGGGAACGTCACCTCATGCATAAATTTAATCTTCTCAATTTATTTTTTCAAAAATAATAAATTTATAAAATTAATAAGATTTTAATGCATTTCATAATAGCGGAAGTCTTGAATAAAAAAACATGTGCACCTATTAGTTCACGGAATTATATAAAGATAAATGCATAGTTCAAGATAAAACTAAGTTACTGTGTTAAAAACAATATTTTAGATCCTTTCATATGTGACCATCACCATCCACCACTTCAAGCACCTGCCGGACCATGATCTGAAAAGGTGAAAATATAAGGGGGTGAGTACGACTACTCAGTAGGGTCAACATTATCCAAACTATAAACTATAAAGGATTTAACATGAGAAATTAGACATGCAAGCCCGGAGGCTTAACCGAAGGTTTTACTGTTGTGAATTGCCCGAAGGCTAACCCGAAGGTTTTACTGTTGTGAATTGCCCGAAGGCTAACCCGAAGGTTTTTCTGCTATGAATTGCCCGAAGGCTAACCCGAAGGTTTTACTGCTGTGAATTGCCCGAAGGCTCTGCCTATACTGAATAACGCATGAGAAAAACTGTATAGTGTATAATAAGGATAAAAGTAAAACCCCACCTTAACCTTTTGAGTAAATGAAAATGTATATCCGGTGATTAAGTCTTGCGCGCTTGTCCTAAACATTTAATAACTTATACTTAATGATTCATGCATGAGGTATTATGCGAGCATCACTCAAATACTAAAATAAACCAAGAAGCACATAATAAATATTTGGAAATCTGCTACCATATAATTATCTGACTAGTTTCTCTTATCAAAACCAAATTCATATAATTAAATTAACATAATAATCAACCAAGCATGCACAACATATATATATATATATATATAAATTACTTAAATCATGAGTGAAATAGAAAAATTTTGAGGTCCCTCTAACCGTTCTCGGCAAAACCAAAAAGAAAAAGTTATATTCATGTTATAATCTATTAATCACCTAAATACATATTCATAAATAACATATTATATATATATAATATTCGATTTCCCTAAAGCAATAATATAGAAGAAAGATCTAAGCTTTACGTATTGTTCATCTAATTATTTATGCTGCGCATGACTTAAGCATAATCCAGTAACTTGTCACTTCATGTATTCCAATACCTACATCCCTATTTTCCAAAACGTCTCAATTAATCAAATTAATAATGGAAGAAGGTCTACGTTATTAAGTAGAAGTGATAATCTGGAGATTAAATATGTCTCTCAATATCTTATGAATTCCTAAACGGCTTACAGAGAAGAACATTGATAACAACATGATTTATCTTATAATATAGCATATAGACAATTTCATAAATAAATCAGAACAAGCAACATTAAACATGCCTCACTCCATACGAACTCAAAACAAGATCAAGTATTTCCCATCAAATAGTTGAACACGATCAAAGCAAAATTTACATTCCTAGCATTAATTTAATAACTAAATAATTAAATCTAAAGCAAGGAGGTACCTCGACAGAAACCCCGAAGAATTCTTAATGTTTTGAACAAGAGAGGGACGGTAGAAGACAAAACGATTTTTATGGTTTGTTATGCAGAGATGATCACTTTATAAGAAATTTTTGGTTGAGATTTTTAAGCATATGCAATAGACGGTGAAATATTTTATCTTAAATCTAACCATAATAAATTGTAACCCACAGAACCTGCGCCTCTTCATCTCAACAAATCTATACAAATTATATATATCTATATTTTTAATCTTGATGTACAAGATTGAGTCTAGACCGATCCAAACTCATAAAATATATATTACTATTATTTTTATTTTTAAATTTGTTACGCCATTTAAGGAACCCAAAAAGAATCTAGATTATATTTGATATTCTATTAAAAATAAAAATAAAAGAATCACTTTTCAAAATTTGTGATAATGATCAACTATATAACACTTAATAATACTCTACGTACTATTTTAAACATCCATAAAAAAAATCATGTTGCATGCTTAAATTAAGTAAATAATGCATGCCTAAATTAAAGAATCTCAAGATAATACTTTATCCATTAATTAAGTTCTAAGCGCGACATATAGGACTTAAACTCAGGATATTATGCATGAGGTGAAAATGTATTTTATTATTATTTTTATTTGTTTATTTATTAAATTTTAGGTAAAAATTTCGGGGTGTTACAATCTCCCCTACTTATAAAATTTTCGTCCTCGAAAATTAATTACCTTTGTCCATTAAATTGGGATATCGTATCTCCATGTCTTTTTCTACTTTTCATGTCGCTTCGCTCGCATCGTGTCTACTCCAAAGAACTTTAATTAATGGCACTTCCTTGTTCCTAAGTTGAATAACCTTTTTGTCTAAGATGACATCTGGCGTCTCCTCATACGACAAATCTTTGTTCAGCTCCAATCTTCATAGTTGACTATGTTGCTTGGATCATGCACATACTTCCTCAAGTTCGCCACATGAAAAACATTATAAATGGACGTCAAACTTGGCGATAGTGCTAACTCGTATGACACTTCTCCAATTCTTTTGAGTATCTCAAACAGTCCAATGTATCGAGGCCTAAGTTTTCCCCTCTTCCCAATTCGCACTACTCCTTTCAGTGGTGACAACTTGAGAAACACTTTGTCACCATTCTCGAATTGTATATCATTCCTCTTCAAATCAGCGTAGGACTTCTGTCTATCTTGAGCAATCTTGATTATCTCTCGAATCTTTGCAATGAGTCCCACAGTTCTTTCTACGATCTCGGGTCCTAATATTCTTTTCTCACCAACCTCATCCCAGTGCAGAGGTGATCTACACTTCATTCCATATAATGCTTCAAAAGGAGCCATCCCTATACTTGCTTGATAACTGTTATTATATGCAAATTCCACTAAAGGCAAATGCCTCTCCCAATTGGTTCCAAAATCTATGACACATGCTCGCAACATATCTTCCAAAGTCTGAATAGTTCTTTCAGACTGTCCATCAGTTTGTGGATGGTAGGCGGTACTAAACTTCAACTTAGTACCCATAGCAGCTTGCAAACTATTCCAAAATTTTGACGTGAACCTCGGGTCGCGGTCACATACAATACTGGTAGGCACTCCATGTAGTCTTACTATCTCATCTATATAGATCTGTGCCAGCCGATCCATATTGTCAGTCATCTTCATAGGAAGAAAATGAGCCGATTTCGTGAGTCTATCCACAATTACCCAAATTGAATGATTTCCTTTTCGGGTTTTAGGTAATGCTACCACAAAGTCCATGGATATCTCTTCCCACTTCCATTGAGGTATATCAAGCGACTTTAGTAGGCCGGATGGTCTTTGGTGTTCAGCTTTTACTTGTTGGCAAGTCATACAACTTTGTATGAATTCTACAATAGTCATCTTCATATTCCTTCACCAAAAGTGTCTCTTTAAATCATAATACACCTTTGTCCCTCCAGGATGGACAGTGTATGGCGTGTTGTGTGCCTCCTCTAAAATCTCCCTCATCATTTCACTTCCTTTTGGTACACAGATCATTCTCTCGAACATCAGCGTCCCGTCTGCTGCAATCTCAAACCCCTTATTCTGCCCTTCCAGAACTTGATCTCTTATCTTGCACAAAAACCTATCTCTCTTTTGTGAATTTGGTCCCTTAGCAAAGGTTGGATCTTCATAGCTGCTAACTTAGTAGTAGTGTCTTCTGTTACTTTCATGATATAAATTAATATAGCTACTCTTATCATGATATAAATTAATATATCAACTCTTATGTATAATGTTATCATGATATAAATAGAATATCTATATATTGTGTTTTTGTATTAATATGATATTACTCTTATTTCATATATTTTATTTTTTAGTATATCCACTAATTAATTAAGCTTAGCTCACCGAAATTAATATATCCACTAATTAATATAGCTTAGCTCTTCATCTTAAACCGACAACTCGTCTTAAAGTTGTCGGTGAGCTAAGCTTAATTAAAGATGCTAATTAAATTGAGTTGTCGGTGAGCTAAGCTTAATTAATTAGTGGATAATATAAGTGATCAATTAAGTCTTAAATACAAACTCATGCTCTAATTAAATAATAATAGAATTATTTATTTAGAATTAATTGGCTAAACCAATTAATTGATAAATATGTTATAAAATTAATTAATTATATTATGTTGTTGCTTGATACTTAAACAATTTAATATATAATTAAATAATAAACTACAATTATGATTACATTAACATTGTAGAGGTGGACTAGTGTGCATCATATTGCATACGCAATACGATCCAATCGCCCAATTTTGACCCATGTTTGACCCGTTGATCCGTTTTGACCAGCTTTTTTTTTCGTATTTATTTTTTTTTCATTTTTTTTGCTTTTTTTTCTTTTTTCGTTTTTTTAATTTTTTTTTTTTTTTTTCATCAATTTTGTTTTTTCTTTTTTTTTCGTCTTTTTTGTTTTTTTGCCTTTTTCGTTTGTTCGTCTTTTTTCATTTTTTTTCGTTTTTTCCGTCTTTTTTGCATTTTTTCGTTTTTTCGTTTTTTTTTTTTGACTTTTTTGTTTTTTTCGTTTTTTGTTCGCCTTTTTCGTTTCTCGTCTTTTTTCATTCACTTTTTTTCGTTTTTCGTCTTTTTCGTTTTTTCGACTTTTTTCGCCTTTTTTTCGTCTTTTCGAAAATACAAAGAATGACACGATACTTTTTTCGTTTTGAAATAAAAAAATATTTTTCATTTTTTCCCCTTTATTATAAGGACGAGAGTGTCACTCTTTGTATACAAAAGTGTCGTTTGTTCTAAACAATGACACTTTTGTTCGTTTGTTCTAAACAATGACACTTTCATTCGGAACAATTGACACTTTTGCTTATTACGATTGACACTTTAGGTAATATTTCTGGTTATTATGCTTCATATTGATTAGTAGATGAAAGTGACACGTTCCTTAATTCTGAGTGCCGATTTACTTCAGTGTGATTGACACTTTAAGATAAATGACACTTTCGTTCGTTGTAATTGACACTTTTTTCATAAACAAATGACATTTTTTTTTCGAAACAAATCACATTTTTAAAAAAAATAATTGATATTCAATAAATGATATAAATGACACTTTATTCAAATACAAATGACACTTTTGTTTGTTACGATTGATACTTTGGATAAGTAACAAATGACACATTTATTCATTACAAATGACACGCCTTCCTTATCAAAAAAATTGGAAAAAAATAAAAAAAAATTATTTGTTACGATTGACACTTTTGTTTGTTACGATTGACACTTTCATAAGCAAAGAGTGACACGTCCGTCCTTAAAATAAAGGGAATAAAAATGAAAAAAAATGAAAAAAAATTTGTTTGTTGCGATTTATACTTTTGTTTGTTACGATTGACACTTTCGTATGCAAAGAGTGACACGTCCGTCCTTAAAATAAAGGAAAAAAAGTAAAAAATAAAAAAAAACGTAAAAAAAATAAAAAATAAAAAAATTAATGATGTCATGCTGAAGTCAGCGGGTCAAACACGGGTCAATGCGGGTCAACGGGTCAAATACGGGTCAAAGCGGGTCAAAATTGGGTAATTGGATCATGTTGCATGTGCAACATGATGCACACTAGCATCATGTTGCACATGCAACATGATCCAATTGCCTAATTTTGATCCATGTTTTTGCCGTTCGCCGCTTTGACTCATGTGTTGACCTTTTTTTTTTTTCGTTTTTTTTGCTTTTTTTTTTTTGCTTTTTTCGTTTTTTCTAATTTTTTTTGTCTTTTTTTCGTCTTTTTGTTTTTTCGTTTTTTTTTTGTCTATTTCGTTTTTTCGTCTTTTTTGTTTTTTTTGTCTTTTTCGTTTTTTCGTCTTTTTTCATTTTTTCGCCTTTTTCGTCTTTTTCGTTTTTTCCGTCTTTTTCGCCTTTTTCGTTTTTTTCCGCCTTTTTCGTCTTTTTCGTTTTTTCGTTTTTTCGTTTTGAAATACAAAAAATATTTTTCGTTTTTTCCCCTTTATTATAAGGACGAGAGTGTCACTCTTTGTATACAAAAGTGCAGTTTCTTCTAAACAATGACACTTTTGTTCGTTTGTTCTAAACAATGACACTTTCATTCGGAACAATTGACACTTTTGTTTATTACGATTGACACTTTGGGTAACATTTCTGGTTATTATGCTTCATATTGATTAGTAGATGAAAATGACACGTTCCTTAATTCTGAGTGTCAATTTACTTCAGTGTGATTTTGGATTGTCCATGTTTTTGTTGATCAGAAGGAGGAATCTCTTCTTAAGACAATTGATTTTGGATTGTCCATGTTTTTCCAGCCGGGTATGTCGAAAAGTAACTTATGCAGTTAGTATTGATAAATTGTTCTTGAATTATGGTCAAGATTAAGTCTTTATGTTTTTTTTAGGAGAGAAGTTTCATGATGTGGTAGGGAGTCCGTATTATGTTGCACCCGAAGTTCTTAGAAAGCATTACGGTCCTGAAGCCGATGTATGGAGTGCTGGAGTGATTGTCTACATTTTGCTCAGTGGAGTGCCTCCATTTTGGTCTGGTAAAAACCCTCAAACTCTTCATAGCTTCCAATATAGAAGGAAAAAGGAAGGAAGGAAAAAGGTTAATTTTAATTATTTTTGGCATGATATCAGAATCTGAACAAGGCATATTTGAGCAAATCCTGCATGGTGATCTTGACTTCTCATCAGACCCTTGGCCGAGTATATCCGATGATGCAAAAGATCTGGTTAAGAAAATGCTCATCCGAGACCCCAAACGACGTTTAACTGCCCATGAAGTCCTTTGTAAGTATTCACCATTCAATTTATGATTTATCAAGTTGGTTTGCTGTTGATTGCTTAAAACTTCAGTCATTTCATTCCAATTCTCTGCTCATACGCGTGTGGGTTTTCATTAGGCCATCCTTGGGTTCAAGTTGACGGTGTGGCGCGTGATAAGCCTCTTGACTCTGCAGTTCTAAGTCGATTGAAGCAATTCTCCGATATGAATAGGCTCAAGAAAATGGCTCTAAGAGTAAGTTTAAAGATTTTAAGGTTAAACTTCGTCTTCTCACTGTTTGAAGAAAAAAACAAATTTCTTCCAGGTTATTGCAGAGTCGTTATCCGAAGATGAAATCGCTGGGCTAAGAGAGATGTTCAAGATGATAGATGCGGATAATAGCGGTCAGATAACGTTCGAAGAGCTCAAGGCTGGACTCAAGAGAGTTGGCGCGAACCTAAAGGAGTCCGAGATTTACGACCTAATGCAAGCAGTAAGTATCCGAATCTCACCAAAACGGGTTTCTAAATGCATCCGATTCTGGAACTGAATTTGCGTAACTGCAGGCTGATGTAGATAAAAGTGGGACGATTGACTACGGAGAGTTCATAGCTGCAACGCTGCATTTGAACAAGATTGAGAAGCAGGACCATCTCTTTGCTGCCTTCTCCTACTTCCAGCAAGCTTGCATGGAGTTTGGTTTGGACGACTCCCAGCTGGAGGAAATGATCCAAGAAGTGGATCAAGACAATGTGAGTAGTTTCACTCTTGTGATGGTTCATCTTACTATGATCTGTATTCACCGGAGAAGCTTTCGTTTTCAGGACGGGCGTATCGATTATAATGAGTTTGTCACCATGATGCAAAAGGGACATGCAATTGGTGGTGGTGGTGGTGGTAAGAGAGGCCTTGAGAACAGCTTCAGCATCAAATTTAGAGAAGCGCTGAAACTTACATAGGCTGAAGAGAATCTTTTTCCCTTCATTTTTTGTTGTTGTTTCATCTCTCTCTCTCTCTCTCTCTCTCTCTCTCTCTCTCTCATGATAATTATGTTGATATTTGGTGGAAATCTTGAATGTATGGTTATGAGTTGTGGCATATCAGTTACCAATCACAGTATGTGGGAGTGGTGCTCTGTTTTGATCAATCCTGTATCTGCTGTTTAAATACTTGGGAGTTAGTTAAAGATTACTACTATACGGAAAAGTCTTATTCTAGATTCGAATGTTAGATTTTGTGATGTTGAGTAACGTTACATTATATTTTACATTTTATAAAAATTATTTGTTTTAAGAATAAATGTTGTGGATAGTTCAAATTCTACATGGTATCCGATATTAGGGTAGAATTTTTAGAAAAAAAATTATTCTACCCGCGCCCCACTTGACATGGATAATTTGTTAGATGAATAATGTGATAAATCAGTTAATAATTAGAATCTTGCGGAGTAATTAAGGTTAATTCTTTACTTATGTCTTATTAGTTGCAGCAATTAACCGTAAAATAACTCTCTTTTTATTATTTTCTGAGCAGTATATATAAAATTAAATAATATACTACAGTAATATTCGGTATTCCGGTGCCCATTATTTTCTTTTTCGATTTATTTTTTGATTTTATTATTGGGCATCCCCTTTCTCTGTCTACTAACCAAAAATAAAACCCTAGCATTCGTCGTCGACGTCCCCCTTCTCTCTGAACGGTAAATTTTCAAAATAGGACAAGAATGTCGACGGCGGAAGAAGGCGGAGGAACCGCTAATGCCAGTACCTCTTCTTACGGCGGTGGAGGAGCCGGAGGGAAGTTCCGGAAGAAGCCTTTTCGTCGACAGACGACGCCCTACGACCGCCCCCCTACCGCGCTTCGTGTAAACAACACTAATAGCAACGGTAGTAGTAATTGGCTGACCAAGATGGTCGTTGAGCCCGCCTCTAAGCTCATATCATATGGTGCGGACCGTTTCTTCCCTTCTGTATTCCGCAGACGCCTCCCTCTGCCGCTGCCACCGCCGCCTCCTCAACCACCAGGTTATATGTTTTTCTTGGTTTTTAGAATGTGTTGGTTGCCTTTTTAGGTATCATTAATTGGTATGTTATGTCGATTCTTTTTTGTTTTTCTTTGAAATATTTTATTTTTGAACGGACAAACGATTATTAGTGTTAATTGGACTTCATATTTTGAAAAAAAGTTCCTAATTTGACATTGATTGCAGTATTTAATTTTGCATCTTATGTTGTAACTGTTCTATTGGATGGGTATGTCTTGCGTGTTTAAGACGGTTTGTTTTGTTTGTTTCGCATGATTAATTAATTTAGTATATCTTCTCTAATATTTACTGGGTAAGGGTTATTTGAGTTATGATATCCCAGAATTTTTCTGTTCCATGATGCACTTGATTGTCCACTTGATTAATTTTGACATGCTTCTTGTGATGGTTAACAGAGAGGCATGTTCAAGAGAGTGCTGCGGATCAAGGGGCAGATCTTAATGTAAGTCCTGTTTCTTGAACTTCAATCTTCTTAAAATTATCATGTATTCTCTTCACCAGTCTGCACTAGAAGTGCGAAATTCAGATATAGTTGTTAAAAAAATGAGGCCGGTTGCATTTTTGCTATTATTTTGGATGCATTGATGATGTATTCATCGGGGCAAGATGTATTGGTTCTTCCTTTTATGGAGTACAGTTTGGAAAACCTCTCTCGCAGTAACCTAAAATATAGTAGCTGGATTTCTGGCCTTGATTTGTTCTATGCCGAGTTAATGGATGAAGATCTTGATGAAGTTCCAGAATGTTGTATATTTGTAGGATTTCTATTTAACTTCTGAAAAATGATGGATATAATGTTTTTTTATAGGCTCGAGACTGGTATATTTAACATCATATTAGAACAGTTCTTAGCAGGATTTAGTTTTGTATCTCTTATGTGGGGCGTTTGCATATTGTTAACTGCGAGTAGTAGTGCCTTATCAAATTTAGCTGCGTTTCCCATTTTTAGTTGATGTTATTTTTAGTACCTTCTATCTATAATACAAGTTATTTCCATGAAAATGTGCAACAATGGGTTGACATTTTTTCCTCGTTGGTTGAAGAGTCAAGGAGGTGAACAAGAGCCAAAAAGTGGTCATTGCAGCCAGCAAGCAAATAGTTCTAGCAGCAATGATGTTGCTGAGCTCGAGCATTTGTTGAAGCAAAAGACTTTCACTAGGTAAAGTGTTTGATATTATCATGGGAAAGAAAATGAGTTTTCTGCATCCATGCGACTCAAATTTTGATATCGCGGAGCTCTCTTTTTAGGGTAAATCTGTAACAATTTTCCGTTGGATTATATGCTAAGATCCTTTTTTGCAATCTGCTCATGTATGATTGTATTGCATACATTAATGATCTTGGATGTATATCTTATTTAATTTTTCATTTTGTGACACCAGTATGTTCCTAGGACATCACTACTATAAAATTGACAGCTGATGTCAATTACGTTACTTGACCAATTTGTTGATATTTGCTTGTTTGTGCATTGGTGTAGAACATTTCCATTGTATCCCAATTTTTACTGATTAGTCCAAGTAGTTGAGTTTCATTTAATTTTGGTATTGTTAGTGCCCAGTTTGTCATTGTCTTTCACTTTTTCATTAATTTTTAAGTTGATTTATCACAAAGAATATTTTCTTATCAGGTCTGAGATTGCTCATCTGACAGAACTGTTACAATCACAAGCTGCCGATGTGTCTCCTAAGGATGCAAGCCGAAAAAATGTAGTGTCTGTTTTAGATTCTGGCAGGAAAAAAGAACTTGAAAGCTGTGTACCTGAAGGAAATAGAAATGATGGGATTGGATCTTCTGTAGTACCATTCACTCCTATTCACAATTCAAAAGTAAGATAAACCGTGTTACAGCTTGCTCATACACACTCTGTTTTTACTATGATATTGTTGCTAGGTTTGTTACATTATGGTCCTCTCAAGTTGATTGAGTTTTAACATTCTGATGATTAAAATCTCCCCAGGTTCTTGAGAATGATATTGCCTCTCCAGCTGAACTTGCTAAGGCTTACATGGGGAGTAGGCCTTCACAAGTTTCACCATCAGTGCTGGGAATGCGCAATCAACTTGGCACAGGATTACTTTCTAACACGCTGATTGCCTCAAAGTCACCTTCTAGGACACTGACTAAGAAACCTTATCTCCGCCTGGGTGCTGCAGAAAATGGTTTTATGACCCCAAGATCTCGTGACAGATCAGCTATCTACAGCACGACCAGCACCCTATACTCCAGAGCTCATCCAACTTCCACTGTGAAGGTTTATATTTTACTATTTTTATTTGTAAAATGACACTTTTACTTACCTTTAGCATATTCTCATCATGTACTCAATTTCAGGGAAGTGGAATTAACCGTAGTGGCTTTGCTGGTCCATCAACATCCTTGTCACCCCTCTCTCCCATGGAGAATGATGAAAACTTCAATTCTCCGTCACTGGTTAGTGTAGGGACACTTTTTAATGTTGAAGTTTGACCTTGTACTTGTTTTTGTGATGTTTTCATCTGTACTCATATTGTCTATTATGCTTGTCAGACTTTAAAGCGTAGAAGTTCTGCCTTGGATGATGAAGTCGGTTCTGTCGGCCTTATTCGGAGAACCAGACAGAAACCCAATTTATTGGCTCCTAGATTCCATCACACTGCTTCTGGTGTTGGAACTGGCTCTCATGCAAAGCATAAGCCCCAATTGAATGTCGAAGAAAGGAATAAAGTCTCAAAAAATAGTGAAGGAAATCACAATGAGAGTGTCCCTGTCACCAGTTATGCTCATGTTCCTTCCAAGTCTAGAGAGGTTGCGGCTAAAATATTGCAGCAACTTGAAAAGTTCAGCCCTAAGGAAAAATCATCAGAGTCCAAGATAGCTGCGGTAAGGGAGAAATCTCCTTCAAGGTTTATAACAAGTAGCCATCCCAGACAGCCTCTTCGGAGCTTGGAGGGTATGGGTTATTCAAAGTTGCCATTGAATGTCTCAGATGATATCCATGATTCTTCTCTCCGTAAGCAGGGTGAAGCAGTGGAAAATTACCTCAATGCATCTATTGTTCCTTCTGGCAGTTGGAACCCTGCACTGAACAATAATTCTTCTGTGTCCTTGAAATCTTCCACTTCTATTTTGAAGATTGGAGAATCCCAACCTCAAAAGCAGAATGCTTTTAGGATGCGCGCGGAAGAGGTTAGCATTGGTTTCTTGACCACATTTGCATTTTATTAACACAATATATATCATTAAAAATGTTAAAGCTGCATTTTTTATTTTATCTTTTGCAGTTTGTAGATTAGGCTCTATGCATGAATGACATTAGATGTGCATATCGTTATAGTTGACTGGATATATATCTAGTACAATCTGATTTCTGTCGTTACAAGTTCTCTCTTATATGCTCATCATGTGGTTCATTACAATATTCATTGTGGTTACGTTTTCTAGGGTTCCTTGGAGCAGGGGGATGTAGAATTTGATGGCCCTGCATCTCGATCTTTATCTGGGAATACAGATCCTTTTCTGTCCGCCCCAGACACCAAACCTGCTGAAGAATTGAAAACCACTATCCAGTTTGAAAATAAGTCTTATTTGGGCCTCATCTCGAGGAGTACAAGTGAGCATAGCTCTGGTGCTATTACTTGTGGACAAGAGACGAATGTCATTGACGTCCCTGCATCAGAAAGCAATAGAGCAACTTCACAGTCTCAAGTTTTTGCTTCATCAGTCCCTGTATTTGACAGACCTAATGAAGCAAATAGTACTAATTTGTTCAGCTTTAGCTCTAAGGCTGCCGATAAATTTCCTTCATTTCCTTCAGAATCTCTCAGAAGGGCTGAATCAGAACCTGAAAGTTCCAGCAGGTTAGTCATTTTGTATGCTTTACATCACATGTCGAGTCTTAGAGATTGTCTTCATCTGAATGTTTTATATGCGCTTACAGCTTGGCCACATCAATTGGATCTGAAATCAAAACTCCCGAGTCCGGCGAAGAACTTCATTTTAAGATTATAAAGGCGGTAGATACAAATGGAAAATGTGATGATGTTTCTTCTTTGGCATCAAAGGGACCATTCGTTTCGAGCTGCTCTGGAGTCTCTGCTTTCAGTGATATGAACCGGGCACACACAGGCAGCGCTCCCCTGTTTACCACTTCAACTAGCACCACCAACTTCGCCCCCACCAGCACCTCAGCCCCATTTAGCGGCAGTTTTTCTGGATTTGGCATGAATTTTTCAAGCGTAGTTGAACCTGTCTCCAAATCGGGTTCTTCTGTAGATCTATCAAATGCGGTTTCAACAGCACCAACAGTTAGCTTCTCAACTAGCTCATGTTCAACTGTTGCAGAAGTTGCAGCAACTAGCTCTGGTACTGGCATCTTGAAGCTTGATTCTTCTTTCAGTCATCCGACCGGGAACAGTCTCCAGGGTTCACTCTTTGCATCTCCAGTATCTGAAGTTGGTACTCTCTCGCAAGGCACAACAATGGCATCTGTTTCACCTGCATCATTTCCAGCACTTAATATGAATACCAGCAGTACTCTTGGTTTGTCGCCCACTCCGAGCTTCAGCTTTGGTTTTAGTTCAACTCCATCATCAGATACCACCTCCCTTGCCTCTGCTGATGGGCCTACACCATCCACTTCATTCAAATTCGGTGCAACTCCGACTTCTGGTTCAGAAGGATCTGCTGTTACACCGGTATTCAGTTTTGGTAGTGCTTCAGTTTCTCTCTCTTCAACCAATACAATTGGCTCAAGCAGTATTCCTGCTACTCCAGTATTCAGTTTTGGTGGTGCTTCAGTTCCTTCTTCAGCAATAAATACTGCTGGTGGGGCTTCTGGTATATTTGGTTTTGGTGGGTATTCTCAATCTACTGGGTTTTCATTCTCTGCTTCTACACCAGCTGCACCCATGGCTTCAAATTCACCCATTGGTGCCTCACCACCCCCATTTTCTCCTTCACTTCTGCTTCTGGTTCAGCCCCTTCTTTGCCTCCTATGTTCAGTAATCCTCCGCCCGTCGGAGGCAGTTTTGCAGCTTCTTTTAATAACGATCAAATGAACGCAGAAGACAGCATGGCCGAGGATACAGTACCTTCAACTCCATCTACTCCTTCATTTGGTCCATCTTTTTCCCCCTCACCCGCCACCTTCCCATTTGCTCCATCACAGACCAATCAGCCCTTCGTGTTCGGTGGTCAGCAGAGTCAAGCTCCTCCGCAGAACCTAGGCTTTCAGGCATCTGGGAGTCTAGGCTTCTCATTGGGCAGCGGCGGCGGTGGCGGTGGTGATAAGTCGGGGAGGAAGATTGTGAGAGTTAGCAGAAGCAAGAACCGGAAGAAGTGAAGAGTGAAGACAGTGATAGTAAATAGAAGGCAGCTTTAATATACACCTGCTTTGTTATAATGTGCTTTTTTTTCATTATAGTTTAGTGAAATTTTGATAGTGTCAAGAACGATTCTTGTACGATAAACTCTGTAATTGATGTGTGCATTATATAATGAAAAATTCCTGATTTCTAATAATAAAAAAGAACATAATCTGAGTTGATATTACGACAAAATATAGTTTTTATTTAATGTAGAAACGATATTATGAATTAGTACTTATCATATATCTAAACGGCGTCGTTGCTGGAGAGCTTAAACCTTATAAAGCAGCAGGGTAAAAAAACTCGAAATACGATGACGTGGAGGAAGGTTCTACTGTGCGCCGGTGGCGCAGCCCGGGCGCACGGTAGCTTCGCGGCAGATGTCGTCGGTTGCGTCGTACACCGTCAACTCAATGATCCTCCGCTCCCTCAAAGACCACTACGTCGAAGTCTCCAAGATGACTCCACCTCCGGTAGCCAATTTCTCCCTCTGGAAGTCTTTTCTATCTAATGGTGATGCGTCTTATGCGATATTGTGTGTGTATTATGGGAGTTAATGGCGAATAAGCTTTTCTAGGAATGTTGGAGGGTTTATGCCGATTTTTCCTGTGCTTGTGTTAGGTATATAAACCTTTTGTCTCGATTCACTTAATTGGATTAAAATCATTATACACGCCACATTTCTCAATTCATTTCCCCTAAATGTGCAATATGTTTAAGACGTGGCCTAGGTTTTCCTGTATTAATAGGATGGTCACTGGTCAGGTTTTGATTAGTGAGTTCCTGATTCTTCTTAGCTAATTGAGAAGTGCATGGGTGATTGCATTGGCATGTTTTCTGAATTGCATTTCTTGGTCCATGTCCATAATATTATCTATCTTGTACAGAGTTTCTTACTTGTGTCATTGTCTAGATCTTTATTTGGTCTAAGTTTACTTGAATGTGATAGTTGGTTAGGGCATAACAGCTCCATGATAGAGGTTTATGATATGTCTGAGTGTGTATGAATGCTTATTATGTTTTGTATTGCTTGACTTGAAATAATTGATAATTGGAAGCAGATGAATATGGAGCTTTGTGCGACATAGTATAATCTATAGTATCACAATGGGTTTTGTTATTTTACTGCTGGTGATTGGTTAGACCTTTTTTTCCGGAGCTACTAAAGTTCTTCGTGATTATGATATTCCTTTAAATTCTCTGTGGCTTACTCATATTAAATGTTTGCTATTCATGTCTTAGAAAATTAGCCCACCTTCTCCCTACCTAGTTGTGAAAGGGGCACTTGACAGTGGGGGTCCTGTTCTTAGGCGGACATTTGAAGATGAGGAGATCAGCATATCCGTTATGAGAATGCTTGACATTATTCCAGGGGGTACTGCTGAAGACTATGGCAGTGACAGTTATTTGCCCACGTTGATATTGCCAAGCCGGGGCAGCAAGAGTCTTTGCATTTCCTATGTGGTCTGTATCCAGACGCTCTTGGGATTCATTCTGTTACACTGAGGCCAAAAGCAGAGGAATCTTCTGGGTTTCTAGTGGTTCCATCCAAATACAATGGCCCAGTCTTTGAGTAAGTGAATTTTCTGCTTATGAATTTCTCATGGGTATACATTGAATGTCCATGAGGAGACTGAATTTGTTTATCTATTTATTTTTCTGAAGAGCTTGATACTAGATAAAAATATAAATGTGAATCATCACCAATTTCTCCTCGGCGTGGCGTTTTAGATGAAAAGACCATTTGCTCCACCTTGCATCTCACTTTCTACAAATGAGCATTGAACATAATATTCTCTCTTTGTTTACTATTTCCTGTAAGTTTAAAATGTGGATACTGCTAAAATGGATTTGAGTTTTCTGTATTACATATCACCTTGGAAAGGCTGCTGCATTACTGATTTGTCCTTGTTATTTGCTTGTTTCCTATTGGCTGGGCCAGGTTTCTAGTTTCATCTAAACTTCCAATAGTTTTGAATGGATTAAATGAACATTATGTCTGGATACTTGAATCTCTTTGGCGTAGAGCTCTTTCTAACTAACTGATGCTCTGGTTTCTAATTCTATTTCTGCCATATGTTCATTTTTCCATATAGCTTTTGGAATCATAATCCTTATCACAAGCAGTTCCTCAACTGATGAATATATATCTCTTTGATCAATTTACAGAGACGTTGATGAAAAGATTCACGATGCTCTCCAATCCATGAGTATATTGAAGAGCGTGGAATAAACGAGGGCCTGTTCCCTTTCCTGCAACCTTGGCTTTATGTGAAAGATCACCGCAATCTCATGCGTTGGTTCAAAACTGTTGCCACTTCGTTAACGACAACCCCCAAGAAACTCTGCAGGCTTAATGGATCTCTAATCAATAGTCTCCACCTTTTTCAACAATATAATGTAAGCTTCTGCTTGAAACTATAGCAATCTTTATCTAGTAGGCGTAGGCGCTGTTCTTATCTCTTTAGTATATATATATATATATATGAAAGGGGAGGTGCTTTAAAACTGCATGTTCAACTGAATTAAGAAGTGTATCAATGGTGTTGGACCAGACCTTTCTCCTTTTAGTCCCTTTGCTTATTTATTGATCACATGGAGAAATGAGTGAGGCACGTTATTTTTCTACTTTTGGCATTATATTTTTCATCAGTATATAGAAATAAATTTTATCCTTTGTTGTTCGTTTTGTCAAAGAATGTTTCTCATTCGCTCTAGATCAGGCTAGTGTATTAAGGTAGTGTTTGGAACTTATTTAAGCTGCTTCTGGACTTATTGATCGCATAAACAATTTTTTCAATGTTTGGAAGGTAGGCTTCTGCTTTTTTGAGAGTTTAAAATAAGCAAGAATAAATAAAGTAGTCCTCATGTTCTGGTCGAGATAGTGTTTTTCAAAGTAGAACCTACAAGTAATTGAAAAGTTAGCTTTATCGTAGTATTTGAAAATACTTCTTTTTTCTAAAATTAAGATGTCTTTTTTTCTAATTTTGCAAACAGTAACAACATTTGATTAAAAATAACTTTAAGCAACTTTAAGCATAAATAGCTAAAAACTTCTTATAGAAGCTACTCCAAACACTGCTTAAATTTTCTTTCTCGATTGTTTTTCATTTTTTTTCCTGCAAATTAAGTAAAGGTTGAGGCATGTGAAGCTCATTAACATTTAAAATCTCTATTTTTTCTATGCAGTAGAGTGTGATGATGAAAATTGTGTGTTATTATTTATTTTCAATCCTAAGCCTAACGATCTAGAAATTCTCTATTGTAAAATCATATTTGATGTTGACTTAAAATTTGAGTGGAGAGTGCTTTTGAAATTAACATAAAAAAGAAGATATAAATCAATAGATCAGTGTTGATATGGTCCAGATGTAGTAGCTTCATCACTTAAAATTGATAAATCTCAAATTAATTTAATCAGAAAAGTCATCTCAAGAATGTCAACTACTTAGACATTATGGGCCAAATAAACAGGCAAGAAAAACATGTGGACAGAAAAAAGTCAGCCAAGTATCGAAATAATGGAGTGGTCAATTTTTAATTTTTAAGTCAAAAAGGTTCTTTGATTTTAGGGCACCTTTAATGGACACCAACAACATGAATCATGGAACCCACCATTATTTTAGATATATGATGACACTATTCAATTTAATGAGTTTATTATAAATTTTTCTTTTTTTTTTTAATTACAAGTTCATGGAAGATTCTATTGAAGCCTAATAATCTAAATCAGGAATGTTGGCCCGGACATTCATGAATCCTAACAAAAGTTTAGGAAAAAAATACTCCCTTCGTCCCATTAGTAGTGTCCCATTTCCCTTTTTTGGTTGTCCTATTAGAAGTGTCTCATTTCTAAAAAAGGTAAGAAATATGTGGACAAGAATCAACCACTCAAAAGTCAAACAATACACACCACAAAACATTATTTTCTTAATAATCGTGCCGAAAATGAATGGGACACTAGTAATGGGACGAAGGGAGTATTATTTTATTTTAAAATGATAGGGTGTGAAGTGGGAAAACTTCGTTCAATGTGGTCGGTTTGATATTTGCAAAAGGTCCTCAACACGTGGCTCAAATTTGTTGCTTTGGAATTTGGGGTGCGGCAAATGTACATGCATTTCCACTGCATTGTTTGGGTCTCATCTTAATCATTAGGCCTTTGATAGTTAATTAGTGTAATAATCCATCCCAATTAAGTTTACTATATTATATAAATTTTTATATATTCATTTTTGATATATAAGGGTCTAGCTAAATCAACCTCTCCATTAATTACCTACTTTTTCAATAAAATCTTAATTTTAAATAGCTTCAATTTTTAAATATTTTAAAATTATTTGGATATTGTAACCAATAGGGTATGCCCTTCATAACCATTTTGGACCACAAAATGTGCACTTTTTCAAGGTGGGGCTTCATTAAATTCTTTGATTAGACATGTGTAGAAGATTAAGTATATAAAAGCAAGGAGGACCATGAAAATTACATAACCTATATACCAGGAACCTTCCTACCAATCAAATTGTGACATATTTTTTATAAATATATAATATCAAAACTTAGATCATCCTAAAAAAATCATTTTCTTAATCATTAATTTAACATGTTTATAGGAAGATGTGCAGTTTATCCAACACCATAATCTACATTACATTTAAATTTCTAGATATTATTTCATCTTTAGTATTATCACTATACTTGTGAAATGCATTAATTAAATTTGAATATGAAAGATAACGACAGGTGTTGAATCTCATAACTATGCATCTTCAAAAGTCTGAAATATTAACTTGGAAAATGTTGTAAACATTAATTATATTTTTACTAAAATTCAGTATATTTTTCTTTAATACTTAAACCTGCCTTATCTAACTTTATCCAATATATAGTATATATATATATATATATATATATAGTATATGTATAATGTATGGAACGCAACAGCTTTTTATCGTGTGAACGTGTGAACACCGCACTTTAAAAGACAAATGCATCGCACTTTAAAGGCAAACAAACCGTATTATAAAGTGCAATACTTAAAGTGCAATACATTGTCTTTAAGTGCAATTCGTGAAAGTGCAAAGTATTAAAGTGCAAGTATATTTACCTTGAAAGTGCAATACATTTGTCTTTAAAGTGCAGTGTTCACACGTTCACACGATAAAGGCTGTTCACACGGGAATCACTCCCTATATATATATATATATATATATATATATATATATATATATATATATATATATTATTCTATATAAACCGCAACTAAATAATAGGGGCAGTTGCATAAATAGGCAATCCAATAATCAAAATTACAAAAATAGACACTTTTATAATAAATTGCACTCAATAGGCAAATGAATATTTTATTCTATAATAGTTGGGTTTGACATGTACTATACTGACACTTGATAAATTGTTGAAGAAAAAATGATTTTTGACTCCCTTGTGATTGTGTACTTGAGTACAATAGTAGAATAATAAAAAATAAAACAACTCTATTTATTCTTCTATATAATTGGTACTATCAACTTTCATAGTATAACAATATGGCACCATTTTTCGGCTATTGATCATTCTTGTTCATTTTATTGTATCTTTTCGCTAATAAATCAGTTCATCAAAGTTAGAAGATAACGTTATTCTTTTTCTCTCTAGTCTCTAGTTTTTGTTTTTGTTTATTAATATATTAGCGTATTATCTTTAATGTTGACTAAAAGCTTAATTCGAGAACTAAAGTTGATATTCAGTATTTTTAGCTATTTTGTATAGACTTATTAGGTTTTGATAAATGTACTTTAGTTCTGAATGAGAATGTTATATTTTCCAAGACCTAAATGCTTAATTCGAGAACTAAAGTTGCTATTCAACATGTTTTAGCTATTTTGTACAGAATAATTAACTTTAGTGCCGTGAAAGAGTTATTAGGTTTTGATAAATTTACTTTAGTTATGAATGAGAATGTTATATTTTCTTATAACCTAAACTATGCCTTGTTTTTTAATGGCATTTTATAAGTGATATTTTAAAGTTTTCCAAGTACCTTAAGTACTTTTTGATTATTTTAGTTATTTTATAAGTAACAAGTTTACCTAAAATGCATTTTGATCATTATAAGCCTATTTTGCTTAAACTAGAGATGATGAACATGATGAAATGCATAATTTGCTTAATTGAGAAATGATCGGCGTGATCGAATGATTTTAAGGCAAGAATTCAGCGCTTCAAATCTGCTAGGAAGTAGTCTTGATAGGTCTATCTGTAGTTCCTAGTGTAGCAAGTGATGTAAATGTACTGAATTTCTCATACATATCAATACATCAAGTGTTACTTGGTATGATGATGAATAAATTATAATTCTCGCAAGTGCACGAATCGGTGTAATACCTAATTTAGCAACTCCCGAGGTCGATCTCACAAGGACTCAGCTGGGTTCTAATTATCCTAATTATTTCACTATCTACTTGGTCCTAAACTGGGTTTTGTTTATCCTAAATTACGAAATTAAAATAGAAAGAAAGTAGAAAAACAAGTAAGAGCAAAACGAAGTGGGTTAATGGGTTTGATTTCAAGTTGATGAAGAGTGCGGAGGTTTAACAATCACTATGTCTAAGATGATCGATTCATTCTCATTCTCTAGCTAGATTTATGAATTTAATTTGTTGGTTCATCCACTAAGGCTCTAGGGATTCCGTATGATGGCTGGAGATCTCTAACTTATAACCCTAAGGGTCAATCAAGTGATCATATCATTAACCTAAGGATCGTATCATGCTCAAGAATTTAAGGAACCATCTAAACTATCCCAAACTAATGGTGACATCTAGACACTTAATTACAGGTCTAAATAAATAACCGAGTATGATGCGCCGTATTATCTATTACCTATATTCTCTATAATTATCTAAGATGATGGTCAGTCACATTAAATAATCATAGAGAAATCAAAAGCAGACTCAACAATTAAGAAACAAAACAATTCATTCATTAAAAAACTAGGGTTTGAATCAATTCATTAAAAACATAGATCCTGCTAAACCCCCCACACAAGGGGATTTAGCCATTGAAGATACTGCTTAGCTTAGAAGACTTGAAGATACTCTCCATTGTTTCTCATTGTAATACTTGTAAGAAGTTTGTATCTGACAGTTCTCTAGATTCTTAGATAGTATTAGATAGCTGATAGTGATAGGTTTTGGCATCATCAAATAGAGGGAAATTGTTGGGAGATGATTCAGCAGTAGATCAGTTGCTTAGTGATTTGGCTAATCCCAAAATCCTATGTTGATTGGTGAACCATTCCTTTGTATTTGTAACGCCTTCGTCTTTGAGTTTTTCAGGACTCAGTAGACTAGCCTTCAGCATGGTTCCGGCTCAGTAGTTATGTCTGTTGTCCTTCATTAATTGAACTCTACACGAAAGTAGTCCAATTATATAATCTTGAGTGGAATTTCAAGGAAATAATACAAATAGATATTTAGAAAAAAAATCATGATTAATAATTAATAAGGAAGTGATTTTGGATAATCTATGAAAATAAAATATATAACAATTAAAAAAAATTAGGATAGTAGTTGCATATTAAAAAAAAGTTTGTATCTAGGAAATGATCATGATTAATGAAGTAAGTGGTTGGACATAAATTACGGAAATAATATTATCAAACAATTAATTAACTACAATTTGGGGAAATGATTAAACTTATCAAACCACTTGGAAATTTAAGAAAATAATTATAACAGAAAAAATTTAGTTCTAACATTTAAATGGAAGAATATTTAAAATAAATACTTTAGTTTTGAAAAACATTCACATAATAACGCAAAACTAAAGTAAATTTGTCAAAAATTAAGAGGAAATATTGATAACTAAAGCTAACATTTCAATGTAAACTAACCAAAAAATGCTAAAACACAACTTTAGTTATCTATTTTCTAATAATAATTTATACTATTCGTCGAAAAACTAACAATAATCTACTAAACATATTCAAGTTTATTTCCCAAATACATAATTAACAATTTCCTAAATTCTTAAGTTTCATATTAATAATTTAACTGCACAATTTACAATTTATATTGAATATTAACAAAAGGTAAAGACAAAAAAAAATTAGAATAAAATCTGCAAATTTAAGAGTTTAAAAAAAAGCACTAATGACAGAGAATATTAGTGCCAAAAAAAGCTTGAAACTTGATATTTTTTATAAATTAAGAATACAAAAGGAAATACTCCCTCAGTTCATTGGAAGCGTCTTGTTTCCAATGGGTACGGATGTTAAGAAAATGATAATGTGTGGTGTATATTGTTTGACTTTTGGATAGTTAAATCTTGTCCGCATATTCTTGCCTTTTTTAGAAACAAGACACTTCCAATGGGACGTCCAAAATGAAAAACAAGACACTTTCAATGGGACGGATGGAGTATTTTGTAGCAAAACTAATGTTATTTAAAATATTATTTAATTGCTCACGTATGAGATATTCTAATAATTTCAATGATCTAAATAATACTATTAATTACTACTTTAATTTATTTTTTATTGAATAAATATAACATATCATGGTTAAAAATTGATCTAGTCACTAGAATTAATCTAATAAATAATTGATCTAAATTGACCTTAGAATCTAGTCACTATCAACTATTCATCCAAGAATCTTGTCAGGCAATAGTACATTGCACACAAACACACGAATTTCAAAATTAAAATAATCAATTTGCCTATTGAATACAATTTTAAATAAATATACCTATTTTTGCAATTAAAGATGTTTGCATTGTGCAATTCCCCTTATATTACCAGAAGGGACCAGTAATTAACGGTTACATGTTGACTGTAAGAGGTTGCAGTAAATCATCATTACGATTTGATGACCACAGTTTAGTAAAATATTATTAAATTAAGAATCGTTGTTCTTTATGTGCGGCCGGCCTCCCCTGCCTCATTATCTTATAAAATTTACAAATCAAATATTTTTAACATAATTGATGATAATTAAACCCCAATATATCTGTTTATGGGAATAAACTAATTCTGTTTGAAAATTAAATACTCTCTCTTTCTCTCTCTATCTGCTGTAAAGTGCAAACTAACGTTCAAATACTCGGGTTGGATAAAGACCCTTTGAGAGTTTTACTCTCACTATGAGTAATAAAAAAAGAAAAATAAAAAGAAGGCGATATCGTTCTATATAAACAGAGGTGTCTCTCTCTCTTCTCTCTCTCTCAAAGAAACAGCCTTCTCAGAGAAGAAAAAGAGAGAATTTCTCGGAAATCCAGTTGATTGAAAAATCAACAGGAGAGGAGCGATGGTGGTGAAGATGATGAAGTGGAGGCCATGGCAATCGAAGAAATTCGAGGCGAAAATCACCGTCCGCGATTTCAGAAGCGGCGTCGTATCACCGTGTTCGAGATATTCGGTTGAGATTAAATGGAAAGGCACGAAAGGGATCTCTCTGAGTTCATTGAGGAAGAGTGTTCGAAGGAATTTCACCATGGAAGTAGTCTTCGATGAAGAAGGAATCGTTCGGTGGGACGAGCAATTCCGATGTTTATGCGGTTTTTCGGCTAACAAAGACGGTTATTTTCATCCATGGGAGGTATCCTTCACCGTCTTCAACGTCAGTCCTCTCTCTCTCTCTAAGTTGAATTTTTCCTCTTGTTTTTGTTTATTTCAGCAATTAATCGCACATATATAAAAAAAAAATTGATCTCTCAAATTCAACGTCAGGAAGATTTTGAATCAATTACAGTTTCGAATTTGAATGATCATTCTATTCTGTATTATAAATCAAGTTAAGATGATTAACCCTAATTTTATCCCCAAATTGCTGAAATTCTACTGTTATGCTTTGATAGGGAACGACGAACACTAGTGTAGCGACTTCAACCTTGAATCTCGCGGATTTTGTTTCTACTCTAGGCAGAGAGGTCGATATTCCTCTTGTGATTCCGCCTGAGAATATTAGTGCTTCACTTCATGTGAGCAATACTTCTTCTCTCTCTACATTACTCTAGAGCTTCTTCTTCCATTAATATCTGACTTTCATTTGTAATGCAGGTATCAATTATTCTTCTAGAGCTACGGAATGTGGAGGAACAACCCGAACCAATGCCAAAATCACCGATTCTCTTGTTTCCTCGATCTCCATGCTATGGAGAAATGTTCTCCTCGGAGAAGGAAGATAACTCCACTCTTAAAACAAGCCCTATGAGAGTAAACATATTTAAAGGCTTATCTGCGCTCAGAGCTAAAAAAACAAGCAACGAAGATGAAGGCAGTGATGGCCGGAGCTCGGAGGGCGTCGAGTACAGCTCCAACTACCCACCGGACTCGGATTCCGACGAGTCAAACTCGGAGGAGGCGAACAAGGTTTCTGGTGTGAAGAAGTCTTTCAGTTATGGAACCTTGGCATATGCAAACCACGCCGGGGCATCGAGTCACTCCAATACAAGCAGCAGCGAGGATGAGGATTGGATCTATTACAGCAATCAAGCTAGGGTTTCATCACTTCCATTGCAGGAGAATTCGAGACGGAGACTTCTCCCTTGGAGGAAACGGAAATTGAGCTTCAAATCTCCGAAGATGAAGGGGGAGCCATTGCTGAAGAAATGCTACGGAGAGGAAGGCGGCGATGATATCGATTTTGATCGCCGGCAGCTTAGCTCCTCCGACGAATCCTCTTTAACGGTATGTTGCCTTTACTTCTTCCGATCAATTCATCATAATCCAGTTTGGACGGTGGAGACTAATTTCATAGCGAATTCATCTTTGCAGAAAGACAGAGAAGATTCGTCTACGAAGCACGAAAGCATCTCCGCCTTCGGAGACGACGGATTCGCCGTCGGCGCATGGGAGGAGAAGGAGATCACCAGCCGCGACGGACAAATGAAGCTGAAAACACAAGTTTTCTTCGCTTCAATCGACCAGAGGAACGAACGTGCTGCAGGTGAAAGCGCTTGTACAGCTCTAGTGGCTGTGATCACCGATTGGCTGCAATTCAACACCAACGAGATGCCAATCAAGTCCCAGCTCGACGCCCTCATCCGGGAAGGCTCACTTGAGTGGAGAAGCCTCTGCGAGAACGACACGTATAGAGAGCGTTTCCCAGACAAGCATTTTGACCTCGAGACAGTGCTCGAGGCCAAGGTCCGGCCACTCTCTGTTGCACCGGAGAAGTCATTCGTTGGATTCTTCCATCCAGAAGGATTGGACGACAAGGGGTTTGATTTCCTCGAATGTGCAATGTCGTTTGACAACATTTGGGATGAAATCTCGAAATCGCCCCCATCCGAGCCTTTGGTCTACATCATCAGCTGGAACGATCACTTTTTTGTATTGAAGGTGGAAGAAGATGCATACTACATAATTGACACTTTGGGTGAGAGGCTCTATGAGGGCTGCAACCAAGCCTTCATCCTGAAGTTCAATAGAGATTCGACAATTCATCAGATTGGTAAACCTGAAGAGGATAAAGATAAAGATAAAGATAAAGCGGAGCAAAGCGAGAAAGAAGTGGTTACCAGTAATGATGGTGAAGGAAAGAAGGTAGAAGAAGAACCAACTTTGGTCTGCAGTGGGAAAGAGTCCTGCAAAGAGTACATCAAGAGCTTTCTTGCTGCAATTCCCATCAGGGAGTTGCTGGTTGATTTGAAGAAGGGGTTAATGGCGTCGACGCCTCTTCATCAACGACTGCAAATCGAGTTCCATTACACCAAGTGCCTGCAACCACAGCCGGAAGGAGAAGCAGTAGATGATATTAAGGAAACAACCTTATCATTGGAAGCACTAGAAGCTGAGAAATTTTAGAGATAATAACCCCATTCTTTTCTTTTTTTGTGTTTTCTACATGAAAGGTAAATTGTGCTAATTGGTTTTGGTTGTCTTTTCTCCTAGACATCAATAACTTTTCGTATAAATGTGAATAAGTTCAGTACATAATTAGACATATTATCCTTCTCTACACTTCAGTGATAATGTTATAACTAATAGAGTGATTTCTTTGCCCCAAAACTCAAAAGAATAGGATTGGAGCAATTGAATCCTGGGTTGAACCTAACAGCCTAACACCTACATCAGAATCGAAACAATATCACTATATCTCTCTCAGCAGACACAACGTCAATTGAAATGTGAGAGTTGGGCGCTTTAACCATTCAGCCATGGATGCTTAGCGGGGATCCTCGTATCGAACCCCCCCACATGGTAGCGATCCAACTAAAGATTTTGATTCCAGTGGGGACAGCTTTGAGAGCATTTAAAGCAAAGGACTCACTCAATCAAAATTATGCAGCAATGCTGGCAGTGCAGGTATAGTTAGTGAGTTCACTTGGGATCACTGGTTACTTCATTACAAACAGTTGAACAGAGCTGAGCGGCAAGCTTGACAACTCCCCACATGCATGCGTCGTTCTGTACAATAAATCAGGAAACTCTGTATTATTTTGTTGGCAAGGATACAATAGATATACACATTAAACACAGAACAGCTCTATACTCTTTGTGCTTAAACTGAGATTTTTCATATGCCAGAGATTTTAGCGGATCTTGGGCCGGAAATCTAATGAACAAATCCTAGTGGTAGTCCATTGTAAAATAGGTTTAAGATTATTATTCCCTTTGAAGTGTTAAATTTCTGAAATGTACTTACCATGTACACAACATCAAAGGCACTGCTGTAGCTATCTTTGGAACTCTCAATGTTATCATTCCTACATAAAGTAATTCATAAGGTAAGACAACTAAGATTGATCATGCATGAATCAGAAAGTGGGTCATCATTTATGAACTATAGTAAGAATTGAAATATGATGCACAAAGCACTAGATTGTCATTATCATCCTTTCTAAAAGTATAAATTGAAACTCACAAGAATCCTACTGATATTCTTGTATTGTAGTTCAGACCATCAGACATTCCAAGATCTCCGAGGTGATCACCCAGAAGTAGCACATTAGTTCTCAGTTTCACAGAGGAGGCGTCAGCTGAAGACTCTTCTGAGAAACCATGTCCGTGAACGGGTTCAGCCATGTCAATTGCATGCTCGTTCTTATTCAATACATGAATTGTTTTTCCTGTAACAAAGAACAGTATTTTCAGATGATTTTATTGTCAAGGATGCAAAAACAGACACACAAGAACAGAAATTCTATATTGCCATTTGTGGCAGTCACTGAACCTCTGATGAAACTGTCAAGAGTTCGGAAAAGTCCTTTTTATGGTTCTATAGAAGCATACAGAATTAAACTGGTTTCAGGAAAATGAAGAAAATTTGTATTTTATTTTCCACCCAATTAGCAAGGACTTTAGATCTGGTGACCACAGTGAAGACAGATTGCTATATGTTTGAGGCTATAAATGATTCTTGATATACAACAACAGCTGAAAATTACACCAATAAACAGCAAGTCATACTATTTTACTGATTATTCTTGCAAGTTGTAACAGGAAACATACCCTTAAATGATACAAGGTTACCGTTCTTGTCAAAAACCATCCGGTTGGATACAATTCTAACATTCTTAAAGGGCCTATGAAGTTTTTGTCTCAAAACCTGGTCAAGAAGGCTTCAAAAGTTAGCCTCTGGCATAGAGTAACTTCAAAACTTTATCAAGGTGTATAGCCTTACTAAAATCCAACAAGACAAGAAATTGGGATGTCAGAAATCTAACCTCTTCAATAATATCTGCAAGGCCAGCAGAAAATATAAGGACAGGAACATTATGTTTCTGCAGATGATTACTGTATCAGATGCAAATAAACAACAAAGCTATATAAAGAATCTGGGAATGCAGTAAAAAGTAGATAGAACAAAGCGTAATGTGCTATACAAACTCAATCTTAAAAACAATAAAAAACCAAACACTGATTTTGATAGGATCAGGGATTACTGGTGATGTATACCTCCAACAGTTCAAAAAGATCAGTAAGCCCATCTCTATATGCGATCCTTGATTTAGCCACAGAGCTCTTAATAGCATTAAAGCTGAGTCCTCCCTCAACAAGAAGACCATGCGTTTTTTCCCACCTGCATATATAGAGTCAATCACTTCAATTGCCTCAGAGCAAGTTGAAAACTTTCTGACATTCCCACGTTTTAGATTGAAAATGTTAATTATTAAGAGCATTAATATATTGCCTGACTTAAAGCATCAGAATAACAACTTAAGTCTCTAACAAGATGAGCTAATAATGAGTTTAGGATACGAAACGTGGTTGTAACTGCCACTTTTAGGATAGTCAAATCGCATACCACTCTTCCATAAGTTTAGCTTTCTCATCAAGAGGAATGGCCGGGTCAATTTCTAATGGATGGTAGTGCTCGTATAATTTCTGTCTCTTTAAATCATACTCAGGATTCCCCTGTTGTAGGAGGCCATGGCTGCCTACAATTTTCATATTTAGAAAAAAGTTGGGTTACATTTGTTATTAGAGAAAGAGGAATCAGATATAAACGAAACATGGGTCATACTATGCCCTCGCTGCCCATTGATCATATACTTTGTAAGTGTAGCATCAAAATCAGCAATAACCTGTCATTTTGAAGTAGCACACGTGTTAGATACGCACAGATGACCAACATGTATACACATGTGAATCGCAATCACAAAGAAACATGCACTGAACCCTAAAGAAGCTGGCGAAATAAATAAGCCTAAAGAACAATGCATCAGCAAACATGAATTTTGGGTAATATCATAAATAATACTTTTATCCATTGACATGTTATCACAAAAGTTTCGTAGGATATAGCTGAGATTTCTCTTGAGGAGTATCACCACGCGAGTTTTGCTCCTAGATGCCTCTACAATCATCTACATAGGTAATTATCCTATTATAACCGACTTTGTGGGGGACGAACTTCTATTCCACTTACTTCGTCGAGTAACTGGAAAAAGGTAAATAACATTTTCACTCAAGAAGTTTCAAGTCTAGTGTAAATAAGATTCAAACAAGTAGCATGGATATAACATAATTATGCATTGATATCTATATTCCACAATTATTTCGTTGCACATAGAAAACCAAAAAATTGCTTTATTATCAAATTTACAAGGATAAATCTCATTACCAAATTACAGAGATTCGTGAAATAGATCATCTGGTTCTAACTTGGAAATAATATTTCCACCAAAAGTCGATGAGACAAAACCTGCAGTTTCGAAGGACCATCGCGTCGAATAGATGATATTTTGCTCTGAAGCAATTGAGGGTCGCCCACCATCACTTCAGCGCCATCAAACACAACATGTTCCATAATTTCGCCTTGATTGTCTCTGTTTCTGCAGTAGCTTGTGTACAACAAGCCACACTGCCTTCTGCCAGATAAATTTTTTTTTTTAAAAAAAGCAGCATAATTGAACTACTTTTAGGGACATCAAAATCGAGAAATGCGATAAATAATTACATGTGAAAAGATGAGAAGAACATCCAGTTACCGGAATCTGAGTTGGTAAGGGACGAAGCGAATTGTGAGATGCGGAATTCGAAGGCAATAACTCATGAGGAAGCAGATTGTGAGCTTGGTGTGATATTCTGATAGCTGTTGCAAAAAGGTGGGGCTGAAAATAAAAATAAAAATAAAGATAATATTATTTTCCGTACTCAAATTCTTTCAAGACTTCGCACGACTTTGATAGTACAACAAAATTCAAAATCCAATTTCTTTATTTTTATGACCGATGAAAATTCTTATTTTAGGTGGCATATTAAAACTCTCTCAAAAAACTTTATAATGAAAGGGGGAAAATTATATTTAAAAGATGGGTTATTAGTGAAATAAGACACGAAATATAGCCGATTTGCATATTTAACACGAACTTTTAACTGTGCCGAATTAATGCATAAACTTTCATTTTTTGCAATTTAAGACATGGTCGAATTCCCAATTTTTTCCGCCGGAGTCTTGAGTTGGACGACGCCTACATGTACTATATGAAACTACGTCGTTTTGTACCTAAAAAAATTTGGCAGATTAAAGCATAAACTTTGTAAAAGTTTCAATTTAAGGCATATCTCATTTAAATAATCACAATTTAAAGCATAAACTTTGATCAAAATAGCAAAACAACTTAGCTACCAAATCCTTCACAACCTTCTACCTAATATAAATTATCTAAAAAAATACTTATCCAAATTCAATCAAATAAAGAGAAACATAAAATCCAAATAAATAGAAATTTTGAATTTATTTAAAATTTAATTTGAGTTCTTCTTTGGAATTTATGTCATTTAATCGATTTTTTTTGGATTTTATATTCCTTTTTAATTGATTTCTTCTTCAATAACTCCATATCTTATCTTCTTTGCTTGTTTCTGCTAAAAAAGATTTATGGAATTACTTGTACAGTAAATATTTGTGAGTTAAATAAATTTTCTCTAATTATTTTATTTGAATTTTATATTCCTCTTTATTTGATTGAACTTAATAAGTATCTTTTTAAATAATTTCTATTAGGTAGAAGGTGGTGAATGATTTGGTAGCTACGTTGTTTTGCTAGTTTGGTCATAGTTTGTTAACTTTGCTATGTTATGCACTATGTCGGTTAATGTTTAATCTCTGTTAGTACATGCTTGTGTTCTTTTTTTTTGTGCTATTTTGGTCACATCTTTATTGGTCTCGTAATGATTTTTTGAGATTTTTTTTGGAATTCAATTCAAATAATCGAAGGTTTATTATGGAATAATCTAGCGAAACAAGCAAAATTTATGCTTTAAACTGTGATTATTTAAATGTGATATACCTTAAATTGAATTTTTTACAAAGTTTTACGCTTTAATCCGCCAATTTTTTTTGAGGCACAAAATGACGTGGTTTTATATAGTACACGTAGACGTTCAATTCAAAGACCCGGCGGCCGGAAAAAATTGGGAATCCGACCATGTCTTAAATTGCAAAAAAATGAAAGTTTATGCATTAATTCTAAGACAGCTTAAAAGTTCGTGTTAAATATGCAAATCGGCTATATTTCGTGCCTTATTTCACTAATAACCCTTAAAAGATTGAATAAATATTAAGTGTGGGTTTGTTTGATAAAAATGATTGAAATAACTTATTCTAGGCAATAACTTTTATCATAATTCCTTATACATAAATCATATTGCATAACTTATTTAAGTTTTTTTTAAACGAACCCTAAATCGATGTGAAATGAACCCATATATTAAAATTCACATAAAATTGCATGTGAAATACAATTCTCTTCTACAAACACAATCCCTACTGAAACAACCAAAGAATACCAACTATACAAAAATCAATTAATTCTTAATACAGAATCAGTTAATTCTCAATTCAAGAACAAAAGGGGCAAACAATGAGTCCGTTCTCATTACACTCGGAGCAAACAAACAATCGCCTCGCCGTCGCCGCCCGGCAAGATTTTCCGGCTACCATTGCAATTAAAACAAACAAGAAACCTAAATCCAACGCATCCTTCACAACAACTCTCATTCCCGTTGACCGGAATTCCGTCCATCAACGGCTTAAGCTTCCCTTGCTCGTGCAACTATATCACCTCCTCCGCTCCGCCGATGTACCTCCCCTTGATAAACAGCCGCGGCGGCACCACTTTGCCGTCCAAGATCCGCCACAGCTCCTCCTTGAACTCCGAATGCATCGAGATGTCTCTCTCCAAGAACAAGGATCTTCAAATTCTCGAGTAATGATCTGATTTTCTGGCAATCCTCGAATGTTTTCCTGATTCCCCTTAGCCCGGTCGTGTATAAAATCACTGAGTTGCTTCCCCCCGGAGGGCATTTTTCTTCGAACTCGGTTAATGGATCGGTGAGTTGACCGAGTTTCCTTGATTTCGGAAGCGGTTCGTCGTCATCGAGTTCTTGACCCGGACTGCGCGACTCGATTCTCGATCTTCGATCGGCATCTCGCGCCCTTACTTCCATCACCGCCTGCTCGAATGCAGCGAGAAGATTGGGGTCGAATAGGGTTTTCGAATTCAAATCTGGCCGCCGGAACGACGCCGCATCGATGTCTCTCTTCTCACTACCAACTTCTATCTCCTCCAAATTCACATCCTTCGCCTTCAATTTCTTAATTCTCTTTATCTTCAATTAGGTTATCAGAATCTAATTCTTCATCTTGGAGATCCTTCATGAGCTCCGCTACGTCGATGATTTCTGGTTCTTGGTTGGGGGAAATGCTCTGCTTCTTGGGCGCTTCTTCTTCAATGGCTGCCAGTGGGGCTGTGTAACAACCCGGTGTCGATACGCCGGATTGTTAAACATATTTGACAGATCTTTGATGAACACGAAGAAGATGAACAAGTGATTGAGAGAAATAATTGATTGAACACGAAAGATAATTGATTGAGTAAAGTTGAGAGAGGAAAAGGATTGGAGAGAGAATTAATTGAGAACGAGAGAGAGAGAGAGAGAGAGAGAGAGAGTTGACGAGAGAGAGAGAAGAGAGCTAGAGAATAATTTCTTTTCATATCCAATATCATTCTCGACCATGTTTATATAGGCTATAAAGTATTATATAAACATTAGACATAATAATTTGATCAAAGATACTTAACCATAATATAAAGATAATTCGTGGATTCATCCGAGCCATCCACGTGCGTCTCATCTCCTGATCTCGCCATCTAGTCGCGCCACGAAAATTGTCCTATTCGATTTCCCTTTTTTCGTCCGGATCACCGATATCCTTCCCAAACCCGCTCCCTCCAGAACGGGGTGTGACAATACTCCCCTCTTTAGGGAGTCTTGTCCTTAAGACTCCGATCCTTGACGATGCGACTGCGGCAGGGGATTCCTCCGATTTTGGCTCTTTCTCTGCAACGGCTTCTTCGGTTGCGAGACCAGTCGGAACCTCAAACACCTCGGCCTCCGTCTCTTCACCTGCCACGTCCTTCATCTTCTCAGGCTCAGCTTCAGCAGCGGCTGGCTCCTCCTCTTGAGCTGCTTCTTCGATAATTTTCTACTCAGACTCGGCTGCTTCCTCAACGCTCTCACTTGCTTCGGAAGTTGGCGAATCCTCCACTTTCTCTTTTTCTTCAAGAACGAGTTGATTCTTGAAGAATTTAGGTGGTGGGGAAAGGTATGATTCAAGAGGCTTACAAGAATGGCGATTGAATGGTTGGGAGTGGAGAAATTTCAGAATACCAGTCGCCGTTCGCAAATCGGCGAGCCTCCGATCTACGAGTGCAGCTATCAAACATTCTCTGCATTTCGTTGACACAGAGAGCATTGGCTCGCTCGAACGCCGCCGCCATCGATTGTTCGATAGTCGTCGCGCATCTCGCTCCGAATATCCCGCTCTAATCGCCTTCGTCTGAGTACTAGGTAATTGTCGCAGTGCTGTGGTTCTGATTGGATCGACTTCAACATTTCAGATCTACGATTTTGAAGAACTCTAGGAACAGATCTGCAAAAACACGAAATTAGCTTAAAACATTTCAGATCCGCCGGATCGGTGGCTCTGATACCACTGTAACAACCCAGTGTCGATACGCCGGATTGTTAAACATATTTGACATATCTTTGATGAACACGAAGAAGGTGAACAAGTGATTGAGAAAGATAATTGATTGAACAAGAAAGATAATTGATTGAGTAAAGTTGAGAGAGGAAAAGGATTGGAGAGAGAATTAATTGAGAAAGAGAGAGAGAGAGTTGACTAGAGAGAGAAGAGAGCTAGAGAATAATTTCTTTTCATATCCAATATCATTCTCGACCATGCTTTATATAGGCTACAAAGTATTACCTAAACATTAGACATAATAATTTGATCAAAGATACTTAACCATAATATAAAAATAATTCGTGGATTCATCCGAGCCATCCACGTGCGTCTCATCTCCCGATCTCGCCATCTAGTTACGCCACGAAAATTGTCCTATCCGATTCCCCTTTTTTCGTTCGGATCACCGATATCCTTCCCAAACCCGCTCCCTCCAGAACGGGGTGTGACAGGCTGGGTAGACCGGCGCCGGTTTTGGAGGCGAAGGTGGTGTTTGCAGTAGCTGAAGCTTAAGTGCTGAAAGTTGTTGGAAGCTGCTGAAAGTGGTGAAAGAACTGAAAAGTTCGTTGATTTTGATAATTTGTGGGTGTTTGCAAAAAAGTCTTTGAAAGTCAAAAATTAATATTTGAAAGTATTAATAAAGTGGTATCTTATAAAATGAAAATGTTATTTATTTCTCACTTATTAAACAAAATTTAGAATTTTTACATAAATAAAATTTAAAATTTATTTCCACTCATACAAAATAGTATTTTAATAAAAAAAAATATTAAAATAAAAATTAGAAAAAAATTAAGTATAATTAATATTATTAATTAAAATCAAGAATAAAAAAATTATAAATTATATTAATTAAACAAATATTTACTTATTCTTTATTAAATGACAAATACAAATTATACATATAAATAAGCAATATCGATCATTAATTAAAAAAAATAGTTATAAAATTATAATATAATGTATTAATTAAAAATGTTAAAAATTATAAAAGTCTATAAAGTTTATCGCCTTCACTGCCTAATACCAAACTTACGAAAATTCTCTATATTGGACCCAAATAGCTTTCAGCAGCTCTATAAGCTGAATTTTCCAAACACCAAATTCATTTCCCGGCAATTGAAAAGCCTATGTACCGATTCGGATAAACTATCGCAAACACCCCGAAGTGTATAGATAACCATCGAATGCTTTTGCCAGAATAATTCGATCGGGCTTTAGGTACTCGATCGCCTTCACCGTCTTCAGTTTCTTCAGCAGCTTTCCTTTCATCCCCTTCATCTCTTTCTCCGGCGACTGAGAATGGAGTTGAAAAATCTAGAGAGAGAGAGAGAGATTAGATAAAGGCTGCGTTCTTGGTCCTTTGTTGCAGAGTAGAAGGAAAAAAAACCAAAAAGATTAGATGGTGACAAGGTGTTAACGACTAGTAATTTCTGATTCGCGTTATTTTAAATTTTGAAAGTTGTATCCTGTATTCGGTCTATGGTCGAGAGAAGTACACCTGACTACGTGCCATTACATTTGAAATTTCAGTTTTTTTAATAATTTCTATATATATATATATATATTTGTTTCAATGAAATCGAATCCTATGAATTCTTTTCCTTGGACTTTCAAATTTGTCTCCTTTATCTGTTGTAGAACTTCGTGTTTATTAAGAGGGTAAGAAACAGATGAACACTATCATCATGTTCGTCATACTACTCATATCTGAACTTAATACGATATATATAAGTTTAACTACTATCGTTACTTTGAAAAGAATTCATAGACTATTCAGCGACAAGGAGCCAACAAGAGAATGAAAAGTCAAGAACATCTATACAGATCCGCCTTTGGGTTCAAGCACTACAAGGAGGACAAAGAATAACATTAACACCGACCGACATTCCAGAACTTTTTACCAGGTCGGAAATACTACAAGAGATCAGAGAAAGTAGTGTGTAGTTTACATTAAAACCTTTCCCTTCTCTAACCTCGGAGAGAAGCTCGTGGGACTGCTGGCAGACCTAGTTCATCCTCAGCCTGTCAAAATCATATAAATTATTTACATATGGTTAGCAAGAACAAGCATGCAAATCTACAAATATTCTGAAGTCATTAATCTCAAAATACTTGCCCATATATGCAAACAAACACAAGCAAGCTAGAGATTATGCAATCCTTCATGAAGAGCATCATAAACCTACATTCTAACATAAAAAACAATTTCGCCCATCTCTATGAAAAATAAAATCAAAGCAGATAACACATATCTAGTAAATAGTTGCTCCAGTTCATAAAACTTCAAATTATGACGATACAGTGAACAGCTTGTGTATGTATAAAAATCATAATAGTCCTTTTACTTACCTTTGTCCTAAAAGTTAGCATTTGTGTTCCAGTAATACAATAACAATTGGAAAAGTTCTTTTAGATACCTTTTGCCAACAAGGCTACAACAAGTATATTACCTGCGCATTTGCTCTGCCTGCTAGATTTAGAGCATGCCCAGATGGTGCTGCTGGCAAGTTTAGTTCTGAGTCTAGATCAGATTCCCTATCAGGTTGAAGATAAGAAGGTACTCCATCACCCTCTGTTTCAAACCCCATGTCTGCTTCCAAAGCATCAAGCTCTGCGTGTTACGACCCAAATCTCAACAAGAGAACTATATGGAAAACCATTGAAGAATAATTTAAGATTGCCAGCTGAAACAAATTTTACATTGTAAATTCAGAAAATCAACTGAATTATTAAGTGAAAGTATGCATTCTATTCCACAATATGAGATATATATATATATATATATACCAGGAGAATACTTCTAACACTACTTCTCATCTATAGAAGAGCATCATGAATTGTGACGGTTCTTTATTCTAATTTCTGATAGCAGCTAGGAAATATTTTTAGTTTAGAGTGACTCATACCACCCATCAGATCATCTTCATCAATGTCGTCAGGTACATTATAGCTTCTTCCAAGAGACTCTTGGATTTCATTGCTCACATCCATAAGGTCCATCATTTCATCTTGTAAGTTCTACAGACATAAAACCCACTGGTCAATTCATGATCAATATCAATAAATAGGACAGAAACATGTATAATTGAAGAAACAAACATCAATGTCTTGAATTTTCACAGTCTTCATCATTCCTTTAAGCTCTTTGTTTGCTGACTTCAAGGCTGACATCTGCAAAGAATGTGGCATTAGTTAAAGAGTAACTGGATCTATGTGCAGCAACTAAGGTTGTGTGACAACGAAAAGAATTATACAGTGTTAGATGGCATCACAAGATAGACGTAGGCAATAGATTCAGCAGCATTTCAGAATAAACTGTGCCTCAAAACATTTGAACTTTGCCCAGTGGGGCCAATACCAACAAAGACGTTTTAAAGTAAGTTTGATGAGCATAAACAGAACAACTTGGATACAGCTAATTAACGTTTAGATTCTACTATAGAAAAATGTCTGTGTGGTCCATGTGGATTAACAAATTAATAACTATTTGAGAAGATTATAATTATGCAACAAATTATGGGAATAGAAAAGCACCAAAATTAGCAGGTATATTAAGACGCTCTCATCTATGTCCACTAAAAGGTCAGGACCAGAAAAAGAGATTGACAGATACTATATATTGCGATTCATAACAAAGTAGGAGGTACCATCTTAACACACCGTTTGTTGAGCATCTTTGATTCCTTCAGCAGCAAATGAAACTTGATCAAGGTTGAATGTCTGATTGTAAAGCATATCACGCTGACCTTCATACCTGTTCAATTCGAGAAAGATGCTTATGCCAACATTTCCAACTTTTTTGAACACATTAAAACAAAACTTGTGAAACATTGGGCTAGGTATGTCATACAAATCACCACTGCAGTCACTAACAGGGGAAAAAGTTCTAAAGTGTGACCAAATTTGGAAGCAGGACCAACTTGAATTAAGATTCAATAACAAAAATGATGCAGCTTACATCTTTTTTTGCTTAAGAACTCTCATGGCTCTTGCCTTAACAGCTTCTTGTGCTGGACCTGGTCGAGTATTCTTGATCTGCTCTTTGTATCTCACCAGTTCAGCATCAAGTTTTTTAATCTTGTCGTCGACATTTTCACCTCTTTTATTTATCTGATAAGATTAATTTGCGCGGTTGAACAACTCAATAAACACAATAAAAGTGACAAGAAATCCAGGGCCAATACCAATACTCTAAAATACAACAAATTCGAGAACATATAGGTATTAATAACAAGCAGCAGATTTCACATACTCAGTGATTCAGTAAAGATGACCTAGAAGGGTTAATATTGCACTTGAGATGCTTTGAGTATAAAGGTAGAGAGGAAGATTAATGGTGTGGTTGAAAAAAAATTCCTTCTTTGATAAAAATTATAATGTGGAAAGGAGCAAGGCAGGATCAACGGTTTTCCTATGAACATATGTTCTATCCTCCAACTTCCGGAGTTGGAAGACTAGACTGAAATGCCAAGTAGCACGAATACATCTCCTTCTGACTTCTATTCTACACCGAGTATGGAAGAGTTAAATCTATTTATCACCTCTATAACCCCATAACTTCTGCAGTATTATACACCTGCATAAGCGAAAAATCTGAAAATCTTCTCTACCCCTCCCCTAGATCTCTCTCTCTCTCTCTCCCTCACGCCTCAATATATTTGAGCACATCTATGCGAAATTAACACCAATTGCGAAATTAACAAAAAATCCAGATGGATAAAGAACTGAACGAAACAACATTCTAAACTAATTAGAAAATAAAATAAAAGGTAAATTCAATGAGTCGGATCCCAAACCCGATCGGATGCATCTTGAACGGATGGCGGCGGTTCCTTATCCTTCTTCACTCCAAACACCCTCCTCATCGCTGCCGATTTGTAACGGAATCGCAATTCGCACGATGAGAATTAAGTTTTCAAAATTGATCTGGAATTTTGTAACTGTATCTAACAATTTAGTTGAACGGCGATGGGCACGTGCCCGGCCGTCCAAACCCGGGTCCGATCATCTATGGAAAATTACTAATTAGCCCTGATTTCTTTGATCACTACGTTGGGCTAGCATTTTTAGTAACAAAAGGCCGCGTCGGCCCAAATAAGAAAGTTTCTCTAATCTATCCGAAAAGAGCAAGGAAGAAGCCCTTTTGTTACTCATTTCATTTCTCTCTTTCTTGTTTTACAAACGGAATTATTTTTCCTTTTTCTCAATCCAGGGATTTCAATTCCTGTCCTTTCTCTTTACTCTAACAAGTATCACAATATTGATTGTACGATTTGTGATACAGAAATTGTTTTGAATCAAAAGTAAAGCGTCCTATTTGTTTTTATTAATTTGATTTATTTAATAAAAAAATCATTAACTAACAAACTAATAATGGTCGGAATTATTTTACTCCACGGTAAGGATGGTATTTAGTTTAAGAAACTCTCAATATTGAAACTTGACTGATAAGATTTTTAGTTATTTACAGTTGTTACTTATAAGTTATTCTATTATTCAATCGGTAAACATTCATTGTCTCAGATATTAAAAAATCAAAATAAACAGATTCAATATATATCTGCATTTCTGTAACTTTCATTCAAAATCAATCCATACAAAACATCAAAAGAAAACACAAAAATCACATAAAGGAACATAATTCATCTACCAAATACAAACTCATTTAAACAACATTACAACAAAAACAAGACCAAAAATTTGAAGAATATGCACTCAATCTCACAACACAAGAACAACAAGGGATCTCTCCCCCATCTCACTCAGCTTTCAAGCCAAGATTCTTCCTCGACATCCCGACGAACAAATCACCAGATTTCACCATTCCCGGAAGGCGGCCGCTCAAAGTTAAGCACATCACTTGCCCAACTCCCACTTTCTTACCAAGTGAAACAAGTGCAAATGGTTTACCCGGCTTGTATGCACCAAGCTTGCTCTCACTCTGCCCCTTCATCAGCAGCTTCAAGTTCTTAGCAACAATGGCTGCATGCCCCTGAGCTAAATACCCTTGCTTGAGTTCCTACACCACACAACATCACGCTAATTAATACTAATCTAGCAAACCAAGCTTGAACAATTTTTAAAGTTAAAGGACTAAAATCGAACAATTTATCAAGTTAAAGGACTAAAATCGAACAATTTCTCAAGTTTTAGGACCAAAACCGATCACAGCCACATTAGAGGACAAAAAACAAACATAGGCCAAATTAGATGATCAAAATTGATATTTTCTCGCAAGGAACAAGGGCTTACTTTAATATCAGTGATGTCACCAATGGCAAAGATGTTTTCATGACCCTTAACTCTAAACTTGTTGTCAACCATTATGCTTCCTCGAGGGTCTAAGCTGTCCCTCACGCAAGTTTCGCTTAGCCATGATGAAGCAAGTGGAGTGCCTATGCAGAGGAAGTGGCAATCAGCGTGGATCTTCTCTCCTCCTGATGTCTCATAAACACCTTCTGATGCAGAGTCCAAGTTGACGGATTGACCGCAGATGACTTCCACCTTCTTTGAAGTCAACCAGTCTAGTGCCTTCTTTCCAGCCTTCTCTCCTATGAATTCTAGTAGCCTTGGCCCTTTATGGACCAGTGTTACCTTTTTATCCGGGAAGGCGAAGATTATTTCGGCTGCTAGCTCTACACCGCTTGGTCCTCCTCCAACAACCAAAACTGATTTGGCAGATTTTATCTTATCATGCTCTGTACAAAGATAAGATTAGATCAGAGACTACTTAAAAATAAACATGGTCCAAGAATTCGACATTTGCATAAGAAGAATCTTGCTTTTAAATATGTAACCGAACAAACATGAACTGCTATAAAACATTTGCATAAGAAGAATAGCATGAACCTATATATGATGTTTCTCATGGTATACCAATCAAGAAATTGATAATGATGCAAAATTGGAGGTAGTTGAGTTATTCTACTAGACTTGTTTACCTGCTTGGTACTGATGGAGCTTCTCAGCTCTTGTAAATTCAGGGCCGCCTGGATGACCAGTAGCAATGACAAGATAATCAAATCCGAATGTACGGCCATCTGCAACTGTAACTTCATGTTCTGTGATGCTAGATGCAGCACATGTAATGATGTTGGCCTTAGGAAGGTAGTCCGAATGATTAATCACTGTTCTTTCAGCAAATGCTGGTTCAACAGTTGCTCTCATGGCTCCCCAAGCAATCTCAAAGTATTCCTTCCTGGAAATGATTTATAATCACAAGTACCAAATCAGAAGTGAGAAGACAGCTGAAAACTACTACATGGGATGGATAACTATCTTGATTTAGCTAACCTTTACCTATAAAGTTTCTAGGAAAGAGATTCATATCATATTTCATATTCCAAACAAAAAGAACTTGGAAAATTAGATCTAGTTTTGTAAAAACTCCACTAGCTTAGCCTATTAGTAATTCAGCATCTTCACTCTTCAGTGAAAAAGTTCTGATTCTACAATCCATGATGCACCAGCTCACAAAATTAATGAAACAGGCTTCAGTGATATTTATCAAAACATGCTTTGCATAAATCCTAATCACACCTTTTAAACACCCAAGATTTACAAATTACAATCCACCTAAATAATCAGAATTCAATAAAGATAAAACAAAGGCTTCCAGAAATTCACAATCCAGTCAAAAAAATGATAGCTGAAGTTGACATGCACAAATTACAAGCAAAAGTAAATCAACTAAGGGGGAATGAAAACTAAATACAGTAGAATATGATCAAGAACAAAACACAAGAAAATAATGATGTTAAGCAAGAGCTTACGCATCAATGAGATAGACATCGCAATGATCTTGAAGAATCTTGGCCAAGATTGAGCCACCCACTCCGCCGCCAACAATCACCACCCTCTTTTTCTCTCCGCTCGATTTATCCATTTCCTCAAACAAATTAGGAACTCTGTATTCACCAGCAAAAATATCAACTTGATCAACCAAAAACCCTAGCTTTCAACCAACTCGTGTCTTGTTCAATGATACCAAAGCACAATGAGAAGAAGATAACGAGTGACCCTTTTATATAGGATGCACAGCCAGTTGGAATAAAAAAATTAGTAAAAAATCTGAAGAACAATTGGAGAAGAAGAATCCTCGGAAGTATGCACACATGAGAAGTTACCGATTTTAATAGTAGCCAAGGCGGCCGCCATTGACGGAGTCTCACAGTCTGTGAAAACGGTTCGTTAATGGATTCAAATAAAAGATTACGCCGTTGGAAAATTATAATAAAATAATATTATTTAAAGAGTAATTATTTTGACTGAAAAATATGGCCTCCAATGACAGCCGAGCTCACAGACCGGCGCACTGATATTACATTATTATATGCTAATAAAATAATATTCAAGAATTATTGCAGGACGGCTTTCACTCCGTTACTAATCATAATTAAAATTATGTTTTAAATATATTTTATATGTATACTTATCAACTCTAAAAGTCCATGAGTCCATCTTGTACTTTATGAATAGAGGTCTTCATCCTTATAATAATATACATTTATTCTTCATTCTCTTTATTAATCTCTCGTTCTATTTAATTTATAACACGTTATCAGTATGAAGAAGCTCATATCCCGAAAAAATCCTCTCCACCGTTGAAAGTATTATTTTTTTTTAGCCGACACCATTGATATTTGGTGCCACATTTATTCCACTTCACCATCTTCGTATGAATTTTTTTTGTTTCAATAAAATAATTGAATAAATTCATCATTGTTTTGTGTGGCAGAGATGAAAGAATATTTTTATTATAATGTTATAATTATTTCACAGAATTAACACAATATATTAATATTCCTGAAGAATATTATGTGCTCTTGAAGAGAACTTCAAGTTCATTTATTTTTATGATTATACTAGCCTATATTGTTGCTTCTCCTGAGTAAAGACAATTAATATTCCTAAATAATATTATATGCTCTTGAAGAGCAATTCCAAAACATATTTTTAACTTAAATTGTTGCTCCAGAAGTAGCACAATCAATAATTCCCGAAGAATATTACATGCTCTTGAAGAGCATTTATTTTACGCTTTTATTTATTTGTTTGTTTGTTATTTATTTATTTAATGTTGAATCTAGATTGTTGCTTCTGAAGTAGCACAATCCATATTCCTGAAGAATATCATATGCTCTTGAAGAGCAATTCAAATTTATTGAAATAACTCAATTGTTGCTCCAGAAGTAGCATGAATATTACATGTTTTCGATGAGCAATTCATATATTTTGTCTTATTGATGACGAATCTTGGTTCTTGAATTGTTATTATTGTTGCTCCCGAAGCAGCACAATTGATGTTCTCAAATAATACTATATGTTCTTGAACAACAACTGGGTTTATAGAAAATTTTAACTTTTCGCCTAAAGTAGTTCAATATAGACTAAAATTGTTGCTCTTGAAGTAGCACAATTTGTATTCCTAAAAAATACTACATGTTCTTGAAAAACAATTCTAACCTCTTGATTTTGACAAATGTTATATGTTCCTCTAATTGTTGCTCTTGAAGTAGCACAATTAACTCTACATGTTCTTGAAACAATTAAAACTTATTATTTTGGAATCATATATCACAACCATACTTTAATTGTTGCTCCTGAAGTTTCACAATTAATATTATTGAAGAAAATTAGTTATAATTTAAAGTATTATTTAATTACATGGAGTGGTAGCAAGAGCTCCTTTATGCTTGATAACTGCATTTCCAACATTCTATTGTGAATTAATTTCTTTTCAAGAATAGATGTGAGATCCGGTAGATCTCAAAATTCACAATTTATTGATTTCACGTATCATGAATAAAACTAAGTTGTTGCTCTAGAATTAACACAATTACATTCCTGAAGAATAACCATATTGTGATATTAACATTACTATCACATATTTGTGGAAATGCCTCAACTTTTGCTCTTGGAGTAACATCAATTTTATATTATAGAAGAATATTAAATGATCTTAAATAACAACTCGTACTTTCAATAATATATGTTATTCCTGAATGAAAAAGATAATTTATGTCTTGTTGACATTAATGCACTCTTGATATCGATGCCAATAAGTGGCACATGAGAGATAGTAATAGAATGAAACGAAGCATCCCAATAGGATTGCGTAAAAATATTAATTACTTGTCCTCCCTAAAGCTCGATACGAGTATATGCATCCTAAATTACGAGATTTTAAAATCTAGTGCACCGAATATCATTAAAGGCTCCCGAAGAGCTTGTATCATTCTATCAAATGATACTAAATCAATTATTGAATTTGCCCTTACTCTAATAAGTCTAGAAGAAACATAATAAGTTTTAAGGATATCCGTTACAATGGATACCATATTGAAATTATATAAGAAGGTAGTGATTCTTTTGCATTTAGCCAGAAGCTAACAAAAGAAAAGTTATCATACTACCACCTTGAATGTATTACACATTCATAAAAATAAGTGAGACAAAACATGTCATGAACGTGAAGTTCAAAAGAGCTCTATGCTTTGACATGATAAGTTTGGACATCTGCAAGCAACTTTGATGCGCAACATAATTGAAAATTCATATGGGCGCTGCAGAGAGATCCTGAAGAATCTCTTAATTTCTATGAATGTTCGATTTCTAGAAGAAATATAGAACTTGTTAGTACTACAATTTCAAAAATAAAGAGCTCAATTCCATCAAGAAAATTTATCTTGATAAAGCGAGTGAGTTTATGAAACTCCAAGTTCCTCATGAAGAGGATTTAATATTATTTGACTTTGGGATTGAGATTAAAAAATTAGTTGCTCATGACCATACTCAAAATTGTTTTTGTTCGTACAAATATGAGTCTCACAAGAATATTGTTATTATGATGAAATAATGTTTCCAACATTAGGAGGAACATATGTCACATTTGGATTTCTGAAGTAATCAATGTGAAATCTACATCCAACAAAAAGCACAAGAACAAACTTGTCACATTTGGATTGCAGAAGTAATCAATGTGAACAAGAAGTCAAAAGACTCACTTGCAAAAGATTGCAAACCAACTTCTTGATGCTTTTAAGTTGTGTATATAAAAGAAGTGATAATGTCGTACATTTGCTGCAAAAACCCCCCAACAAGAATTCATGTCCCTGAAGGACAAGCAAATGCATTTAAAATTCGTCAAAAATATGGTCGACCAATTGGTTCTAAAAGAAATTTTGTTTCTAAAAAAAGGGGCACAATATATGAACCAAAACAATGACGAAAATGACTAATCAAGCAAATGAAGTTCCTGAAGAACTATAAGCGTCTGAAAATTATGAGATCTCAATATATTGGAGAGATGAAATATCGTTGTGGAAGCATGACGATATATTCGCCTTTAATATAACCCGTGAAATGAAAAACGAGGATCCTCAATGACGATCTATAAGAGATTGTCAAGATTGAAATAATTGGCCACAGATGAACGAAGTCATATAAGGTGAATTAATATTCCCTAGAAAGCCAGAAATATTTGGATTTGTCAAAAAAATGTTGTCAATTAGACTACAAAAGTCATTGTAAGGGCTGGAATAGTACAGTCGTATATGATATAATCATAACGACGAGTATTCCTTGACAAAAGGGTACATAAATGATGACTTGAGTTTGATTGAAACTCTTGAAGAACATAATACTTATATGTATACTCCGTCAAAATGACTTACATAGAACAAATAATTATGAATTATTTTATTCATTGATAATCCAACTCACATTGTCGTCGGCATTAGGGGGAGATACGAAATATAAAGATTGAATGCCGCAAATATCTTGTTGGATTAATTATTTAGATTCACACGCTATGAACCAGAAGTTCATCAAGTCATTTAGTGCAAAATGAGTGACTAAAATCTCATATACCTGTTGTATATGCACCATGAATGAACTGAAGTTCCTCATAGAAAAGATAAATCAATTGATTCTCATTAGCGCCAGAAGCGTGAGAGATTTATTGGTGCTAAGAGATAAGAAGTCCGCGGAATTCAAAATTAGAATGCATCACTCCAAATTCTTCCTAAAAAGGATATGTGAATCATTATGTACAAAAGTACTTGATGAAATCAACTCATGCCTAAAGACGGAGTTCGAATCAAAATACTTGAGTTGAACTAATAATTGTCTCGACCTGTAGATCGAGCATCTCCCTGATGGAGTTACGCTAGTCGACCTACCTGAAAGGTCTTTAAAGAGATTTATTGTATTTCATCTACATAGCTACCTAATGGTTGCTTCAATCGTTTGAAGTGGATGTAAACTCATTTAAACATATAGAATATAACAAAGATGTTTTAGGACCAGAAGTTCCTTACTTATGTACAATTGGAGAATTTGAATGATATTAACCATTCTTTGTTATCTTCGAGACAAATATGATATTGGTTTTTTATGAGAGTAATGATATATTGACATATTTCATGTTATTATCTATGTTGATAATTAAACTTGTGTTGCACATATAAGTGTAGACCTTAAAGATAACCTTGAAGATTGTTTTCTTGAGGGGAGTAACAAATTGTAAATAATCCTGAAGATTAGACTGACTCCTAAAAGTCAAATGACCCTGAAGGTCAAATGGTTGTACTCTTTTTTTCCTTTCTAAATTTTTTCTAAAGGGTTTTCTTAGTTAATGTTTTTAACGAGGCAACCAATGCAACACACGAGAAAATGAGTCATTGAGATTGATTCATAAAAGAGCCAATGCAACACATGATCTCCAAAAGAGTGGCGACATCAACATCCATCAAATTCGCTCAAGTGACAATCTAGTAGATTCTTTTACAAATGCATTACCAACGTCAACATTCAAAAAGTTGTTACACAAGATCGATATCCGCCGACTCAAGGATCAAGAATGACTATATTGAGGTGGAGCAGCTGTACTCTTTTTTCCTTCGTCCAGTTTTTATCCCAATGAGTTTTTCTGGCAAGGTTTTAACGAGGCAGCAGTTTCTTTTAGGAATGGTCAATCAAGGGGGAGTGTTGTAAATATATTTTATATATATACTTACCATATATTGTGATGACCATGTAAACCCTAAAAGTCCATAAGTCCATCTTGTACTCTATAAATAGATGTCTCCACCCTCATAATAATATACATCTATTTTTCATTCTCTCTATTATTCTCTCGTTCTATTTAGTTTATAACAAATTTTATAAAATGCTAGTAAAACATAATAAAAAATTATTTTATAATGTTAAAAAAAATGTTTAGTTACGTAATTACGATGAATTTGTTGCATTTGTCTGAATGTGTGTGCAGAATAATCTGAATCCAAAATCCAAGATTGGACTGCCGACAATGGTTGACTTTTTAATAATGGGGAAATTAAGGTTAATTTGTGTTTGCACATTATATCGTCAAATTTTAAAAGGTTTTTACTTATAATACTATTTATAAATGTTATAATTACAACATTAATTAATATACGTTTGCCATTATTAAAATTTGGGGAACAATTCCTAGTCCGTCGACGTCCAAACTGTTACTCCGTGCAAGATTTAACTTTTTGATTATTGTATTAAATATTTATTTTGTCCAAAACTAAGTTTTTTTCTTCTCGTTTGCACAATTAATATTCTCAAAACCCAACTAAATTAGTACAAAAATGTGTTGGTTCCGGGTTCTTATTGCAATAACATCAATTTTAAAAATAACTAAAAAAAATCAGTATTACATCATGTTAGACATTTAAATTGAATACTTGAATGAAGAAATATTTAAAGGAGTAATTCAGTCAAAAATAGTTCTCTTATTTAATAATTGAAACTTAGAATATAATTAGTGAAATTTGTCATTATATTCTTAATGAATCGGTGAAGAAAGCGACCATATTATATTATCGTTCATACATTGACATCACATTAATGCTTAGAATGCATCAATTAAGCAAAAGATCCTTCTCTTCCACTCCCGAACCATCTCGAACATACTGGAAGATGGACATTGTATTAAGTATGAAAAGTCAAAGTTTGCTAGAGAAGTAATAATAAAAATTCGTCATGGTTTGACCATAAAGCATTGAATTCCAAACGTATGGAAGCCAGTCCCATCACTTTGTTTCGGAATTCAAACCTTATCACCCAACACGCTTCGGTCTATGGAATTTGTCCGACTTTTTTTATAGTGGAAATATTCATTTTTATTCATTATCACTAAAAAAACACAAATTTACCCACCCACTATAATAAAAGTTAGAGAATAGCCAATATTACCTATTTATCCTTAATTTTTTGAATTGACGAACGGGTGCCGATGAGACCCTACGAGTGCCGATTGTATGTCATCGACACTAGTATTATCCAATTTTAAAAATAATTTTTATTAATCAAATAATTAATAAATAATATAAAAAACGAGTGCCGATAGGTAAAAGCAGTAAATAGGCACTACCAAAGGTACTGACATCGGCACTCCTAATTTATTATTATTTTTTTTTAAAAAATAATTGATATACAGTTATAAATACGAGTGCCGATTGTCTAAGGCAACCCATCAGCACTGCCTAAGGTACTGCCATCGGCACTCGGAATTGAATTTTTTTTTTGGTTCACAAAAATAAGTCAAAAGATGTGATGTGATAGGCACCGAATATAATTTCCAGTGCCAATAGAGCAAATAACCTCATCGACACCTCCATCGGCACTCCCATCGGCACTGGGTGAATTTAATATTTTTTTGGTAAGAAACGACACCAGCTCTCAATGAAACATCACAACCGTTCGAAAACTTCTCTCGGCACCGAACATTGCCGACGTTGAATCGAGGCACCGCCTACGCTGAACCGACGTCCCGCCGCCGCTGAATCCGCCGCCGCCCCACCGCCGTGTGAACGCCGATCCACACCGCCGCTGCAATGGCTTCTTCGGCACAAGTGTGTTTTCTTTCGGCTCCGTCGATTTTGAACAATTTCTTTAAATTAATTGCGCAATCGATTGAGAATATATGATTAGGTTCTGATTTAGTCATGTAATTTGATTGGAATTGTTGTTGAATAGACGAAAATGCAATGAAATTGATGTAATTTTAGATTTTTCGGCCGAAACTCCATTTTACTGCAGTTTCGTGTCGGTGCCGATGATTGGTGCCGATGGTGAATTCTCCATCGGCACTGGTTGATTTTATGAACAAGAATCCACTCGGTCGATGCCGACCGACGACCACTGCATTTGATTTTTTTAATTTAATAATAAAAGATTATTTATTTTCAGCCTGATTATATCCGACTACCCGTTCGGGAAAAATTCCCCAAAATTACAACTTATTGGAGAGATCAATTGCCCGAATGGATTAAGCAGTGTCTTTCACGTAGGGGGGGGGGTAATAAATTAGTTCTTCGATTTATGAGTGGTCAGTTTGGGCACCTTCTACAGTGGAGGAAAGGGAAGAGTGCCTCGCAGGCTCTGCATCAATTGATGTGCTACGACGTGCAGTGCGAACCTGGGGAGGTTCGTTTTAATATAAATGGGATAGAGTTGAGATTCTCAAAATTCGAGTATGCATTAGTTACTGAACTGACATTTGTGGAAAGTACTTTTAATCCGGATACGCCTCGGCAGCCACAAGAGTCGGGAGTCTTCATGAGACTTACAGAGGGTAAAGCCATTTCAGGAGGGGATTTGTTGGCACTCTTAAGAGATAACAAACAAGGTGAGCTTTCAGCTGATGATTATTTGAAGGTGGCAAATCTAGTGGCTTTGATGTCCTTCTTCTTTGCACCTGCTGATACGAAGAAGATTGAAACGTGGATGTGGGTTTTGGCCGACGATTTGGACGCATGAAATACTTTTCCATGGGGTTCGTACACCTACAATGCCATACTGCACTACTTGACCTTCGTCCCTAAACAAGTGGATCTTGTCAAGTCGAAATATAATCTGTACGGGCCAGTTTGGGCACTTCAGGTACCATTGTAGCTTGATTATTTATTTTGAATTTGTTGGTTAAAAAACCTTTTTTTTAATTAATATAATTTATGATACAGATTTGGGCTTATGAGGCGATTCCAGATCTGGCACGGTTGTGTGTCCGCCTCATCAATACGGGAAGTATGCCCCGCTTTATAAAGTGGGCATATATTACTCCACCAGATACAGAGTGGATTAGCTTCTTTGCATCTCCGGTAAAATAATTGAGTTTATTTTAATTTTTCATTAGTTTAACAGTATTGCGTAATTCCACTTAAATTTTCTTACTTTTGATTTTAACATCTTGAACAGATGGAGGGCCCCCTCTCGTCCACGCTGACCCCGACTTATGAGGAGCAGTTGAAAGAGTACTGGATAAGTGTGAATGGACAAAACCCGATTGGTGTATCTTTTCCGACACCGGTCCCTGTTCAACTGCGGTAGGTAGGGGTGGACAAACAATTCGGGTTCCCGCGCCCGTACCCGTCCCGTTCGGGTATTTTCCGTTCGGGTCGGGAAAAATGGGTACGGGTACCCGCAAAAAATCAAGCGGGTCGGGAACGGAAACGGATTTTATTCTTAGATATCCGTTCCCCAACGGGTACCCGCATTAATATACAATTTTTTTACATGAGGTCCTCTTGCGTAGAGGTGGGCACGGGACGGCGCGGGTACCCGTTTGCATGTTTTGTGCTAGCACTAGAGTGTGACTAAACAGTTTTTCACGGTAATTTTAATTATAAGAATCTATGGTTTCATAGTTGATAATCATATGGTCGGTTTTATAATTATAATTTATGGTGAAACACCATTGGAACATAGTTTATAAAACAGATTATCTACTCCTATAGTTCTATTTAGTGGTTTAAATATATTGGTATTTTTTAATTTTAATTTATGTTTTTAAAATTTCATTTATTGGTATTTTTTAATTTTTATTTATGAATTTAAATATATTATAAATAAGTGGTAATATTTGCGGGTAAACCCGTACCCGTACCGTATCCGCACGGGTACCCGCATATGGGTACCCGCTCTATGCGGGAACGGGAATGGGTATTAAAATCAATTACCCGCAGGCGCGGGTACCCGTCCTGCGCCCACCCCTAGCGGCAGGTGAGCACAGATAGTGTGCCAAGGCTACGGGCCCCTGCAGAAAAGAGAAGAGGGAAGAAGAAAAGCACTGGCCACGCAACAGAAGAGTCATCTGCTCGTAGGCTTGAAGATATGCCTCGGGTCCAGTATGATAGCATGATGAGAGATTTTGATGAGAGGTGGGACAGGCGCGAGAAGGCCTTGTTGAAGAAAGTGGACGAGCATTGGGACAAGCGGGAGGATAAATTTTTCAAAAGAGTGAAAGAAGCCTTGAAAAAGGTATTTCACGTTGGCAAGCGCACAGGAACCACCTCTGGGACTAGTTTCTCGATAGAGACTGAGACCTCACACGGGGAGAAGAGGATACAACGACTTTCCCTAGACGCATACCGACTGGTGAGTGGTCCCCTTGGAACAGAGAGGAGTCAGTAGAAGCTTCCCGAGAGGACGATATGGATCTAAATGCAGACCATTGGGAGACTTCTGCTCAGAGGGTTTCTAAGGTGAATCCTTTTTATTATGGCGCTGAGCAGTTTGACTTTGGGCGACATAGTATGTATGAGCCGAGGGATGTGTGGATACCCCGTCGTTGGTAGCCAACACGTAGATTATACAGCCACGGTGCACGAGATACACCTAGTGCAAAAAAGACATGTCGGAACCGGCCATCGTCACCAACATCGAGATCAGTATAAGTGCCAGGATTCGTCATTTCGAGCAAATGAAGATATTTAGGCAGTTTGCTGAATGACTCTGCATGTTCGCCGTAAATCATGGATATGACTGCATTGCGTGCTCGCAAGGCAACACCATATGTCTTTTGAATTCCATACTTATCCATCAGATCCGCCCGAATATCCTTGGGTTTCAGTAACTTGCTTAGGCGGCGCATTCTTCGTGCAATATAAGCGGCTACAGCTTTAGCCTGTACATTTCTACAACGAATGCCGGACAAATCACCTAAACAAGTGTGCACCTGGCAGAATGTAGTCACTTCCCAATACTGCTCGCCTCTACAGTGTGCCCGCAAAGCAAATGGACAATCTGGAGTTCGTCTGCAAATATACTCCAATCGGGCCACGCACGAACGTTGAACTTTGAAATCAGCTCCGTTTTCCATTTGGAATAATGCCACCGCAGCATAAAGTTCGTCTTTTGAAGAAAACATCAATCCTAGACGCAAATTCCCGCCCACAACAGGATCCAAGTCATTCGCCACTGGTGAATCGGATATATCAAGGGGCACAATTGAGAGTAGCCAATTGCTTGCTGCTTCTATATTGCTATATATAATATCGTCGTTCCGGCTGGGGCGGTTCACTGGGACGAGCATAGACATAAGTTCGCTAACGCCACCCTCTCGCCGGACCCATGCAGCAAAATCAGCAAGCGAACAATTAATCAGAGCATCCGGAATATCTTCATCTTCGTCATCTGATGATGATGAGTCGAGATGAGCCTCACGATCTTCATCACTCTCAACACGAACATCCCTTTCGGGAACATTTCCAGATGGATTGCTTCCGCTACCGTGCTCCCCAAACCAATTAGAACCTCTGAAATGCGAAATGTCTTCCCAGTATTTGGTTTAGGTTGGGACCGCAAATTGAGGGTGTTGAACTACATGATAAACAAGATATACCACTGGCTCTACGTCAATAGCGCACAAACGCATCAAATCAATATCGTGGCCGAGGAGGGCCTTCATCATCCTACCGGTTTTTCGGGAAGCGGCGTTATAGTAGATGAAGTAGTTGCATGAAAAAGAATAAGCAACGAGCATTCTGTCAATATTCTCCCGGAGATATACAAGAGAAATATTATTTGAATGAATGTAAACAATGAATTCATGGCCGCCGACGTAATTCGATTCATGATCGAATTCGCCGTTCACTTTTACGATAATAGATCGAAAATCTTCCTTTTTTTGGCAATGAGAACGAAGAGAAAGAGAAGCGAGTGAGAGTAAGAGTAATTTTGTGGCAGAGAAGGAGTAAGTTTACATATCAAGCTCGTCATATTTATATGCAAAAGAAACTGTATCAACAACATTTTTGCCTCGTTTAGTAGTCCAATCAACATAATTTTGCATGAAAATTCACCATAGGCACTCTTTCGGCACCCGTCGGCTCTCCATAGGCACTAGACATAATAAATGAGATAGTCTGTCGCCTACAATATTGCGCAGTAACACATGTCCTCTCAATTATAGACACTCCATCGGCACCCATAGGCTTTCCATCAGCACTTCAACAGAGTCCAAAAAAAGTCATCCATCTTGTGTCTTGTCAGTCTCGAAAATTGAGGCATGCATACTGTGTATCTTTCGAATATGTTGAGGCAGTCAACAAAAAAAGTGAACAATCGGCACCCATAGGCACCCTTAGGCACCGCATCGACACTACTACTCATCTATAGGCACTAATTGTCGGCACCTGTAGGCACTCTATAGGCACTATTTTATTTATAAAAAAATTATTATTTCGAATTCAAACTTAAAATAAACTGTAGGCACCCATCGGCACCGATAGGAACTACATCGGCACTATAAGATTTTAACAAAAAAAAATGAAAAAAGAAAGCTGATGAAATTAATCGTAGGCACCCACATGCACCCATTGGCACTCCATCGGCACTAGATGATTTTAACAAAAAGAAAAAAGAAAACAACAAAGCTGCCGAAAATCTGAGGGCAAATTGGTAATCTTGGGTATTTGGTGAATATAAGTTTAAAAGATGAGTATTTTTGTGTTATTTTATAAAGGATTGAGTAAAAGACAAAAGCTCCCTTTTTATATTGTAACAAATCAAAAATCATACATCCGTATTGGATAAACACCATAATTTGCAATAGCCGCAAATTATATTATATATATAAATAATATATAATGCAATAAATTATTTTTGTACAATTCTGACATTTAAATTTATTGATATATGTTCGAATTTGTGAAATTTAACTACAACATAAATACATAATACATTCCCCCACTAATTAATTATTTGGATTATGGAGTAGTATTAATTACCGTTCCTTAATTAGCTGGGAGTTTAGATATTAGCTGGGAGTTTAGATATAGGAATGTAATACCAAAATGATTCCATTAAATACGGCGAATTTGTTGGCAAATATTTAAGGATAAACCACCATGAATATGTCATGAGCTACGTCACCATCGTTTGACTTGCCCTTTTTTAATCTCATTTTTCTGTTTTGGTAGTTACCAAATTAGATCTTTTCCCACTTAAGGGCATTGATGAAATTGTAAGAATCAATAGTAACAAAGATTGACCGTTTTGTTAAGAATGGTTGGTATGATATACCGTACTATTTTTATCCGGATAGACTTTTGTATCACATAATTATACTTTATTATATGTCACATCCACAAATCATTTGACACGTGGAATACATTTTAATTAAATAATCAAATCAAAATCAATTATGGTGGGCTATATATGCCACATGTCAACACCTTATAAAGTGTGACATACAAGAGAATATATTGTGTGACACACAAGTCTTTGTGATTTTTACCACCGTACTGAAAAGGTTGTCGTATTAATTATTTTGGTATATCGTAGTTCGGTATATCAAAAATTCGATATGATGAATATATAGCGGTATATCAAAACGAGCGGTATATCGCAAACTTGGTTTATATTTTTTTTTTATAAAAATCAATAAAATTATTAATATTATTTTCAAATAAAATAAATTAATTTATATATTTTGTATGAATTTGTTTTTATTACCGTGTTAGTTGAAAATATTAATTCTTTATCATTTTTATGATTTAATAAATTAATGATGTGACTTTTTGCCAAATAAAGTTATGTCATTTAAGTTGTGAATATATGAATGTGTGTGAGATAACATTAAGATGTTTGGTATTGGTAACATATTTGCAATAATTCGGAGAGAAAATCGATTTTAGTCCTTGTCTATATCAGATTTTGGTTTTTTAATGTGATAGTATCCGATTTGGTCATTTAATAAAATAGTTATCGATTTTGGTCCTATAACTTTATAATATGTTAGATTTTGGTCCTATAACTTTACAAAGTGTTTGATTTTGGTCATCCAATAGAAATTATCAAACATAAAAGACGTGTGGATTTCACACTTGTTGAATGACTAAAATAAGCCATTTTGTAAAATTTAATGACAAACAAAAAAAAACTAACAATTTTTATTATTAAAACGAGATCAATTTTGATTATGCAATGTTCTAACTATTTTGGGTCTTGTAATTTTAACAGTGTTTATTTTTTATCCCGATACTTTATAAATATCTTATTTTAGTCATGCAGCTAAGAGTGTAGATCATGTGTCTTTTTCTATTCGACATTTTTTAATCGAGATGACCGAAATCGTACACTTTGTAAAGTTAAATGACAAATCGAACACATTATAAAGTTACTAGACCAAAACCGAACACCTGCTATGTTAGAGGGTCTAAATCCGGCACTATATAAAATTACGGGAATCAAAATTTGACACCGCCACATTAGATGACCAAAATCACACGTAAAACTACATCACAAGACCAAAATTGATAAAATTTCAAATAAACAACCCGTGTTCGAATCGAGCAACCAACATTTTTGCACTATTTTTTACAGGATATATGTGGTATGAACTTCGGTATGCGGTACCGTTCTCAGTATACATCGAAATATCAGTATTAAATGGTATAGTTCGGTATACATTATGTATCGAGATTCGGTATGTACCGAAACTTTGATATACCGTACCGAAAATTACGATATATAAAAAAATTGATATTTTTTCAATACGGTATGGGTGGTATACCGATTTTTCGGTATGGGTGCCTATTGGGCCGTTAAAGCCCACTAGGGTCCTAACCGAAATCAATTCCCATTCTCAAATATATATTAGTGGGCCGGGGTCATATGGTCCATTAAGCCCAATATGAGCCTAAGGATCTAGTTTTGATATGGGCCGGAGTATGTTTTATAGTTTGTCATGTATTGTCAACTATGGTTTTGAATGTTTTATACTCATGTATTATTCAATTTTGTATTGGGAAGTAACGTCCATTTTGGAAAACAACATAAATAAAGACTTATGACAAAGAAAACTATTTTACAAGAATTGATGATATAAGTTCTTAAATTTAATAAGTTGTTTATGTTTGAATGCACACATTAATAATAAATAGTATAATATAAAAAAATATATAAAATCTAGTGTAAAAAATTATTGCATTCAGTATTCGACAAGTAGATCTCTCCACAAGTTCCTTACAAGTTATCCATAAATTACAAATATTAACTTATAAAAATAAGTTAGAAATAACTTTATGAAGAAGAATAATTTATTTCGATTAACTGTCTCAAATGCACATACTTATTTAAAATAAATTAAAATAAATCATCTTTAAGCTCTTCCAAATGGAGTCATGAACCGTTAATGTAATTATAGTTCATAGAACAAGTTTTTATTTAATCTAATTTACATAAACTTGATAAGTGTTTTACTTATTTTGCAATTTTTTCTTAGGATTTTTTTTGTGCGTAATTAATGACTATATTACACAAATGAAAAAATTAAACTTAGTCAATTGTAATTGAATTTTGTAGTTCCCTTTTCCTACGTCATATTCAAAGATTTGTTTTCTTAAAAAAAACAAACAAATAGAAAACAACTCCCAAAAAAATGTGTATATACCTATACAAAAAATAGAAACGTAGCATGTACATAAACATTATTAACTAAAATTATATTGGACCTGTCTTACTTTTTAGACTAATACTGTTTAAAAAAATAAAATGACACGTATAAATGTATTACGTACTGAGTATGCTACAATATATGTTAATGTTACTATTTAGAAAAAAAAAGATAAATAATACGCCCTGCTCAAATTATTACCATATAGTAAACATGCTTATTCACCATACAGACACGCTTATTTAATATCCAGAAAATTGAATTAATAAATACATCAACGGTCGTATTGTAAATTAGGTATCTTTTTACTTTTAATTTTGGTATGCAATTCTATATTAGGATTCTCCCTACTTTTAATTTTGGTATGTAATCCTAAATTAGGAATCTTTTTATATTTAACTTTTAATTTTAATTTTGGTATCTAATATCTGGAGAGCCAAATTCAATTATCACGCGGAACCGCCTCCCGCCACCTGTAGTTCCCGTTGCGTCGCCAAATTAATGTTAGGCATTCTAGTGATTTACCGTCCCAGATTTAAAACCACAGCACCGCCGCACCGTTCCGGCGGAATCATGGAGTACAAGCAGAGGCTGCTTTTGGCGGCGAAGTGCGTCTACGACGAAGAATCACGCGCCCCCGAGTATGCGCGAGTCAGTTCTTCGGACTATGGAATCCAGGCGACGCTCAAGCCGCACCAAGTTGAAGGTCTTTCGTGGCTCATCCGACGGTACCATCTCGGCGCCGACGTCATACTTGGTATTCTTATGAATGGATTTCGTTGTATTGTCAACTTTAGCTGCTATCTTCGAAAGTTTTACTACGGTTATTGATGAAGTTCGATTAATGGCTACGTTTCTTTTGCAGGGGACGAGGTGAGACTAGTGATATGATCGACTGGAAATGACAATTTTATACTGTTCCGCTATTGTCTGATTATGTTTTTTCTTGTTTTTAATCTGAATCATAGGCTTGACTCAGTTTGATGCTATCCGTTTGAACTTTCTGATCGATGTTGTTGGCTGCGTTTAGATTACTGAATTAATCTCTCTCATTCGTGAGATAACTATCTATGTCTAGAATTATTGTTGATAGGGTAATCTATTGAGTATTCTGGAGTCCGGTGATAGTGCATTCATGTAATTCTCATGGAGTGGTCTCGGGAAGTTTCATCTTCAAGTTTGAATGGAAGTTACCACTGCCTTCCTGTGTGTTGGGTTTACCAATCACGGATATAAGTTCCTGAGGACATCTGTTGTGTTTTAGAGAAATCTACTTATGATTTTGATTCTGCAGCATTCAGTCTTGTTCTTCAATTATTGGTCCTTTGGGAAGGAATAATCTCGTGTTGAATTCAATGATTTAGACTTCATAATCATGTAAAAGAACATATCATAGACTAATATAGAGTATTCCTTTTTCATCTAAATGTTCCACTTATGTAGATCGAACCATTAGGAAGTACATTTTCTGAGGCATGTCAAAGCTGTCAAGATGGACCTTTACAGGATACATTTGGCAACTTGGATATAACATGAAAATTTTAGTATTGTAGTTTTTTTCCTAATTTTAATAATTCTAGCTGCTAAATCATTGTTTGAAAAGTTCATCTATAAAGTAAAGCTGGACCCTTTTTTGCAAGTTTATAATGGTTTTCATTGTGCTAATAATTTTGTAGATGGGACTGGGGAAGATTTTGCAGGCTGTCATCCTTATGAGTTACATGAAAGTATGCCAGAGGTCTCCTGGGCCATTCTACGAGTTAACATAGTTTACCTTTATCATATGTTTACAGTGGAATTTCATGTTCTGGAAAATGTTCCAATCATAATCTCACTGTATGATATTGAGTTCAACCTGCAGTCGTCTTGTGCCCCCTAAGCGTCGTCACTGATGGTTGGGTCTCTCAAGTGGTAAATTTTGCTCCTAATTTGAGATTCCTTAGTTATGTTGGAGAAAGAGAACATAGATGCAAATTAAGCAAGGAAATGAGTGATCACATAAAAGAAATTTCAGCGTAATTTCATGTAAGTAATTATTTTCTTGTTTTCTGAGTCCTAATGAAAAGCTATACGCACCTAGTTACAACAATTGAGGTAATATATTATAATCACTATCAATTTGTTGTTTGTTGCAGGTTCCACCATTGCCATTTGATGTGCTATTGACAACTTATGAAATAGCGTTGATTGATCAGGACTTTCTAACCCAATTCCCTTGGCACTATGCAATAATTGATGAAGCACAGAGACTCAAAAACCCTTCCAGTGTATGTTCAGTTTACAGTTTTATTTGTAGAATCTGTTCTAAGTTCTGCAACCCATCCAAGTTCTTATATGTATTTGGTTATAATGATATTTCTAGTTGTGGTTTTCTTTTTAGCTGTCAATGTATTTGCGGGACTCTCACTAGATTAAACAATATATGCTTGTAGGCATAAATTATTTCCTACGTGTATCTTTCTTGAGAATGTTCGTTATCTTTGTACATCAAGCCAATGATAATTATTCCCCGTCAACATGAGGTTTTTTGGATACTAGGTTGATATAACTTGCTGATTTTTGTTACCACAGAAGAATAAAGTAATTAATTTCTACCTCCACTCTTACGGAAGTAATTTTTCAAGAATCATGCATTTTTTCGGTTTTTCCTACATGTTGCATGTAGTCTGTTGGTCCGGAGACGATAGTTAGGTGTAGAGGGGGGGGTGAATACACCTGTTCACAGTTTCTTTTCTCAGAACGTGAAGGACAGCTGAGCTGTAGGTTGCAACTGATGAACAGTGTCAGATAGTAACCTTCGATCACGGGTCAAAGTGTGCCAACTACTGAGCTCTCCTACTGACTTTTGTCAGTACTTGAAACTCAGTCGGAGACGTTGTGCGGATAAGTGTGTAGGGCCCGGAGATTCGTCTCAATTTGAAAACGTGTTTTCGCAAGTTAAAGTCTTTTGGCTGGTGCGTTTTTTAAAATACGTTTTATGCAAAGATATGATTTTTAATCAGTTGTATGCAGTGCAATAAAACAGTAAATAACACAAGCAATTTAACGTGGTTCGGATACGCAAGATCCTACGTCCACGGTCCTGACAAGGCAGGAGAACTTGTGGATTTATCTGAGCAAGCCTCAGCAAGGAATCTGTGCACTGGACAGACCCTTCTAAGTTATAGTCCTTAGCGACTTTACAATTCAAACCTAAGTTCGAAAGGGAGGGGATGATCTCCAACTAAGAAGGAGTTCTTACAATAAGAACAATTCACAGAAAGTGAACTCCTTCGAAATTTCTAAGCTATAGATATGGCAATGAGCTTAGCTAAAGAAGAAAGGGATCTAAATAACTCTAGAGAGAAGAACTAGAAATATTCTATGAAGGCAAGTTCTTCGTTGGATGATCTTTCAAGTTTGCTAGAGTGTTCTTGAGTTTGAGTGTTTTTCCCTTTTTTTTTCGTTTCCCGTGCGTGGAGCTCGGTTTTCTTCTCTATTTATAGTTGTGAGCATGCATATGTCCGTTGGAGAAGACGATGCCACGTGTCACAAGCTTCCAAAGAAAACGGCCATCTTTTTCGAATTGTTGCAGCAGGGCAGTTGACACTGTACATGAGAGCAGCTTTAGTTGGTCAGAGCAGGTAAAACGTTGTCGGCTTCTCATTGGTCGAGGTTTGTGGTAGGTGAGAATGTGTCAGTGTTCAGAGTTGACTATTCCACATCCTCGTATGATCTTCTGCTGAACTTCGAAATGACTTTTACGACTGGGTCATTTTCTGTCGGATACAGTAGATTCAAGACATGACGGACGTCCTTGAAACAGGACCCATCGTTCCCATGATCGACAGCGTACAATTTGCTGCTATGGGAGGTGTAGGAGCACAAATTGGTGCAAAGATCCCCAAAGAAAAATCTGCATTCACACCGGAAGAGAAAAAAGCTGCACAACCTCGACCGAGTTGCGCGAAATGCAATACTGACAACGCTCAGTGACTCTCACCTCGGGAGGGTGCAGGACTGCAAAACGGCTAAAGAACTTTGGGATGCCCTGGCTGTACTGAGCCAAGGAACCCCGCAGATCAAAGAGAACAAGCTCGAATTAGAGCTTCAGAAGTTCGATGCCTTTGCTATGGAGCCCAGTGAAACCATTGACGAGCTAAGCGTCAGATTTACAAATCAAGTCAATGTTATCAACGGGCTGGGGAGGATGTTCACCAACAAAGAGATGAACACCAAGATCTTGAGAGCGCTACCTCGACAGAAGTGGCTTCCATTTGCTACCTATTTACGACGCTCTGATCTTAATGCTCTAACTCCTGATGTTATCTTTTCAGAATTAAAAACAGAGGAATTTGAGCACAGCTTACCCCAAAGATGTTCCAGTGCTCCAGCTGACACTCAGATCGACCATGCTTTCAAAGCAACAGTCAGCAAGACTGGACCCAAACCTATTTCCTCCAGCAAGGCAGTGGCCACGGTAGAAGCAAAGTCTTCTGAGACTTCAGGCACTGACCAACTCGCACTGATGGCTCTCAAATATCAGAGAGAAAAGGAGAGAGTCAGAAAGCTGAGGAAATACAACAGAGATTCTCCCTCAGGTAAGAAAGAATATCAGAAAAGGGAAGAATCTAAACCTTCTACTGATTGCAGGAACTTAGAACCTGCTGCAAGTCCATCGAAGGACTCAGCTGGAAAAAGCAGCAGATCATCTGTCTGCTATAACTGCAAGAAGGAGGGACATTATCAGTACAACTGTCCCGAACTCTCAGCTGCTCAACGAGCAGAACGGCAGGCCAGACGAGAAAAAATTGCCCAAAGAAAGCAGGCCTACATAGCCGGAGAGATATCCGACAACTCAATCGAGGAGGATACATTTATGTATTCCTCTGAGGATGAAGCTGCATTCGTCGCAGTTGAAATCGGAGAGACGGTTCCTGAAGATACGACTGAATACTGTCTAATGGCCGGAGAAGAAGCTGAGGTAAATTCTAAACTTAACATAACCTCTTCTTCACATAGCACACACGACACATGCTCGGTCACAAATGAGCCTCTAGATGTGGTACAAGCCTACGACGATCTACTAGAGGAGCAGATTCAGCTGAGCAGAGAGTTCAGCAGAACCATTCAGGAACTGGAACAGGTAAAGGTTGAGAATCAGAGACTTTATTCTGATTGTTAGGTCTCTACTGACTCAGAGAATCTGGTTGTGAGACTCAAGGAGGAGATCGAATCTCTTATGACTAAGTCTCAGCTTCAAGAGACTCAGATTTCAGTTCTGACCAAGTACAATTCTGAGAAAGAGACTGAAATAGCCCGACTCAGTCAGAAGCTCACAGACGTAGAAAAAGATTATGACTCACTCAGAAGAAGTGACAAGGTCTGGCGAGGACTGATGACTGAATAGTACCTGGGAGCTAAGGAGAAGCTGGAAAGTATGCTTAGAGCACAAAGGCCAACAGTCATGAAAGAAGGACTTGGCTATACTCACGAGGCTTCCACTTCAAAAAGCTCGAAATCTTGGGTCGATAGGTTCGTCGGAGGAAAGGTGCAAGCCGCCGACACCACACCTCGGACGAAGAATAAACGAGAAAATAGTTGCACCTCGGCCCGAGCAAAGAAGAAGCAATGACCAAAGGTTCCGGCCCCAGGACACCACGATCAAACTCGGGGGGAACCAAGAAGGTCGGGTAGGCAGAACAGTACAATGAGCCACTGTATGAGCACCCGACTCAGTATGGCTCGTACTACTATGAGCCCAGGGTCAGGAGAAGCGCAAAGACTCGAAGAAGAAAGCTCCTGAGCCCAAAATCATCAGAAAGTCAGTATCTCCAGATCCTGTGGAGAAGAAAACTGACAAGGTTCAGAAGAAGAAGTCTCAGACTTCTAAGGTCCCTAGGCAGATCTGGGTTCCGAAATCACCCACTAACATGTAAGGACCCAATCGAACCAAAGGGTACCTAAAAATGCTTCGTTTTGCGAGTGCATAAGGACCCTTGGATAGTGGACGGCGGTCGCTCAAGACACATGACATACCGGGAAGAGCTCGCCGACCAACTACGTACAAGAAGATGGTCCCGCACTGAGTTTGGTGACAACTCAAGAGGCTACACAAGGGGATATGGAACGCTGAACATTGGGACTGCTTCAGTTCCAAAGTAACAAATGTTGAAGGACTTCAACATAATCTCCTTTCGATCGATCATTTCGTGACAATCTTAACAGAGTTATCTTTGACGCTGGTTTCTGTGATATTGTTGATAAATCTACAGGGAAAACAGTGTTATCAGGCTCGCGGAGAAAGAATATCTACGTTGCAAACTGGAAAACCGCAGAACCTGAGGCTTGCTTACTAGCACAGACGAAATCAAGTGACAAGTCAGGATGGCTATGGCATAAGAGACTCAGCCACCTGAACTTCAAGACTATGAACAAGTTAGCCAAGAACTCCAAAGTCAGAGGGCTGCCCAACGAATCGTTTATCAAAGATAAAAATTGTGAAGCATGCCTGAAGGGAAAACAGACAAAGAAAAGCAATCCACCTATTCCTTCACCTTCCACTGATGGAATCCTTCAGCTGTTGCACATGGATTTATTCGGGCCAGTTTCTCCAGTGACTATACGAAGCAAGAAGTATGCACTTATCGTTATTGACGACTACTCGAGATATACATGGGTCATCTTCATCGCCAACAAATCTGATGTTCAAACTGAGCTACCCAACCTGTCGAAGAAACTCAGTGTGGAAAAGAACATCAAGATTCAAAGAATTCGCTCAGACAGAGGAACAGAATTTCTCAACTCAGTAGTTAAGGAGTACTGCGATAAAGAGGGAATTCAGCACGAGACATCACCAGCTCGCACCCCTCAGCAGAACGGACTTGCTGAACGTAAGAACAGAACACTCAAAGAAGCAGCAAGAACGCTCCTAGCAGACTCTGGACTACCCTCAAAGTTTTGGGCTGATGCTACTGACACCGCCTGCTATACTCAGAATCGCTCTTTACTTATACAGCAACACATGAAGACACCCTACGAATTATGGAAAGGGAGAATTCCTTCTATCTCTCATTTTCATATTTTTGGCTGTCCTTGCTTTATCCACAATAATGGGAAAGATCAGTTGAAGGTCTTTGATAGCAAATCTGATCAAGGAGTATTCTTAGGATACTCTCGAGTCAGTAAAGCCTTCAGAGTCTTTAACTATCGGACCCTTTGCGTGGAGGAAAGCCCTCATGTTGTTTTTGATGAGTTTGTTACCGAGAACGGGAAAATACGGAGACAAACATCGAAGATGTCGGCAAGAAGCTACGGGATCTCGGATCGACCGATAAAGCTGAAAAGATCCAGCATTGTTGGGATGATGAGTCAGACGATGAAGAAATTCAGACTCAGCCAACAGGTGATGTAGCTGACCTGGTCGATTCTACTAAACAAAATCAACAACAGGTAATGGTCGATGAGGAAGCCCCAGTGATAACTGAGACCTCTATTGAGAATATAAACTTAGGGGGAACACAAATTGTTCCTGAGCTAAATGCCCCTGGAAACTCAGTAGATCCTAACCTTCTTACTGAACTACTACAATCACAAAACAGTACTACTGAAATGCCTAATACACCTACTGACTGTGCAGAAGTAGTATCAGAAGAAGAAGCCAGACTCAGACGTTCATGGCTTGACGCTCATTCTTCAGATCTCATTATAGGAGACCCGTCAGCAACGATAAGAACACGATCTAAATTAAGTCAAGGAGAAAGCTCACTCTATTCTTGTTTCTTGTCTACAGAAGAACCTCAGTCAATAGAGGACGCACTCAATGATGCTGACTGGATCATCGCCATGCAAGAAGAGTTGAACCAGTTCGTCAGAAACGAAGTTTGGGAGCTTATTGACAGACCTAGACATCAGCACGTTATTGGCACTAAGTGGGTCTTCAAAAACAAGTGTGATGAAAACAACGTCATCGTCATAAATAAAGCTCGACTAGTTGCCAAGGGTTACTGTCAAGCAGAGGGAATCGACTTTGATGAAACATTCGCTCCAGTCGCAAGATTGGAAGCCATTCGTCTTTTCCTAGCTTACGCAACGCATCAAGGATTCAAAGTATATCAGATGGATGTAAAGTCAACTTTTCTGAACGGCGTACTGAAGGAAGAAGTCTACGTGGAACAACCGCCCGACTTTCAGCAGGGACATCATGTGTACAGACTTCGGAAGCTCTGTACGGGTTGAAACAAGCACCCAGGGCTTGGTACGATACCCTATCAGACTTTCTACTTCAGAAAGGTTTTCAGAAGGGGATAGTAGATCGCACCCTATTCAATATAAAGTCAGGAGATGATATCCTACTGGTGCAAATCTACGTGGATGACATCATTTTCGGCTGCAGAAACGTAACCATATGTCAGCAATTCGAGAAAATGATGAAGGAGAAATTCGAGATGTCTATGATGGGAGAGATGAACTATTTCCTTGGATTTCAAGTGAAGCAATCACCTGAAGGAATTTTCATCAATCAAGCCAAGTACACTCGAGATCTTCTGAAAAGATTTGGCTGCGATTCAAGCAAACCAGTCAAGATCCCCATGAATACGAATTTCAAAATCGATCTAGACAAAGAGGGAGCTTCTGTTAACTCTACTGATTATAGAGCTATTATTGGTTCTTTATTATACTTAACAGCTAGCCGACCTGATATAACTTATGCTGTAGGTGTATGTGCAAGATTTCAAGCGGATCCTAAGCGAAGTCATCTAGACTCAGTAAAGAAGATTCTGCGATATCTAAGAGGAACACCTGACGCAGGGTTATGGTATCCTGCTGATGATAATCTAATACTGATAGGTTATTCTGATGCTGATTATGCAGGATGCAGGATAGATCGAAAGTCAACTTCTGGAACGTGTCAGTTCCTAGGCAGCAAGCTAATATCTTGGTTTTCAAAGAAGCAGCATTCAGTAGCAACGTCCACTACTGAAGCTGAATACATGGCTGCTGGAAGTTGCTGTGCCCAAATCCTTTGGCTTCGACAACAACTGAGAGACTATGGTATAATTCAGGATGAAGTGCCCATCTACTGTGACTCCACCAGTGCTATTGCAATTACTCAAAATCCAGTTCTCCATACGAGATGCAAGCACGTGGATATTCGACACCACTTCATCAGAGACCATGTCGAGAAAAAGGATATCAGTATGGAGAAAATCCATACTGACAAGCAAAGGGCAGACATACTGACCAAACCACTAGCTGAGAATAGATTCAGAGAATTATCAGTTGAGCTAGGTCTACTGGATCCTACTGAATCATGTCAGTAGAACACAACAATTGGTTGGTATCAATTGGTATCAGTAGAAGCCAACCACTGATATACCAGCAATTGGTATCAAGTGTAAGGAACCAGTATGACAGTCGAAGACTCGAGCACATTGATTCGATCGGGAGAATCACACTGCATACGCAAGGGGGAACGTGGTCATCAGCACGTCAACCATCCTCCTTAGCTTAAACGGTAACCAGCTGATCGTAAAAATTCAGCTGAAGAGGTTTGCGTAGTATTATTTACTTAAAGTTTATCAGAAGCATGCTCGCATTTATTATCTCAGTCGCTTGCACTCAGTAGTTAATGAACATTTATTTCCCGCCATTAATTTTTAAGGATAAGTCAGTAGGAAACCGTTCTCATTTAAAAATGACTTAGTCTTTAATGCTGCCTGCAGCACATTTAATGCATGTCTTTTCACTTACTTTAACTGCGCATCATCCTACGTGGGTCTATGGTAGAGGCGGCTTAGTAATTATTCCTTTTATAACATCTAATCTCAGCCGCAAATAACAATGAGAGATTAAATCCCAACCGTTCGATCTAAACGGTTTTTCACGCATGATCTTACAAAATCTTTCATCTTCTACCTTCTCCTCACTTATCGCCATTTCCGAAATTTTAAAGCTTTCTCTCCGCGATTCAGTTTTCTTCCAAAATCTTAAGATGCTTTGCATTTTTAGTATCTCCAAGCTCTAAATAACTCGGTAATGTATTAAATCTTGCTTAAAACTCATACTAACTTACTCTATTTTCAAGTGCAAATGAGTTATTTTGCAGATTCTCATGGCGACAGTACAGTCACCCACCGATATTGACGAGATCATCAAAACTCGAATCCAGTTCGAACCCACTATGGCGCTTCGTCAAGTTGATCTTCCATATCTGGAGCCCGTATTCACAGCTATTGAAAGTTCTGGACTAGAACTGCTCGTCTCCAAGTAACCCCGAGCGTTTCTACCCAGACAAGTGGCGGAAGTCTACTACAACTGGAGAACCCTAGATTCAGGGGTAGAGGAAACATCTTTCGCATTCATGAAGGAGGTTGTACCCAATTCGTGGGATGCGAGTCAGCATATCATCAACATCCGAGACGCTCTGGAGTTAATCTTTGATCTTCCAGCGACTGGAATCTCTCCTATAAGGAGAAGGAGATGAACTCATATGTTTAGAAGTTCTATGGAAGGAAGGATATCACCTTCAAGACAGCGCTGCCGAAGAACCTTCTGCTACCGCAATACCGAGGACTCACATACGTTGTCTCTCATATACTCACGAGTTCTGCGGGTTCATATGATCAGCTGTCTAAGCCACACATCCAGCTGATGATGGCTATAGATGATGGAGTCCGAATTAATTGGACCGACTATTATGTAGCCGAGCTGAAGGCTCAGGCTCAGAAGTTCACAGCCTCGCCCACTGGAGTGAGAAGACTTATAAGTGTGGGGAAGCTGCTGTATGGGACGAAGATGTCCATACTTATCGAGCAATCAGTCTCGAGGAGTTTAGCTTTTGCTGACTCCAGGTATTTCGACAGCAAGCTTATTAAATTTAAGACGAGAGCCGCTGCTGAGAAATCAATCGGGCAAGGGCCGCCTGAGCTGAAGAGAGCAGTCTCAGATTTGCCCCCTCGCGCCGACCCACCCAAGAAGAAGAGGCTTACTAAGACTGGACCGTCTGAGGTCTCAGTAGTACAAGCTCAACAAGCCTCTCCTCCACCCACTCAAGAAGAACAGATCCTAGATTCTGACACCGGCATTGAGGGTGCCACGATAAAGGACAAAGTTCAGTGCATCAGTTATGAGGAGACTCAGTCGGACATCAGGGTACCGACTGAGGAAACATCCTCTGAGTGGACCACCCTACACTCCACTCGTCTCCGAGCTACAGGAGAAATACATGCTCAGATCCCTGAGATCTCTGATCACCCAGACTTAGTGGAGATAGCCATAAGGGCAAGGACACAAATGCTGCTGAGGTTCCTCAGCTGGGATATTCTCGAAAACATAATAAAGACCCAGTCAGCTCTGTCCTTACTTACCGAGGAGCAGGGTTTACAGTCAGCCATTGGGTTCGGGGAACCAGCTGACCTGGCTTCTTTTGAGGACTTGAGGGCGGCGATGCTATAACTTCTAAGCCTACGCTCCTCAGTCCCCGGCGACAGCCTTTCGCCTCCATCTCATCATGGTGATGACAAGGATGATGACAAGATGGAACAGGCACCACCACCCTCCAAGGATGCAGAATTGGGAGGTTCTGTTGAGGGTTCCACTCCCCGCGAAAAGGGTCAATCACCACCACCCTCCAAATCTGGTGAAGCTCAAGTTGCCTCGAAGCCGAGTCGAGTACAACAACTCGTAATATCTGAACAGAGGCTCGGGACCAGTTCTTATCAGATAAAACCGATAGGTACCGTGACCTCTAAGTCGGTAAACAAAGCTATCAGGCGCCAAGGGGACAAGAATCGTCTCCTCGCCAAAGACGTACATATCAAATGGGCTCAATACACAAAGGCCCAGACTGAAAGCGTCGACCGACTAGCAGAAAAGATTAAGAAAGTCTCAGAAGCTCCTACTCCTCAGATAAACATTCAGGAAATCATTGAGACGGCCCTTGCAGCTCAGAAGGCGGACTTAGCCGCTCAGAGTCAGCAGCTCTTGTTATCTCAAAAGAAATCTTTCTCTGAGCAGCTGACTCAGAGTCTCGTGGCAGTCCAAGCCACCATGGATGAGAGGAACAAAGTGGCCACCTCTAGCCTTATCAAACAACAGGTTGAGGCACTGAAGGTCATCCAAATAGAGATCACGGACTCGCATGATCAGTCTCTGCTGAAACTCCGACAGGAGTCAGCTGCTCAACTGAAAACATTCAGAGCTGATCAGGAGCAGGACTGGGAGCAGTATTGCGACCTAGTCAAGGATTTTGAAGCAACTGCTACTCAAATCAAAGATTCTGTCCCTAACTTGCAAAAGGACGTGAAAGCCATCCGCACTCACCTCTCCCAAGTTGATGATGCCAAAAAGGGGGAAGGAGCAGTGAAAGAAGAAACTGAGGCGGAACAGGCTGATGTTGAAGTTATTGAGGGAGGAAATCAGGGGGAAGGGACCAGCTCAGTACCTCAAGGAGAAGGTTCAGCCGCTCAGGCTGGAACCAGTTCAGCTATACTCCTCCTAGAGTATGTCCCACTGCAACCCACTGTCCCTGAGCCAGCACCTATCTCATCTGCTCAGCACATCGAGGACGTAGCTCGTTTCCTCAATCAGGAGGATGAAGAAGAGAATCAACAACTGCCACCGCAAAGGCTGGGGAAGGAGACTACAACTGAAACCACTCCTCCATCTTCCCCGACGCCCAAATTCAAAACTAAAGCGGAGCAGGAAGCCTATGATCTACAAATTGCTCAACAGCTACAAGACAAGTTGGATCAAGAGCATCGGCTAGAAGAGGCCAAGAAGCCTAAGAAAGTGATTGGCAAAGCTGCCAAAGGCAAGGCTAAGAAAATCGAGGAGGAACTGAAGAAGAAAGCTCAAGAGGAGCTAGCCAAAGCTCTAATTACTGAAGTCCAGCCAATAGCTCAGAGTTACTACACTTCAACTTTTACACCTGAGCAGGAGGCCGATGACAGAGCTACCTGGGAGGCAACGCTGAAGGGGCTTAGTCTCAGGAGAGGAGATGCTAGATCAGCGGCCCTCAGAGAGAAGAAAAGATTGGGCCGACATGGCTAAAATGATTAGTCTATCGACAAGCCGGTGACTTGAAAAGGCCGATAAGGCTTTGGTGGGTCGGTGATGACGAAGGTAATCGAGCTTTGCATTATGTTCTTCTGCTGATAACTATCAGCTGATGGACTGTCTTCTACTGAAGGTAAAGATCAGCTGCTAGCTGAAGAACGCAAGCTGTTACACTGATGACTTGGGGTTCTGGAAAGTAACTTCGACAGAAGATCAATCCAACATTTTACCCCGTACAGGACTTAGACAAAAAGATAATCAATTTCAAAAAGTCTAACCTATACATCATCTAATCCTATCGAGACACTATACTACTGATATCAGCTGGGTTTTGGGATCTTCAATTCCATAGTACTACTATGATTTCCCCCAATATTATTTTAACCACAAACAGCTGACTACCATCTACTGACTCATAACCCAACATAGTCCTACTACGGTATTTGTCTCATATTTATTACCTTGGATTGAGTGCTTATTCCCATAAGTAATTCTTTAGTGTTTTTTTTTTCACTTCTAGGAAAATTATAACAGGTCTTGTATAATGTTTTGAGAGAGCGGTTTGTCATGCCATGAAAATTGCTCATGACTGGAACGCCAATTCAAAAAAATCTTACTGAACTTTGGAGTTTGATGCACTTCTGTATGCCTTTAATCTTTGGGACACTGGAGCAGTTTCTGCTTGATTTCAAGGAAACTGGAGATCCTTCATGTAAGTTATCTGCATAAATTTGCATAGTATGTTTATCCTTTCTAAAATAGATAGGGCCCTGACTTCTAATGCTAATGAATGGTAAATTGGTTGCTAAAATCTTGTGAATCAAGCATTTGCATTATCAAGTTACTGGTGGCACTTCTTATTTCTGTCTTTAGCAGGCCAAGGTACACAAAAAGTGAAGGAAAAGTTTAAATCTTAAAATATGTGTTACGTGCATTCATGCTTCGAAGGACCAAGTCTAAGCTTATGGAGTCCGGAACTCTGCTGCTACCTCCTGTTACAGAAATAACTGTGTTAGTTCTTAATGAAGCTATTTCATATTTCTTGAAGCTTTAATGTTGGATGTCTAACCAATAAAACCCTAAAGCTAGCATTATTCATTGGTGGAGCTCGTATCCAAGTTATCGTATTATTTATGTTCTTGATTTTTAACTGAATTTTGGTCATATTATGTATTGGCTGGAATAACTTGAAGTTTATGGCAGGATGGCACCTTTGTCTTCTCTACAGAAGAAGGTTTATATGTCAATAGTCTGAAGGGAACTCCCGAAGCTGCTTGCACTTTCTTTCGGAGAACAAATTCTCAATCCTTGCATAATATTGTAAGCATATTTATATTTGAGTGCGACTTATTTTAATATTGTTGGTTGACATTATTTTTACTCAGGATTAAAGTAACATTCATGTGCTTATGCAGTTAAACTCCAATATTCTTCAGTTAATTCAGCTACGCAATGCTTGTAGCCACCCATATATTTTCCCAGGTATTGAGCAGAACCGTATCAGGAGGGTGAGCACCTAGTTCATGTAGTCGAACTATGCAAATGTTACGGTTGCAGATAATGTTTTAAATCCTCACCGTAATAGTTAACAGTGCTAACAATTGAAATTAAGTAAAACATACAATTTTTCATTCATTTCAATCTTCATATGAATTTGGTTCCTACGATTTTTTTTCTTTTTCTTTTCTATTTTGTTTGTCATTTACTGTTGGATATGATGAAGCTATTTTTTATGCCCAATTCATGTGGCATTAGGCTAGCGCCTAGCGGTAAGCCTCTAATTTTAGACCATCTACTGCTGAAGCTGTACGATTCTTCGCGTTCTATTGTTTGCTCAAATGACTCATACACTTGACATATTACAAGTGAGTTTTATCTTACAATTATGTATTGTGAGGTTCAACACCATTTGGTTGACATAATATTAGTATTTGTGGCTTCCATGATATGTGTACGTCATGCAGGACTTCTTAGAAATGAGGAAATATACTTATGAGCGTCTTGATGGTTCAATTCGTGCAGAGGAGCGCTTTGCTGCAATTAGAAATTTAAGCCAAAAATCAAGTGCTAACATTGACGCTCATCAGGGCACTCCTTTTATCTTTTTGATATCTACACGAGCTGGGGGAGTGGGACTGAATCTTATCGCTGCTGTTACTGTAATAGCTTTTATTTTTGGAATTTTCATAACCTGACCCTAAACTTTTCTCGTCATGTGATAGTCAACTCTGGATAATAAACTGTCGAGCTGTAGAAAAGATTTTTGGATTTCATCACCTTTGCTAGAGTTTTTGTTTTTATTTGCTTTATTACATGTAAATATTCAAAGTGTTACGTGAGATGTGCTTTAAATCTGGGCTTGTATAAAGAGTAGTGGAGAAGAGCTGGTGATGTTATCTACTTTGTTATCTTGGATAGTTGATGAGAGAGAACAAGAAAAGCACCCGTTAGGGAAAAGAGAAAATCATGTCTCTGTTAGTTTAAAACTCGTGTTTTGTTTTCTGCATTTCAATCTTTTTTAGGTCCCTTAACCATTGTTCTCGAAGTCAGTTCCTCAAACTAATAAAAATGGGACAATGAGGCCCCTCATTCATAACTATTAAAATTGAACATATATTAAATGAATTTGACTATGTTTTGCAGGTTGTATTTTATGAGCAAGATTGGAATCCCCAGGTGGATAAGCAGGCTTTGCAGTGTGCACATAGAATTGGCTAGCAGTCATGTATTGTCTATTAATTTGGTTACTGGACGTACAGTTGAGGAGGTAAGGTTACAATTTTTTTCTTGCAATCACAATTCTCAGAATCTGATGAGGGCCAATTTAGGTTATTATGTGAAGAGCAAACGGGAAAGTTACAACTCAGCCATAACATGATAGGAGATGAAATGCTGGATCATGAGGGAAGTAGTGGGGGAACTGAAGCTGTTGATTTAAAATCTATATTTGGTTTGCACATCTTTGTTCCCATTGAGATCATTTCAGAAAAACCAGATTACCCACTAGATATGAGCCACCTGGATGAGTTAGCTGAAAAGATCATTGTGTCTCGGCATGAGTTACAATCAGATGTAGGTGGCAGGAAGTTTGAGATGAATTAAATGAATCAGATGAATGATCAATATCTAGTCATGCAAGAGGGTTCAGAGTTTCAAGACTTCGATCCTGGCCTTGACTAAACTTTACGGTCATAGTTCGAGAAGTTCAAGCAACCATCTCCAGAACAGGTCACGGACATACTGGAATTAGAAAATAAAAGACGCTTACCCAATGAGAAGTACCTTAAAGCTAAAGCTGAGAAAGAAACTTCCAAATGGGAAAAACTTGGATACCGCTCACTCTCTGTCAGAAATCCTGTTAGCCCAACCAATCAGGATTTGATGTCAGATGCTGGATCAGTTCATTTTGTTTATGGAGACTGCGCAACTGCTTCAGCAGTGTCTCCTTCTAAGTCCACAATAATTTTCAGTTATATACCTAATGGACTAATATAATTTATATGTACTTTTCAGCGTATTTTGATTTGGTGCATGCTTGATGGGAGTACTTCACTGTTTGATCATTGATTTGGTTTTTCTATTTATGTCCAGCAATGGTTTGTTCTGTCACCCAATAAAGCATCCTTTCCATTGTTGTTTCCATAGCCAATGCTGCTTTTCTCAAGTATTCTATTTAGACTGTAGAATCCCAAAACGTTGATATACTAGTTTCTTGAATATTATATGAACTAGCAACTTGTCTTGGCTTATGTTCTTCAAAAGAATTCATTAGAGAGAAAAAGCTTATAAGATGAATAGTCTGCTATTAGATGTATAATGTGCTATTAGACAGTTTGAAGTTCATAGTATTTGAAATACTAGGAAAAGCATTTTGAACTCTTGGGAATACACAGGGACTTCATCTTTATGTGTTTAAATTGTTAAATGGTATATAAGAAGCGAATGATGAGGTTATCCTCACTCATACAATCATTTTAATTGCTTAGGCCTGATCAATATTAGTGTATTACCAAAGATGAAGTTATATAGTATGATTTAACATGTCGCTCTACAAATGTTGATTTGAGTTCTTTGCTTTGACTTTTTTTTTTTTTTGTATTTTTCTAAGTTGCTGCCATCATTGGATACAATATAAATGGAGGATTTTCCCATCATTATATTCTAACACTAAACAATTTCTTATAATCAAATACTTATTTCGAACATGAATCTTTTATACTATGTTAGGGCTAATATTTGTTTGATTTTCTTGTGCCATTTTTGTCTGATTGGTTGAGATTGTTTTAACAATTGTATTGATAGTTATGGAAACTGGGGGCATGGGGGTCTGTTTGATGCTCTGGCTGGGCTGTCAGCATCTATTCCGGATGCATATCCAGCGGGCTTCATAATTTGAATATCTCTATCTGGGTGATTTACATCTAATAGAAATTACTGGTTTGTTCAGCTCTTTATTCTACTGCACTTTGTTTCCTTAGAGGTTCTTTAGATTGCTGCTGTTTAAATGACCATTAATTTGGGGAAGGTTGGTCCATTCTGTTTCTCAACTTTTCTTTACATACTTGAGAACAATCTTCATACTGTAATATTTATATGTTACCATGTTGATTACCCAGATGTATGAACTTTTAACTAGCCTTGCTTTTCATATTTGAAAGACTTGTCTTTTTACCACTTCTAATCATCTTCCCTTTTCCTGTTCCAAGGTTATTCCCCACTTACCCACTATGAGGGAAAGGGGTTATGTTCTTCCAAGTAGCAAAGAAAATTGTCAATCATCTATGTTAGTGACTTTCTTTAGACTTCATTTAGTAATTTCACCTTCTGACTGATTTTCTGCAGCGGACAAAGGTGAGCTGAGCCCTCACAGTGATCCTTGTCAATGAGTTAGTTTAGCTTTGTGCAATCATATAATCAGAGGCGTAAAGTCCCTCAAAATGATCTCTATGGATGATTTGGAAGTCTGCCATCATTTTCAGCCGGACACTATTCAGGTAAAATGCTTGTTGATTTCTAACTATTTTTGGATTGGGTTGCTGGACCATGAAAGTGGCCATTGACAATTCAAGCATGAAAGTGTGACAGAACTCTTCTATTTTTTCTTGGCTTTGCATTTGGACAATAAAATAAATATAGAAGTAAATTTTTTGATGTTTTCACATCTTCACTGCAACTGCTGCCAGCTTTCACTTGTATTTACTGGATTTAGGTTTTGTTACTTTGATTGGCATCTCATACATGGCTTTATGCTGACGTCTGGCTCCCTGTTCCACAAACTAATCGCAAGATTCCTGATATGTCACTGTCAAATATTTTAAACTGTTCATCATTCCCAGTGATTTCTCTTAGTTTTCTTTGAGACATTCCATTATTTTAGGCTTCAATTCTCACTAATCTAATCAGCTGGGTATCTACAAACATGTGCAGTAACATACTCTTTTCTTTCTTTTTAAAAAAAAAAAAAAAAAAACTTGGCAGCTTCAATTCACATGCCTTGGATTAGTTATCAGCATGGCAGCAATTGCTCAGAGTGGTATACTTTTGAACGCCTTCTAAGAAAATATACAGGAATGTACGGCATAAGTATTTATCTGTAAGTTTTTCTGTCTGCAAGTCTTGCACTGTTTCTTTTTTCTCTTTGCTTGTTTGGAGCTTGTTCTGGGTTGCAATGGTGGGGCTCGATAATCTTAGTTCCCATTTTCTTTTTTCTCGAATTTTATCTAAGTTCCTGTTTTCTCAATGATGTGATATCTCAAGTCTCCCAATTCAGGAGATTTTCTTATAGTCATCAGACTGAATACCCTGCTGTCTACGTATTTCCATTACTAAATAACACATTAGTTTCTAATCTGTTGATGGTCCTACTCATATATGTTAACCCCCCCTCAGGTTGTTGTATTACTATATTTCGATTCTCAGGGAAGTATCATCTGTCTGTGCAGATATTATTATCGACGTGTTGAATGAGGCATCCAACATCATGGTACTATCTGGCACTCACCCTTTGAAATTTAGACTTGAACTGAGGCTTACCCTGCTGTACATGTCTCTGTAATGTATATTATGTTGCTATGGTAGAATTGAAGTGGCGTTGTAAACATTTTGAGATGCAATGTTTGTGTGTGGTTGGATATTTCAGCCGTGCATACTGCTGCCCTAGCAATAACACTGTTGTTCTACTAGTCATACTTTTATGCAATAACACCACAGCATGCCCTAGCAGTACTCTCTGTCATTGGTGTAGGACCACTGAGATAAAACAGGGCCAACCCGAAATTATCAAAAGGCTTAAAGTGCAAAGGATGCTCCGAGTCCACCAGCTCCTCAGGTATAATGGTTGTGCCATTGTTGAATGAAAATACCAGTGCTTTTTTGTACTTAAATTTGTTAAATGGTATACTTCATAAGCATCGCCAGCCGTGACAAATGATTCAGGTGGGGCATCGAGATCAAACCATTATTGCTTTCTGCATCAACATTAGGAACCGAGTATTTTATCATTCTTAGCAGGTAAGTTGCTCCATCTCTGAAAATAGCATAGTATGTTTGAACACAGACAGAGACACGGACACACACTCACACATGAATATGCATTATAAGGCATGACAAGTAGTAAAATGGATTTTAAACTTATACTATATCCTTTTGCATGTCCGACTCACCAGAATTTCTTGTGAAGCTTTCACAGCCTCTCGAGCATTTGCTTCTGGATTCCCATGCTTTGCATGAGTCAGTTGTCCCACATAGCCATAGAAAACCAAGTCACAAGTGTTTCTAGTTTACTATTTGGATAATATTAATTACCGTTCGTTAATCGTTTTATTTAATGTGTGTGTCTATCAATTAGATGGGAGTTTGTTTAGAGGAGTATTTATTAATCTCCTTTTTTTGGTTTGGTAGTAACCAAATTAGTGTATTCAGTTTTCATTTTCCAATAGATGTTAGTGGGCCGAATTCACATGGGCCATTAAGCCCAATATGAGCCTACGGGTCCAGTTTTCATGTTGCAATAGATATTAATGTGCTACACCTTATATGGGTCGAGCCTTTCTGAATTCCGCTAATATCAATTTGACCTTTTTAGCTGTTTTCGGATTTCAGTGGTATAGTGATGTGGCGATGCACGAATAAAGCGAGTAGCAGTGACGCGCCGAACAGCAGCCTATAAGACAGACCAGCCGTGGACCCCAGCGACTCGCACGCAATCTTTTCCGCTGATCGTCTGATTCGTGATCCCGAGATAATACCAGCGGCAGAAAATGGCGGCGGATGGAGTGAAATTCGAGCAGCGCCACGGCAAATCTAGGGTTAGAGTCGGTAGAGTCTGGAGAGAACCGAACGGCCGCCACCATTTCGTCGAATGGAACGTCAGCATCAGCCTCCTCTCCGACTGTCTTCCTGCCTATACTCGCGCCGACAACTCCGACATCGTCGCTACCGATACCATGAAAAACACGGTAAGGAGAAGATCTCGACGTCTTAGTTGTTATTGCGTATGATTTAAGCTGTACGGATGATCAATTGATTGATTTCTTTCTGCTTGTGCCTTTATAGAAATATTTACAGGAATAGGTTAGATTAGGATGTACCAATAGGCGATTATAAATTGATTGATTGTCATATGTACTCGATCACTCGCTCCTGGAAATTGAAATATTCCGTCGTGTTTCTATTTGTTTAATAGTGAATGTGTTGTGCTGCAGGTATACGTAAAAGCTAAAGAATGTCAGCAGCCGCTTTCGGTGGAGGACTTTGCCATTTTACTAGGCAAGCACTTCACATCCTTCTATCCTCAGGTAATAGTCTGTTACGGCTTACGATCTCTGTGATTCGATTGTAATCATGCGTAGTTCATAGTAGAAATTCGATGAAGTGACTCGGTTAAATAGTTGAAAACTATTATCATATATATTTTTGTTTTGTGAGGTCAGAATGATTTGGATATCAAGTTTTGACTAGAGGTAATCTGACTGAGTATAAGATAAATATGAAAGAACTGAAGATATTCAGCTAAAAATGTGACCTGTGTAATTTGATATTGCTTGTTCAATGTGGTTTTGATCTTAAACAATTCCTTAGATTCTAATTATTTTGAGGAACCTAGGCGATATGTATGTGTTTTCATCTTGTTCTGGATAACATCATGCATAAGTAATTTTGTTTATATGACATCAGTTTCAAAGAACTGTATGACTGTCACAGGAAGATGAGCCAAGAAAATCTTATCTCATTATCTTATGTTAGGTCACTGCTGCAATTATCAACATAATTGAAAAGCCATGGGAACGTATCAACATTGAAGGACAGCCACACCAACATGGTAATTTGATTTAGTAGGTCATCATTCATGTTCATTTCTTCAAAAGAGTGGATAAGTGAAGTGCTGAACCTGCTAAATGTAGTTCTTCATGGATGTTAGTCATAACCATGGCTTGATATCCTGATTAATTAACCCGAGTACTGGTGCTCTGAAATGATTATCTTTAATTTTCTTTCAAAACTCATGCAATGGTGGCTGTGTGTGTAAGCATGGAGGGAGTGGGCGAGCAATCTATTACTCTTTATTAATTTAATTGAGTTATGTTTACTGGCTCCCCTCAAGGTTTCAAGCTTGGATCTGAGAAGCACACAACTGATGTCGTAGTACAGAAGTCTGGTAGGCTGCATGTTATTTCTGGTATTGAAGGATTGGCACTGCTAAAGACCACCCAAGTGAGTATTGCTAAACTGAAAACTTATATGCCTATCCGGACTGGGTTTGCTTGGTTTATAGTTTGTGTTTCATTTTCATATGCTGGATAAATTTAATGACACCCTCTATCCATCATCCTTCTCCACATTTTCAATTGTCAACTTCTGATTTACTTGATTGATATTCCCTTTAGTTTTCTGTAGTAAAGGCTCCAGAACCAATATCAGTAGGAATTATTGTCCAAATACGTAATATAGGTCCCTCGTCCCCTACCTTATTCTTTTACTGGGGAAGTGGTCAAACTTATTTCCTATCTCACACTCGATTCAACAATGTCACAGTCAGGTTTTGAAGGCTTCATTAGGGACAAGTATACGATTTTGCCTGAAACACGAGAGAGGTTGTTTGCAACGGAAGTTACTGCATCTTGGAGGTGAACTTTTCTGTCATGATTTCAACTAAAGAATAAATTGAGGAATCTATGTGCCAGTTAAACTTATATGATCTTCCTCCAGATAATTGTCAGATGTCTATCACTTGAAGTTACAAGATGAACCCCGCTTCACATTTTTTATTTTTTTTATTTTTTTTTTACATCTGTAGGTACCCTTATGAGTCTCTCTCAAGTGTACCTGCAAAACCATCATACTTCATGGAGAAATACATGGATGTGAAAAAGGTTTTAACTGACACATTCTTTGGCTCTGCAAAAGAGGGAGTATACAGTCCATCTGTTCAAAGTACTCTTTATGACATGGCAAAGGCCGTGCTTGCCAGGTTACCCATTATTTTATATCTTGCCAGTTTTTGGTGTTAGCAACTTGCCATTACCTACATCTAATATCAACAACCATTTAGTCCAGCAAAATATTCTTTAAATAAGATTTCCAGTTCAAAGAAACTCTTGAGATACATGAACCTTTAAAGTGAAGTGGACCATCTTATTAACTTTGTGCTTGTTGCAATTCAGGTTTCCTGATGTTTCATCTGTCCAGTTGAAAATGCCGAATATTCACTTTTTGCCAGTCAACTTATCAAGCAAAGATAATCCTGTAATTGTCAAGGTATGCTTCCTACCTTATAAACATGGCAAGAGAATTAATTCAGGACCTTGCTAAGTTCAGAACCTTGTGCTAACCTGTTTTAGGTTTGAAATTTTATATGCATCACGTATTCACAGTCATTTTAAAACTAGAGAACTTCCCATCCAGTTCACAAACATTAATGAAAATTGGCAAGCGATACCAACCTCTTCTGAAATGCTCATATTAGTTGGTTGCTACCACCAGCAGTTCTCCATACTAATCCCTTCCTATACTATGTTGTATAGGAAGCACGATCACTCTCTCTCGTGTCTATTAGATTTCTCGTAGTTATTACGTGCATCATTTTCTTATGTAGTATGTGCTAGGTTCAAGGAAATATCTAATGCACCAAATCTTCTGATAATTGTTGTAGTTTGAGGATGATGTGTATTTACCTACGGACGAACCACACGGATCGATCCAAGCCAGCCTAAGCCGCCTTCAGTCAAAGATTTGAATGAAGTTAGTTCTCAATATGGAACAATAAGAAATTGTATCCTTTGTTAAGCTTGTTATGTGTTCTGAATCTGACAACTCTTCTCCAATGTTTCCATCAAACCTCAGTGTTTTGAGCTTACCTGGTGAGTATGTGCAACTACTTCATCAAACACATCATTTTCTACAAAGTCGATGCTCTTCATTTCTGTTTCACTATTAATTTCATCCTTAATTTTCCACCCCTCATTTAAAGCAAAATTATTACAAGAAGAAGAGCGAAATTGATTGTGCAAGAAAAAAAATACGCACGTGGGTAAAAAAGCCAGCGTAGCGTGAGCTTCTTTATAGCTTGCCAGTTAGGGAGTTTTCCATATTGAAAATCTTGTGATTTTCTTAGATGTGGTATTACTTAATTACTTCTACATGGTAAGTTGCCTTCTCCAAGCGACGGTTAGTAACGGTCATCTTTCTCTTGGGGTTCAAAGCTTCAAATTTATTGTTTTGAAATCCCATCTCGGTCTTTTTGGAGGTCATGAATGTTGTTTTCTTGAAGAAACCTAAAACCGCCAAATGAAATCCCTTTTTTTTTCAAGAAATCTTGGAATCTCACCGTTTGTTTCACGATTAGACCAATATGATCTACAAGACCATTGATTAAGGATGGTTTATTTCTCGTGTATGATTTGCAGATCATTGCACAAAAGAAGAGTTTATCCATTGTGTGTTTTGGTAGGGATGGCTTATTTTTCGTGTATGATTTGCAGGTCATTGCACAAAAGAAGAGTTTATCCATTGTGTGTTTTGGTAGGGCTGCGGGTTGCCCAGTATAAAAATGATACATTTGATGTTTGTTGTAATGCCAATTAAGGCTATGCACAAAACCTTTCGTCCAAAAGCAACTCCAACTGCTCTCTCATTGTATGTGGTGGGAAGAAATTCATGCACACCCCATTGCCAAGACTGGAAAGATCCTTTCAGATTCTGCACCATTAGTAAATTAACCTTTCCACCGATATATCAACTATAATCCATTTTAGGAAGTCTTTGTCGGTATAGGCCATATGACTTATTGGTGTAAATAATTTGGATAGGGAATCACCGTACCTTGTAAAACCATCCAATGAGCGCGTAGCACGTGGTCCCATGCATATCAGTGATCATATGCCGACAGATTCAGCTTATAGGCAAGTGAAAGAATGAAAAGCTCTATAAAAACTTGTTGCAAATAACTTGTCAAGTATCAATGAATTGAAAAACGCAAGAGTATAACTTATATATATGGATAAAATACTCCATACTGATAAGACCTCCCACACCTAATCCGAAATTACGCCCTAACAAGAAAATTCCACGACCTATACTACGAGCTCTCGCCTATTTGAGTAAGCAGAGGCCCACAAATTATTAAACCAACTAATCCTACGCCCCATCAAAATACTTCCCCCATCCTATAAATAATATCCTTATCTTTCCGACACGAAATTTAAAAAAAGTGGTTAGTTGTAAATAAAAAGAATGAGTTCTTAAAAAAAATCGTTGATTGTGTGTAATAATTTGCTAGTTTTGAAAAGAAGACATTATTTATGGGATGTTCCGAAAAGAAAATAGGGACATTATTTATGTAATGGAGGGAGTAAAACATATGCATACCAAACTGAAATACTCCCTATGTTTCACTAATCAAGTCTCATTATTTTTTGGCACGAAAATTTAAAAAGTGGGTGGAAAAGAAAATGTATGGCGTAAAAGTATAAAATGGTGGATTCATTTATTTAGAATAATTGTGGTTCACTCATTTCTTTCCATTTATGAAATAAGATTTGTTTAGTGAGACACCGAAATAGGAAATATGAATTGATTAGTGAAAAAAAATTAGTACTAAACTAAGAGTACCGTACTTGTTAAACCAATCAAACTCCTTCCCCCCACTTGATTCCCTCTTCACTGTCTTTCCCTCTTCCAACCTCCCATTTGACTGTTCGCCGCCGATGCATCTTCCGATGGCTGAACATCAAAACTTGTCAGTAGGAGATCACTAGCTATATATATACTACAAAAACATCAGTATTGAAATGGCAACCAGTTTATGCTTCTCTCCTCTCACACTTCGTTCACTGCATTCCTTTTCCAAAACTTCGTTGCAAATTTTCAGAAGCAGATATGTTTTCTTCAAACTTGATTGCAGATCAAGAGCTGCAGAAGGGAATGTTTCAAGACATGGTAGTGAAAGTGAAACTTTATTTTTTTGGGTTATTGTGTGAGAATTCTTGCTACTTCTTTTTCCATGCTTCAACATGAGAAATTGTGGGGAAATGGATTGTGAAAAGATTTTCTGAATTTAATATTGTTTTTTCATGTGGATTGATATTTGTTTATTGCTGTTTTCTTTAAAGGCAAGATGTATTGTTATGTGCTTAAATTTTTTGAATAATGTAAGAGCAAGTGTGGACTATGGACGATTGGACTATTTTAATGCATATTTGCCCAAGTTAAACAATTCATATTTCACAATTGTTTCTATGTTTTTGGCTAACGTGTTACGAAAAACTTATATACTAACAAATAACTTTTGTAACAATAGCTAGTGAACCACACTTTTTAAGCATTAGAGAATTCATACAGCATTTCTCAATAAGAAAAGATTAATTATAGTTAATTTGATTCTTTGCAAATCAAAATTAAGATTTTCTCAAATGGTATTTATCCATTCCTCCGTTGTAAATGGTATTTAAACGGAATATATAGTAAAGGATACTCACGAATTACTGGCATCAAATGAATTTCTAAATGTTTTCTTCACTATATAATCTGTGCATGTAGTCCTTCCCACTTCATTTATCATCAATTTTGTCGAAAACCGATTATGACTATCGTTGTTGAGCACCCTGAATTTGGTATGGTCAAATCAGTTCAAAATCATATTCACTATACAAATTGCATTTTCTATCAAATTCTTGTTTTTTAAAGGCTTTTCATGGTGTCTAATTCTTGGTTTTGTTGTTCTGAAAGGGTCTGATATTAAGGATCTGAAGACTGCTCCTCAAACTAATGAAGTGATTTGCAATGAAGGATTTGTTGTGCCAGACAACAATTCATATGGCCAGTCTTTCAGGTCTCTCTCTCTCTCTCTCTCTCTCTCTCTCTCTCTCTCTCTCCATAATCATAACTTTTAATGGAAAATGAGATCTTTGATTTCTTGTTTAAAGGAACTACGATGCCGATAGTGAAAAAAGAGAGACAGTAGATGAGCTCTATCGCCTCAGCCACATCAACCAAACATATGATTTTGTAAGGAAACAAAACCAAATCAATACTGAATTAAGATACTCTGTTTTGAACACATACTCTGTTTTGTGAGTGATGCAGGTGAAGCGAATGAGGGAGACGTACAGGTCGTTGGATCGAGTCGAAATGAGCATCTGGGATTGCTGTGAACTCTTAAATGAAGTGGTGGATGAGAGTGATCCAGATTTGGATGAGCCCCAGATCCAGCATTTGCTTCAATCTGCTGAGGCCATTAGAAAAGACTATCCTGATCAAGACTGGCTCCATTTGACTGCTCTCATCCATGGTAAAATCTCCCATTCAGTCTTTAACAAAAGAACAAATTTAGTAATTAATAAATCAAGATTCTTGATCTAGATCTTGGGAAGGTGCTTCTGCTGCCAAGCTTTGGAGGCCTCCCACAATGGGCTGTTGTTGGAGACACATTCCCACTTGGCTGTGCATTTGATCCATCAATTGTTCACTATGAGGTCTGTCTTTCCAACTTCCATCTTGAACTGCAATTCCCATGCCAAGTAAATAAAAAAGTTTGTATACAAAACCCCAGCATTTCAAGGACAGCCCAGATATCAAGAATCAAGATTTCAACACCAAGCTTGGAGTTTACTCAGAGGGATGTGGGCTGGACAATGTTTTGATGTCATGGGGCCATGACGACTACATGTACCTGGTATATCCATATCTCTTCAATGGAACCCCGTCTTGTTCGATTCGACAGATTCTTGGATCTTGCAGGTGGCTAAGGAGAACAAGACTAAGCTTCCATTAGCTGCACTCTTCATTATCAGATACCACTCTTTCTACGGCAAGTATTTGTATGTCTATGTGTGTGTGTGTATTATATAAATCTGGGCTTAACTCTTGAAGTGTGGTTCAGCATTGCACAAGTCAGGAGCATACAAGTATCTGATGAATGAAGAAGATGCTGAGAATCTTAAATGGCTACAAATATTCAAGTTGGGGGATTTAACATGTGATTTCTTTTCTTTTTCCACTGCTTGTTTTCTCTGGATATTTACGCAGTTTGCGCTCACCACTTCTGCAGCAAATACGATCTCTACAGCAAAAGCAAGGTTAGGGTTGATGTGGACAAGGTGAAGCCATACTACCTCTTCCTTATTAACAAGGTGACTCAAAAAATACCAATCATTTCCTCATTTGCTTCTTTCTTCCTTTTCTCATGTTCTGATTAATGCAATGCAGTACTTCCCAGCAAAGCTTAGATGGTGAAGAACACGATTAAGTATGGATGGGAAAATATGTTTCCCTTCTGTTTTCTTGGAACAAGTATTGTGCTCATCTCCAGTGATTGAGCTTATCTTTGTATCCAGAATTTTCATAAATAAAGTTCTTTTCCCAATAACAGATCAAATTAAAGTAACTCAGAATGTATAGCAGTTTCATGGTGAAGAACAAATGGCATTACAATATCCAGAAACAAAAAGTGTAACCTGTGATATAACATAGATTTGATTTACTGCAGTCAAACTGGGTTTTGGAAAATGGTATGAACCCGTATTCTACTGAAGATACGGAGAGAAAGCTTTCATGACTTCTGCATACACGGGCTTCTTGAAATCCACTGCCTGCAGGAAAAAAACATGAGAATGTTAAGCTGCTGCAACGGAATGATTATGTATTGAAACATCATTTTAGGATTAGAAGAGAACTTACACGGTCGACTACCTCCTGTGGAGAAATCCAGGACCATTGTCCAAACTCAGCCTTTTCAGTTCCATCACCCAGAAGATTGACCTCCTCGTCCTTCCCAGTGAATTTTAACAGAAACCTGAAGTTATGAACATAATAACATGTAAATATATTAACATATAGCAACCACATTCAACTAAACATATCTATCTTTTGCAATACTTCTATCATCAATTTTTGTTAAACATGTTAAATTTTCTCATTCAGCAGAAATCGCACTTCCTAGGCCATCAATAAGTTGTAATAGATACTAGTAAACTTCATAGGGATACGAGTTTACACATTTTGTGTTAAGACATATCTATATATTTCATGTCTATTTGTCTCTCAGGAATGTTAGTATGATAGAAACACATTACATTCTTGTGAAGAAATAAGGAAGAAGAAGGGCTACCATTTCTGTGCTTGACCCTTCCAGTCCGAGCCCCATTGCTGCTTGAGCTTTTCCCTCACCTCCGGTGGGAAATCATAGGTCAACCAATTCGGTGCCTGCAGTAGATCACTTGTTAGAATAACACATAATGCGATATCTGGAGCCTGTTGAACAACAAACTTTCCCAATACAATATCATGTCAGCAGAAGCATAGATGCATATTCATCCTCTTACAAGTTTACAATTCAGACAAATAAAGTTCTTGGCTTTAAATATTCAGATAGATTCTGATAGGCTGATAACACAGTCGATATATGAAGAAGACGAGCCAAACTTTCTTCCCTTCGCATATAAGGCAAGATGCTCAGCATTGGAAACTATAAACCCTAAGAAAGCATCCAATATTTAGAATTGCAATAGCTAATACGAGTCATACCTCGGCAACAATATCAGCTGAAATAACTCCAGTTTCTTCTCTCAATTCTCTGATGGCAGCATTTCTAGGATCCTCACTTTCATCAATTCCACCCTACAATATTATCACCGCACTTTTAGAAATATGCATTTTAATCATGCAAAAATATAAAAATATGCATTTTAATCAAGAAAAGAAATGTCCCCACACAAACAAGCTAGCTGATCAAGCAATATGAATACACAACCCATTCCCCTATGCTGAAAGGCAAAGTTCATATTTTTCACACCAGACTGAAAATAACAGCAATAAAAAAATCAATTATATGAATGCGTATTAGATTAAAATATATTTCAAGTGTATAAAGTAGTTAGAAGGTAGTTAGAAGTAGTTAAGGTCAGTATAAAGATAGTTAGAAATGGTTAAGCCACATCAACAAGACTATTAGCCACGTCAGCAAATTAGTTAGTTTTATACTGTATATATGTCAGGAAGAGAATAAAGAAGATCACGTTTTTCATTCATTTTTCTGTTTTCAATCTTGTTCTTCAATATGGTATCAGAGCCAAGAATATTCTAGATCTCATTTCTTCTCTTCATCTCCGATCATCTTCTCCGACGATTCATCGTCTCTGTTTTTTTTCCGGTTATCTTCTCCGACGATTTCTCTCTTCCTTGCTTCCTCTGTTCAAATGACAACCGATCAAAATACGGTTGTACTCCCTAATATTCATCCAATCTCCATCAAGCTAGATAAGAGCAACTATATCTTCTGGAAAACTCAAGTTCTAGCCACTGTACGTGCGTATTGTCTTGACAATCTCCTCAAGATCGAACCACCTGATAATGCTACGCTGTATCCACCAACATTGGAGGAACCTCATCCACCTCCAAATCCAACCTATTTGACGTGGCTCAGAACGAGATCAATATCTTTTTGGATGGCTATTAAACTCAATATCACCACAAATGCTCGGATATATTGGTCGATGCTCAACCTCCGCACAATTTTGGAAAGCTTTTGAGGTACTTTTCCATTCTCAATCATCTGCAAAGGCGATGAATCTCAGATTTCAGCTACAAACTATAAAGAAAGGTGATCTGGTTATCGATGATTATATAATGAAGTTTCGAGTAATTTCAGATGAGTTGTTCAATATAAACCAAATGATATCCGAATCCGAACTAGTTTTGTTTGTTCTTGGAGGCCTCGGTCCAGAGTATGAGTCTGTTTGTGTACACTTGATGGCTCAAGCTCATACTCTAACTCTAAATGATGTACAAAACCAACTTCAAACTCATGAAGTTAGGTTACAAAATCAATCGGCTCAAAATCCGCCACATACCTTCTCTGCAAATGTGGCATACTCTACTTATCAACAAAGAGGCAGAGGCAGATTCAATAATCACAGAGGTTTTCGTGGAGGACGAAATGGTGGAGGTAGATATGGCTCACAAGGAAACAGAGCTATGTGTCAGTTATGTGGAAGGCCAGGTCATGTTGCTTTAAAATGCTACAAAAGATTTGATATAAGCTATGCTGGTCCAGAATCCACTGCTCTCCAGCAGCCTTCAAATCAAGCCCACACTGCTATAGTTCAATCACAGCAGAAACCTCTTCTTCCTACTCCAAATACATCTCAGTTTACTAATCCTGCCCCCTTCTCACAGATGGCAAATTGTGTAGCTGGTTCAGGACCACAATCCATGCATGAATGGTATCTTGATAGTGGAGCAACTGCTCATGTGACTTCAGAAGTTGGAAATCTACAATCAGCTTCTCCATATAATGGAAATGAACAATTGGTAGTAGGTAATGGAGCTTCTCTTCCTATCAAACATGTTGGTTATAAAACTATTACTAATTCAAAACAAACTAGGAATTTTTTACTCAGTCATGTCTTGCATGTGCCTAAAATCTCTAAGAATCTGCTGAGTATATCAAAGTTTATAGCAGATAATAGTGTGTATATTCAGTTTCATGATTTTTATTGTCTTGTCAAGGACAAGGTTACACACAAAACACTACTGGAGGGGCCACTTAAGGATGGGTTATATCAGCTGGAATTCCTACCTGCTCTGCCTATAGCTCTCTTTCAGAAGACTACTAAAGTACCAGAAAACCTGCTGATAGAAACTCTAGCTGCTTTACTCATAAAACTACTGCTGATAGAAACTCTAGCTTCTTTACTCATAAAACTACTGCTGATAGAAACTCTAGCTTCCTTACTCAGAAAACTACTGCTGATAGAAACTCTAGTTGTCTTACTGCTGATAGAAACTCTAGCTTTCTCACTCAGAAAACTACAAATGTAGCTTTATGGCATCAAAGACCAGGCCACCCCAACTCTAGTATATTGAACAATGTGTTCAAACTTGTACGCTTACCCTCTTCTTTTTCAGCAAAGAATATATTCTGTGATTCTTGTGCACAAGGGAAAATACATCAAGTGTTTCTACCTACAGTCTCTGTTAAAACTCTTAAGCTGTTTGAGCTGGTTCATACTGATCTCTGGGCCCAGTCCATGTGTATCTAGAGAAGGATACAAGTATTACATACATTTTATTGATGACTACATCCGCTTTACTTGGATTTATCCTCTGACACTAAAATCAGAGGCATGTGAAGTTATTAAGAAGTTTCTGGTATTCGTTGAAAGACAATTTAACACTAAGGTTAAGAGAATTCAGAGTGATTGGGGTGGTGAGTATAGAGCCCTAGCCTCATTCCTGGAAAATCTTGGTATTCACTTCCAACATCCTTGTCCTCATACTCATTTTCAACATGGAAGGGCTGAAAGGAAGCACAGACACATTCTGGAACTAGGCCTCACTCTGCTGGCTGTAGCATCTTTACCCTACTCCTTCTGGTGGGATGCTTTCACTACATCTACTTACCTAATCAACAGACTTCCTACTCCAACCATTCAGAACAGATCACCCTTCCAAGTCCTATTTAACAGAACACCAGATTATCAATTGCTCAAGGTTTTTGGCTGTGCTTGTTATCCTTTTCTGCGACCATATAACTCAAATAAGCTACAATTTAGATCTTCAAAATGCTTATTTTTGGTTACCTAAGAAGCACGGATACGTGCATGAGGCCAGCGAATCCGTATCCGAGGCGTTTCCGATACGGATATGCCCCGAATACGGATCGGATATGTATAAATACATTTCCTAAACGTATTCCGTTTCTTAATTTTTTTAAATTTTTTTTTTTACAAATATGTGTGGGATACGGTCTAGATACGGCAAGAAGATATAAGACCTAAATATCGCAATACTGTGTTCAATTCACCGCTTCTCTCCCAAATACGCCGCGATCGTCAACCTACCGCCACCGCCGCCGCTCGCACACCCGCGCTCGCCCACCCACCGCCGTTCGCCCATCCGCCGGCGCTCGCCCACCCACCGCCGTTCGCTCACCCGCCGGAATGAGTTGTTGTTTTGCTCTGAATCTGATTTTTGAAACTGAACTCGTTCGCCCACCCGCCGAAATTGAATTGATAAATAGAAGTAATTTTGCTCTGATTTTAAATAGAAGTAATTGTCTGTTTCCGAAACTAATTGCTCTGAATTTGCTATTGCTCTGATTTTTTTTTGGACTGATTCGAAGCTATTGCTCTGATTTTAGATAATAGAAGTAATTGTCTGTTTCCGAAACTAATTGCTCTGAATTTGTTGTTGCTCTGATTTTTTTTTTGGACTGATTCGAAACTGATTTTCTGATTTTAGATAATAGAAGTAACTCAGTAAGTAATTGTCTGAGGCGATTTTTTTAAAACTAATTTGTCTGAGGCGATTTTCTGATTTTTGGACTGATTTGAAACTGATTTGCTGTTTAAAACTAAATTAGGACTGAAATTAGGACTGTCTTGCAATATTGTGTTTAAAACTGAATATGGACTGATTTGAACTGAATTTGTGTTAAGCTTATGAATACTTCAAGTAGTGTCGCTTCTAATTCGGATTCGGTTTCGAGCAATGTCAATAACGAGCATGAGGATGCTCCTTTGTACTTAAACTTTTGTATGAAATTTGGTACTTTTGAGTTTTGAGGATTTAAGTTGTGTTATTATGAATTTGGACTTTTTTGCAGTATTAATTTGTATAATATATATATATTAAAATTAAAAAATGAAAAACGTATTTCAAACGTATCCGTGTCCTGCTTTTTTGAAAAATGGCGTATCCCCGTATCCGTATCCCCGTATCCGTTTCCGTGCTTCATAGTTGGCTACAACACCATACATCGTGGTTACAGGTGTCTTCACCCTTCTGGCAGAATCTATATAGCCAGAACTATTCTGTTTCATGAACAAGAGTACCCCTACCCTCACTTATTCTCCTCAAATCCAACAGATTCCTCTACCTCTACTCAAAGCCCCTTACCTCATTCTTCTACTTATCAACAGATTTCATTGCTACCTACACCCTCAACCACTCCCTCAAATTCAGAAACTTCTTCTCCTATAAGCTCCTCTCCTCAAATCTCAAAAACTGTTCAAATACCAAAACCAGTCCCTCCTCCAAACCATAATACCCATCCTATGTGTACTCGAGCCAAGAAGGGTATATTTAAGCCAAAGATCTATAATACTGAAACAACTTCATTGCCATCAGAACCCCTTACAGATACAGAGGCCCTATCTCACCCACTATGGAAACAAGCCATGCAGGATGAGTACAATGCATTGATAAGGAATAATACTTGGAAATTAGTCCCTGCTACACCAGACATAAATCTTATTAAGAGCAAATGGGTATACAAAGTAAAAACAAAGGCTGATGGTTCTGTGGAGAGATTCAAAGCAAGGTTAGTAGCAAAGGGTTTTCAGCAACAAGCTGGTATAGACTACCAAGAAACCTTTAGCCTTGGGTTGTCAAGCCCTTTTTCGTTGGGACTTATGTTCTCTCTGGAAACATCAAATGGATGGTCTATACAACATATAGACATTAACAATGCCTTCTTAAATGGTCTCTTGGAAAAACCAGTCTACATGTATCAACCAACCGGCTTTGTTGACACAGTAAAGCCACATCATGTATGTCAATTACAAAGGTCTCTTTATGGCTTGAGGCAAGCTCCAAGAGCCTGGTATGACAGGCTCAAAAATCATCTACTGATATCAAATTTTCAAAGGTCATCTTCAGATCATTCTCTATTTTTCAGAAGAGTTCAAGGTAAACTCTTATTAGTACTTGTTTATGTGGATGACATCTTGATCACTGGAGAAGACTCTGGTCAAGTAGCACAGTTTATTCAACAGCTATCTACAGAGTTTGCACTAAAAACACTGGGAGAAGTAGCTTATTTTCTTGGGATTCAAGTGGTTAGAAACTCATCATATACTATATTGCATCAAGCAAAGTATATTAGAGAGTTATTGGCCAAGGCAAATCTAGTAGACTGTTATTCCCTACCTTCCCCGTATGATGCAGGGCTGAAACTTTCAACAAAGGACAGCAGTACCTTCTCAAATCCTACTCTATACCGCAGTCTAGTCTGTGGTCTACAATACCTTACCTTGACTAGACCAGATATTGCGTTTATGGTGAACAAATTATCTCAATTCATGCAAGCTCCAACAGAGTTGCAATGGCGTGCTTGTAAGAGGCTACTGAGATATCTAAAAGGAACTATGTTTATTGGATTGGTTTTCAAACCAGGTTCAAATCTGTCTTTGGTTGGTTACTCAGATGCAGACTGGGCAAGCTCGATAGAAGATAGAAGATCCACAGGTGGATATTGTGTATACCTTGGTCACAACATGTTATCATGGAGTTCAAGGAAACAAAAGGTTGTGTCCAGAAGTAGTTCTGAATCAGAATACAGGTCACTAGCAGACACATCAGTCGAGTTGGTATGGATAAAATCATTGTTAGATGAATTGGGAATTCGATTATCTATACCGGCTGTGATTTGGTGTGACAATCAGAGTGCAGCCTCACTTGCTGCAAATCCAGTTCAGCATGCCAGAACTAAACACATAGAAATAGATGCTCACTTCATACGTGACAAAGTAATGGAAAAGATACTAGATGTTCGGTATGTTCCTTCTCAAGATCAGATAGCAGATGTGTTTACAAAGCCTGTACAAATCAGACGGTTTCAAGAGCTAGTCAACAAACTCCCTCTCAAAGAAGTTCAGAACTGATCGCGGTTCGGGGAATATTAGATTAAAATATATTTCAAGTGTATAAAGTAGTTAGAAGTAGTTAAGGTCAGTAAAAAGATAGTTAGAAATGGTTAAGCCACATCAGCAAGGCTGTTAGCCACGTCAGCAAATTAGTTAGTTTTATACTGTATATATGTGAGGAAGAGAATAAAGAAGATCACGTTTTTCATTCATTTTTCTGTTTTCAATCTTGTTCTTCAGTAATGCGAATTCTAAAGTTCATTTATTTCCATCAATACACCATAATAAGTAAATATAACCTGGGGCATTTGCCAAGCATCTGGTATATCAAGTCTTGAAGCAGCAAAAATCTAACAAAAAACACAAAGAACGAGTATAATCATCAACAACCCTAAGCCAATAAAACCCAGATTTTTTTTTAAAAAAATCATTAATTAGAAGAGGGCTCACTTTCTTGGATGGGTTCATAAGACAAATACCCACATTTCTTCTGTAACCATCTGGCGGGCTATCCATTGATGATGATGGTGATTGTGAGAGGGATAGGCCAGTAAATCTTGGGAACCTCGGGGGGCAATTCCGGAAGAGAGGGGAAGCTGTATTTATACGCTGAAATTGGGAATTGAATTGGATGAAAGATCGGGATATTGCCATCAAGATGGTGGCGCGTGGGTGGTTCCAAAAATATAGATGTCGGATTAGGCAAATTGTGCAACCGCGAATAATTGTAAAGTTGAAGGACGTTAGAATAAATAATGATTCATATTTATATTCGTGTTTATTAGAAAATTTTAATTTCTTGAAAATCAATAAATATATAAATTACTAAATAAGATTTTTTTTTTGTGGTATAATATCAAGAATAATACTATTAATTAATTAAATACAAGGATCCTTAATATAAACTCCCTACTAAGGGCCTAAGGGATATTACTAATAAATAGCGGTCGGAAAGCTAAATACCCGTAAGCACGGGGTGTCTTATGAGATTCCGCAAAATATTTTCCCTCCAGATAAAAAAACCTCTCTTTGCCTGTGAAGTTTACGACTTTCCTTCTGCGTATTTCTCCTCTCGCCAGTCACAATCAAACAGGAATTTAGGTTAAGAAAATTATTGGGGTTCCGCGAGAAGGAGCGGCGGCGGAGGTGGCGGGGTTTTTCAGTGCGGGCGGATATGCTGAGTGAGAGAGCCAGTTCATCTTCTTTGATCACCACCTATCCGCTCTTGAAACCGGATTGCGTCCGAATAGAGTATGATTCTTTTTCTCCAGTGATTTTTTATTTATTAATTATTGTTAATTTGTTGCATTCTTGATTTGTAAATGGAAGTTTTGATCCTTCTAATTGGTTGAGCAAGAAGTGGAATGTTCGCAAACACAATGTATTTCTTTTGTTTCTGCCATTCCCGTGTTTCAGTTGGGTGAAAAATAAAAATCTTTTCTTGATTGTAAGAACTAGATAAGATATATATTTCTCGTTTCTAAGATTTTGTGATAGTTTTTTAATGGATCGATTAATATTAGTTCTTTAGCAAATTAGTTACATATCCGATGATTGTTCTCTGTTCAAGCCCTGGCATCATCTGGAGGAAATAGTGGTGGAGTTTCCAGAGAAATCTTCAAGGAAAGGTGCTTTTAGTTATACTTCATGTCATAATTGAATTGTGAGTCATTTGACTTAATTATAACCGTGCATTCTCTAGATCTTTGCATTCAAGATGCATTTGAAGAGCTTCATCAAAGACAATTCAATGGACAGTTCCTGACACCAAGCTTCGAGAATCTTTGAAGCATTAGATTTTCATTTTGCTACACTCTTTCACGATAGGTTTTGTAAGGCATACAGTTGCTTTGCATTTGGTACATGTAGTGTCTTGCTTGTGTATATATTGCAATGATAATAAGAGTAATGTGAAAGAAGAGTTATGGCTGATATGAAAACATTCATCTTGTAATTAGGTGTCAACAATATGTTCTACTAACAACTGTTTGTGCTGTAATATTTTATGGTGAAGTAGTTTGATAGACCATTTGTTGAATTTTGGAGAATCTTTTTGTAAGGTCTATGTCTTTTCAGGTGTATTTGCTATTGTTTTCTCGAAGCTTGATGTCTATCTATCTATAATTTTCCGAACTTAATCTTGAAGTATAGATCAAGAGACGATAAAACTTGTGACTAAAACTATTATTTACTATTAGAAAACTTATGAAGATTGGTATGTTTATATAGAATTTAACTTTGTTGAACATAATTGTTGTATTCATCAGCATATATATACAGTCTGTGTGTTTTCCAAATCAAATAATGTGATTATAATTTTCACTCTTTTCTCACAAGACTTGCTGATTGTGTGACAGGTGGGACAATATGAAACGGTTAAGACGCCACTTGTATGCCATGTCATCAAGGTGAAACAACGCGTATCTATGTTTGCAACACATGCTCTATTTAGGTTTGTCAAAGATCAATTTTCCTAATATGATTATTCTGACACTTTAGATACACTATAGGAACTAACATGTCTAGCTAGAATAGATGAGGATCGTGATATACATAATCTTGTAAAATATATGAGTTTCCGCTTCAAACCAATTCAAAATATCACAAAGAGAGAAAAAGAATAAGAAAAAAGAAAAAGAGAAACATTCTTGATACCTTTTATGTGTTTCATTCCTCTTTTTTGACCATCAGCCCTACCTTGATCAGGGCATATATTGAATTCTTTCTTTATCATTTTCTTTAAGCTTTTATCCATAAAAAACTTGTCAATAATGGGGATATGATGATTTGGTTTGTGGGATCCAAGGCATTCATCATGGTTTGTATGTTATATATGAGAGAGAAAGATTCAAATGTAATGGGAGTTGGAGATCCGATGCATCCCTTACTTTCATGCAAAAATCACTTGCAATAGGAAGAAAAAGTAAAAAGCTTTATGAAAGCATTAGATGGTGACCATATATAAAAGAGCATTTCTGCCTTTTTCTTTTTCCTAAATAAAGACTGCAAAAGATCAATGTGTGGAAACTTTGTCTCAATATTTGCTACTACCAGTCTACCCTCATATACACAATAGAGACATAAAGAGAGATTTGGGAGGTGGGGGGGGGTATAGGTATAGAAGCTTGCCTTTGCTTAATATATTGTAGATAGTAAGAATGAGAAAATTTGAATTGCCTTGGGAAAGTACGTACCTGATTGTTACTTTCAAGAAATATTAAACCTTGAAAGCGACATTTAGTGCTGCATTTTGCTTTTCCCTTCCCTTCTTCTGCCATTTGGGATTTTCCATTATTGATAATCATTTCTAGATTATGTTAGGAGATCTTGCTTTTTCTCTTTGAACTGCTACTTGTGATTATAAATTAATCATATCTACGGAACACCCTACTTCAATCATTGTTTTCAGATACCTCTTTGACCAAATATTAGTACACAAATCACATGTTCTTTTATATAATTCCTTAGGATGGTTTACATTTTTGGCCTCTAAGCACTAAAGTTTGTCCTATTGACTATTTTAGATGTAAAACCAAAAAACACTAAGCAACAAATACAACAAAAATAATCCCCCAAAACGGCAATGAAGTTAAAGAGAGAATTTACATTAAATATCGTGCTTAAGTTTCCCTCACATTATAGTTCGAATACTACTTGCATCTCAACTGAATCCAAATTCTCATCTTCTGTTGCAAGGTTCAAATCCAATGATCCACGATGCTTTTCGTCGTTGTTCTTGTCTTCATCCTTCTCGTTCTTGCTGAAAATGATAATGGCATCCTTGAGAAGCAAACTCTCACTGTCGTTTCCCATTGCTCGTTCGAACCGTTTCAGACAACGGCGGTCGAGCTTATCAACATTTTCAATGTAGACAACTCGACTTGGATTATCACGAACCGCCTCCAAGAATCTGTCGTAAACACTCCCACCATGCTCATTCCTGACCCTCTTCTTGCTCTCCATATCGTCCTCTGAATCTGCTCTTGTGGTAGACGAAAAACTGCTCATGCTGATGCTTACAAACTCATCACTAGAGCCGAATATGATGTTAGCGAGCTCCTTCGCCATCATCTCTTTGCCGTTGTCGTCAGGACCCAAGAAACACAACTTGCTCTCTCTCCTCATTGACCTGCATTTGAGGATTGCTGTTACTATTTCAGGAATGATATGCTTCTGCCATGGAACTTTCTCTTCCAATGCAGCTGTAAGAATCTCAAGGTTGTCCAAATTCTTCTCGTCAGAGTTTTGCTTCATATCCTCGCTTTCTGCGCTTGAGGAAGCTGAGTTGGGACTTGAATTCGGGTTCGATAGGAGTTCGGGCTTAGAAACTTCATCCTCGAAGATTGCTGGCCAGTTGAGAAGGCTTTGCTGAATAATCTTGGACTTGTTCTGATCATTCGACGAAACTGAGGTGGACGAAGGAGACGAATAACTCAACCCCTTTTCAAGAAAATGCAGCTTCTTATGAACCGAGCTGCAGATGGAGTTCCATTTCTTGCAAAGGTCTGTTATTTTCTCAGATCCCTGCACCTTCATAGCAAGAAAAGTATCAGATACTAATAAATTTTCAAGAAAAAAAAGGTATATATTATACCAAATAGTTGAAATCTAACCTCACTAACATCAACTTGTTTTCTGTTCTCATCCTTGTACTGCTGCAGCCATGAAGGCAATCTCGAGCTAGAGGAAGAACTCCATTCTCTCATCACACCTTCAACTTCTTTGTTAAAATTTTCTGCACATTCCAAACAGCAAGCAAGCTGCTCATTGATTATTCCTACATTATCAACATCTAGTGGCTCCCTCTTCACTTGATCATCATGCATGGTGTCGAGGCTGAGGCCAAGCGCTAAGCCATTAAACGGTAGCGTGAGAGGGTGAAGGGACCATAGAGTCTCCAAAGAAGGCCGGCCGGTTCTGCATTTGTTGTAAGTTTGGGAAGTTGCAATTCCCATCAGCCATATACTCTTGTGATTCTCTTCAGTTGTGGAAACTAATCTGCTCAGCTCCATTATCATGCACTCTACATGGCTGTGGTACAAATTTCTCTGCTCGATGTGTTTGGACCAGAACTCGGAGACCCAATCGAGGTCTCCCAAGTAAAGAACTATGCCTCTTCCTACGTACGATTTCACGAGGGATCTGAGCTCTGCTAGCTTCACTTCAAACTCTTGCTTAGAGATATTCCGAAGAGTGAAGAGTGGCACGCTTATGAACTGCATGGTCTTCATCTCATCCGGTACGTCCTTCTTGTCGAACTTTTCGATAACTTTCTTAACAAGTTTTTCATTTGTGGATGCACATTCGCCTACTATGACTGTGTTCTTAGTTTTCTTGCTCGCCATGGCTTCCAAGACTCTCGTTACATCGTTGTCATGCAACTTTTTCGCTTCCTTACTTCGGAACTGGCTCAGATTTACTTCTTCTGTGGATTGATCCGCAGTGGGTGGAGTTTGAGTTTGAGTTTGAGTTTGTATGTGGGATTTGACTTGAGTGCTGGAGAAGGCGGCTTCTCGCATGACCCTACTAACACTAGGGTCATCGAGAATGGAGATAACAAGCTGCTCAATCTCGACTTTGAGGTTTAAGATGGGCTGGTGGTGGTTCTCTATGGAACCACGGCGCTGGTGGGCTTGAGCCCTCTTGAAGGCTGCAACGAGGGCGTTGGAGAGGGAAGGAGGGTGGGAGAGGGGGCCGAGGAGGGGGCTGGAGGCCGAGGAGGGGAGGCGGTTGAGGGCGACGTTGAAGCAGAGCTCAAGGGCTTTGCATTGTAGAGGATGGGAATGGAATTCAAGGCAAGCCCTTTTGAGCAAGCCTGCTGGAGAAGCAAGCATGGAGCTGGCTACATGGAGAGGGCTAACTTGGGCGTGGCCGTGCCGTCTAGCAAGGGTTACTGCTTGCTTGACAATGGCGGCTGCTTCCATTGTTAGGAAATGGTGAAGGGTGTAGCCTAAACTTCTCATTTTGGGAGTATTGAGTTTGAGTTTGGAGATTGCATGGGAGGATGATGGTGAGTATGAAACTTGCAAGTGTATGGTTTTAAATAAGGGGTGGATTGAGTTTGTGCCTTTCTTGTTATTGTTGGTTTTGTTGTGGGCTATAACTTTTTCCAAAAAAGAAAAACTAAATATAATGTGAAAAGTGAAAGGCATGTGAGGCAAAGCTAAGTTGTCTCTCTTTTTTTTTTTTTTTTTTTTTGATGACGAGGAACCCGCAGCCGCTACCTTTGGTGCGCACAGGGTAAACCTCGCTCCTGTGCAGTAGCCTGCAAACCACACAGAAGAGGTAAACCACCCTTAATGTGATAGGGTGACAGGCTCACACATAGCGTGTTCAGTGGGAATTGAACCCGTGACCTATCGGTCCCGGGCCACCCACCTTCACCGTTATGTCATCCCATGGGACAGTTGTCTCTCTCTCTCTGTAAGGGATAAAGGTGTGATTGATGAATAGCAACTTAGATCATCTTACTCTTGAAATCTTTAACATATATGAGTAGGAAAGATTTGTAACAGATAAGAGGAAAAGATGAGTCAAGATCGGACCAGACTACTTTCTCTTGAGAGCAATACATATTTATGATCTGAATCGGCAAAAAGAGAAAAGGGAAAAGAAAATGTGTTAAAGAAGAGAGAGAATGTTGGAAAATCGATATTAATATATATTTATATATATTTTTATTTATTTATTATGGAAATTAATTTAGTATTTAATATTATTTTGACATGGGCAAAATTCATCCCATTTGATCGCCGTTTCGAGCCTCGATATATATCCGATTTGCGAATTAAGATATATTGCGTCGATATACGTTTCGAATAGATAATTGTAGTATGTTTAATTTCTTGATTCCGATTTTCGGTGATTGAGAAATAATGGATCGAAGTTTGGGGAATAAAGTTGAAATATTACCTAAAGTGGAGAAACTTACCTTATTCGGGTTTTGGAGAATTAATACATTAATCAATATCCCACATTGATTAATGAACAATGTTTTTAGTGGTATTTAATTCACTACCACTTAGTAGGAAATAACAAAGTGACATGTGGTGGGCTTGTGCCACACATGCTTATGTGCACGAGCCTTTTCGCTAACCGCCTACCGCACCGCGCCCGTGCTACCTTTCACTTGGGTAGAAGATGTCTATAAATAGGCAGTCATAATGAGACTATGGAAGATGTCTATAAATAGCAGTCGTAATGAGACTATTGAGAAGTCTCCACCGCTCCAACAACCTTTCACCTGGGCGGAAGAACTTACCGGTTGGGAAGTCTCCACCGCTCCAACAATCTTTCACCTGGGCGGAATAACAACTTTTGTACTCAACAGAGAAGAGACTGGATCTTTGTTAAAGAGGGCAAAGAATAAAGCAACTTGAAGATGATTAATGGAATAAAGGATCATAATAAAGGTTTCAAACTTGTCTTTATTTTTATTTTTGTATGATTTGCATGACATCCTAATTTTTAGATCACATTTTCCCATAAACTTATACATTCCCTGCATACATCAGTTATTCTTTTTATGCTGTTTAATGACTTTTTTACGTGTTATAATAATTTGTTTGTATCGATAAAACGTTATTCTATTATTTTCAAAATAATATTATGTTAGTATCAATTACAGTTAAACCTCAATAAAGTAATATTCAATAAAATGATAATCTCGCTGAGATAATAATTTATTTTGGTCCCGATATGAGTCAATGCACTAAAATAATGTTTGATAAAATAATAAACTCGTTAAATGAATATTTTTTCTCGATACAAAGATTATTACTTTATCGAGGTTTAACTGTATCCATATTTCAAATTATTATTTATAAGCGATTATGAATATTTGCTCCTATTTTAGAAGTAATATTTATATTTATTATGGATATAGTTATTTTTTACACTCTATTTTACCTTTTTTCCACTGGCAATATGGTAATAAAATTAGCCGTATACAAGTGGAAAATGAAATGCAGCACAATAATAAAATGAGATCCACTATTTTGATTTTTGAAGTGTTTAATGTGTGATTTTTCTCCTTTGTAAAAAATGAATGAAAGTAATAATAAATGGAAATAGCATAAAAACATACCAAACAGCCCTCAAATCCCTCGCCGTCATTCCATCACCAGCAGCGCAAGTGAGTATAGCCGTCAAACCCTAATTGAAATCCCATTGAAAAATTAGTCAAGCGGTGCTTTTTTCCTGAATTGTTGTTCTTTGATTTTATCTTTAATCCGGTATCTTTTCGCAAATTTGTAGGGCGGTCCGCGTGGGTTCTTTGGAGCCCTTTTGGTATTTCTTCAATCTCAAAGGTCTGTATTGATTATCTCCGTGAGGTTGGTTTAATATTCCGGTCGATTTGACTAAATAGAGTTTGTTTGATTGATTTTGTTGGATTTATTTAACTGTGGTGGATAGTTTTTGCGGTCGATTTGACTACACAGACGGCTTAGGATATTTTTAGATGTCGTGGAAGTGATGACAGATGAGATTAGGTGAATACACTTGTTAGATCTCTATGTTGTGGAGGGTTTTGAAAGGAAACGTTGAACTACGTGGTAATCTGAAATTCCTTTTTTTAAAAAGTAAATTGAGAAAAAGGGTCTTAAATTTGAAGATGCATTGAGTGTTTTTGCGTGTTTGTAGTTGTGGGTGAAGGTTTGCTATGTAGAACAGTACAAGTTTGTGTTGCATTGAGGGAGGGGGGAATTTCATGTAAACAGGGGTCTAGCATGATCATTTAGTTTATCTGTAACTCCGGGCTCAGACTTAAATGTATGTATTGTTTATGGCTTCTGAGCAATGAATATGAATATGTGCATACTGCATACATACGTGCTTGTAAAAATGCATATGTTTTACTAGCAGAAGGAAATACAAGCATACATAGTTGTACATTCAAGCTGATATGTCTGACCACCTTCAGTAGGAAGGTAGTTGATACTTGCTCCTAACATAAGCGTTCTAGACTTACAGTGACTGTCTGACCGAGTACTTGCTATTTGTGGAATTATACATTTTAGATCTTATTGGTTGATGTTAGGGAAAAAATGTGAATAGTTTATTATCTTGTCTTGTTATATTTAATTGCTCAGTTAGATAGGTTTTTATGAGGCTTATTAATGACTCTGTTTTCAAGTTGGATTAGTTAATGATATTAACTTCCTTTGTAAAAATACAGTACTGCTAACATGAGCCTTCTTTGAATTTCTACTTATAGGTGCTTGCACAGAGCTAACTGATAGCATTTTATTTAGGTGTGCAATAAACTCTAAGGATAGATGGTTATCTCTCTCTGAGAGTCAGTCTTTCACAGCCGTGCACTTGTAAAATGTTTTCAAGCCTACGTAGTCATGCTTATAAGCCTTATTCGTAATTAATTGTAGTGATGGATGTTGTATAATGCTTTTCTGGCTTGCTACTTCTGAGAAGATGATTTGTTTATGTAGCAAGTAATCATGTTGCGCCTGGTTTCTATTGTATATTTTTCTTTCATCAATCTTAAAAATTTGACTAGTCCTTTGTATTTGGAATTAATCCCTAGAAAAATGAATGCATAACAATCTCCTAATGCCCTTTTTGTTAGGTTTTGGCTTGTAGCTTGTAATACAAGTTGCAATGGCAGAAGGCCAGGAAAATGATAAGCAAATCGAAATATGGAAAATAAAGAAATTGATTAAGGGTCTAGAAGCTGCTAGAGGAAACGGTACAAGCATGATATCCCTTATCATCCCCCCCGGTGATCAAATCGCTCGGATCACTAAAATGTTGGCAGAAGAATACGGCACAGCTTCGAATATTAAGAGTAGGGTGAATCGTCAATCGGTGCTCGGTGCGATCACTTCCGCCCAGCAGAGGCTCAAATTGTACAACAAGGTCCCACCTAACGGGCTGGTGCTCTACACCGGCACTATAGTGACGGATGATGGAAAAGAAAAAAAAGTCACTTTTGACTTTATGCCTTTTAAGCCCATAAACGCTTCTCTTTACCTTTGCGACAACAAATTCCACACCGAGCCCTTGACTCAACTCTTGGAATCTGATGAAAAGTTTGGGTTTATCGTCATGGATGGTAATGGGACCCTTTTTGGGACCCTAAGTGGTAATACAAGAGAAGTGCTTCACAAGTTCACAGTCGATCTTCCAAAGAAACACGGAAGAGGAGGACAATCAGCTCTTCGATTTGCTCGTCTTCGAATGGAGAAGCGTCACAACTACGTGAGGAAGACTGCAGAGCTTGCCACTCAGTTCTACATTAATCCTACCACCAGTCAACCAAATGTGTCAGGTTTAATACTTGCTGGTTCAGCTGATTTCAAGACTGAGCTCAGTCAATCCGATATGTTTGATCCGCGCCTCCAAGCAAAGATACTGAACGTGGTTGATGTTTCCTACGGAGGGGAAAACGGTTTCAATCAAGCCATTGAGCTATCCGCAGAGATTCTGTCGAATGTGAAGTTCATACAAGAAAAACGCTTAATTGGGAAATTCTTCGAAGAAATCAGTCAAGATACTGGGAAATACGTGTTCGGTGTAGACGACACAATAAAAGCTTTGGAGATGGGAGCTGTTGAAACACTGATCGTGTGGGAAAACTTGGATATAAACCGTTTCACGCTCAAAAACAGTGTGACGAATGAGATTGTCATAAAAAACATGAACAAGGAGCAAGAGCATGACCAGAGTAACTTCAAGGATTCTGAATCGGCCGGAGAGTTGGAGGTTCAAGACAAAATGCCATTACTGGAGTGGTTTGCTAATGAGTACAGGAACTTCGGGTGCTCACTTGAGTTTGTCACAAACCGATCCCAGGAAGGATCTCAGTTCTGCCGAGGATTTGGTGGCATTGGTGGAATTCTTCGCTACCAGCTTGACATGAGATCTTTCGACGAGCCATCTGATGAAGGAGAGTTGTACGAGTCAGATTAAGCTCCCGAGTTGAAAAGATCGATTTGTAAGTCTATTATGGCTCTTTTTGCGTTGTTTCACTTTCGTACTTGTGTTTAAGTTCCCTTGTTGGCTTTCATTGCTTGTTTAGATTTCGGTCATAAATGGTGTGTGGAATGTTGCTAGTTGTATGAGCCTGACATTTCTACTAGCTATTGTTTTGAATCAGCAATTCTTATTATACATGATATGAGTGAGACTCATTACTTAGTTGTTGCTCTCTGCCTAATGAGTAATGACTAGTAGCTCTGGCCTTTTATGTTTTACTCATTCATTCTTACATGGTGTTTGATTTGCAAATAAAGTATGAATTTATACAATTCATATGGGTTGGTTTTCTTTGTAAATAAACTTAATTTTGAAGGGTAGTTTTGTGAATTGGCAATTCCAAAAGAGTATGGAGAGGTCACAGTATTTCCATTTTCAAGATCCAATCAATGTTTGTGCTGTTTTGAAATTATTTCAAATGTCACTGGTGTATTGCACAACTTGCAGCAGAATAGTTAGTTTACTCCTATTTTTCTATTATGAGTGTTTGTATGTGGCAAATGCTGACCTTTTGCGTTGTGCAAGTCCTCGTGAAAGAATAGTAATTGCACCGTCTACTGTGTAGACATATCACCGTCGCATATTTTTGCACAGTTCAAATATATACTGTATTATTATACTTCAAGTATTCAACTATACTGTATATTATACATCAAGTATAATATATGACACTTATAAAAGTCCGTAGATTTGTTGATAATATGTCACAAGATGATCATGCAAGCCCAACGGTCAGTTTCTGACATGGAAGAAGTTAATGTAAGGAAACTAGTACGCATCATCAAGAAATCAAGCAATGGGACTCACTTCTTGATTCTTCAATGCGTTTCTCTCCATTTTTGGATAATTGAAAGTGGAAATAAATTATATGGTCCCATATTTCCTATTAGTCCAATTGAAAATCGAGGCTGTTTTATCCCTCCATCTTTGTTCGTGTTATTGATTAACGGCACATAAATTAACTTCCACCACATGGAGGAAGAGAGAGAAAGGGAGAGAGAATGACGAAATTCTAGCCTAGTATAACTCATCGTATACACAAGAAACAGGGATACATAATCATGATTGTACATTAAGAGGGGAAGAAGGAGGAGAGAAGCAAGAATCCGCGGATGAATACGACGTCGAATCGGATACACAAACGGCCTTGGAAGAATCCTTAACAGTTCCGACGAGTACATCAACGAAGGCTCCGACAATAAACCCATGATTATGTTTTCCGTTCATCTTCAAATACCATCCAAGCAGCTCCTCCAACCGATCCCACTCCTCCAACCCTTGGCTCTCCACCATCTCCTGCATCGATTTCTTGAAATCCAAGTACGGATCGTCTGACTCCAATGCCACCGCCACGCTCTCCTCGAATGGCAGCAGCTCCGGCGACGACGACTCTCCGCCGCTCTCCTTATTGAGAATCGAACTTGTCTCGCCGGGCGCGAAGAATAGCCGCCGCTCCGACGACCTCACGTCCCGGATGATCATCTCCACTGCTTCGTTGTTGTTGTTGTTGTTGTCCTCGGAGTGCGCTGAAGTTGAAAAATTGGTGCTGGCGCAGTCCGAGGAGGAATTCGTGAACCACGACTCGGGTGTCTCGAGGCCGTCGGAGGTGTCGAGGAATACGGAGTTTACTGTCTTGAAAACGTCGTCGTTTGTTGTGCGGAAAGAGAGGGTTTTGGGGTGGTTGCATGAGGGCCATTGCCAATATGGTTGTTTGGGGTTGAAGATTGATGGGATTTTCATTTTCTTGGACATTGTGAGTTTGTGATTTGTGTTTGGTGAGTTGTGTAGAGAGAGATAGGGAGAGAGAGAGAGAGAGAGAGAGAGAGAGGAGTTGTTTAGCTTTTTCTCTGCGTTGTTTGGGATTGGTTGAAGGTTGTGTGTTTGGTTGGGTTGTGGTATTAATAGCTTGGGGAGAAGTAATGTGCATGAAATGATGCATCGGTGGGAGGAAGGTGGAAAGGAAATGGGAGGTGGTAGGACCAGACCTATCATGTGTCTATTTAATTATCCTTCCAACTATTTCATTACACAACAAATCCAAGGGCCATACATGCTGTAAATTATAATGCTCGATTTTTTTGCTTTTGGATTCATAGGATTAGTAGTGAATGTTATGATTATATTATATATTTAGACTCGTTTGATAAGAGGGATTTAGAATTGTGAATCAGATGTATAAATCTTAAATAAGTGAATCTTGAACTCTTAATACTTGGTGAATGTTGTCCAAAATTTATATCTGATTCACGTTACAATTGTTTTGCTGTACGTATAGAATTTGTACAAGGCAAATAAAGGCAAACATCATGTGATTTATTGAATTGAATATAGGAAAGATTTGAATGCATACTACTACTCCCCGCCAACGTAATAAAAGAGGTGCCATAATCATAACGGACTTTCATTTAATGATTTTTATTCACTTTTACTATTAAATATTGTTGCCTAAGATATTACACAGTTTTTTTTTTTTTTTGGTTTAGTTTATTTTTAATATTTATGAAAGAACTAAATAAAGAACAATATCCGTACGGTGCATGCTTTCTCATTTTGGATTGTTTAATTTGGATGATTAAGTTGGGACACACAATTTGCTGGCAATAATTAACCTGTCCATTAATTGGATACTTCATACGAAATGTCAGATGACCACATAATCCACTCTATAAATAAAAAAATTTAGGGTTAAGCTATTTGTCAGGTAGTTCATTTATGGACTCGAGTTCCACCAACATCAATTTTAGTAGGTTTTTATATTTCCTTTTATATTGCGGGTTAAAGCAAATAAATGGGATTTACTCAGTCGCCTCAAATTATTCGTAAATAAAAAATATAATATTTAAGTGTTGAAGATTTAATGTTGGGATATGGAGATTATTATGTTAACAATAATTGGGATTTGAGTATCAAAAAGATGTGCAACTGAACCTTTTTGTCTGCCACTTTCCAATGGTTGTGATTAAGACAAAGTATGGTTGTAATAAGAGGCACATGCTGAGTTGACCTTACAGCATTTCCTCACTTCTTAATCACTAATAGGAGGGTTCAACCAAATTATGGATGACAGACAAATCACATAATGATCTTGGTGGGAATTGAACCCAGGATCTATCGGTCTCGGGCCATCCACCTTAACCACTACGCCACAAGCATGTTTTAATCATATATTAATACAACCAAAGCATGGACCATGCAATTCCTCAATGATTTATTTATTATCGAATTTAATGATGAGGAGAAAGTATCATTTTCGGAATGTTTTTAATTTTTTAAAAAAAAATGCATGGCTAATATATCAATTACTTAAATCAGTAAATGAATATTTTATTTTATTTAGAATTTAAAATAATACCCTTAAATAAAACGGATTTAACAAGCCCACTACTGATATTTCGAGAGCCCATTTATCAGCCAGCCCAAGACCTAAAACTCAAAACCCTAATTATGGAAACAAAATTGAATTAGATTTCAGAGAAATTAGAGAGGAAAGGCACGGATTCCTACTACAGTTCTTCATCTCGCTCCTGAATTGCACTCCGAGAACGCATAAATTCGCGTCCTGAGCCAGAGTATACATTTTTCTTGGTAAGTTTCGTGTTTGCTGTTGATTTATGCTTGATCGTATTTTCGCTCCGTCGTCTGTGAATTGGAAATCAACAGTATGCAATTTCGAATGCTTTATTCAATCAAGTAAAAGGAAATCGAGATTTTGGTTTATTTAGTTGAGTTCGTGCGGAGATGGATCCCTGATTGAGTCGGTCTTTTCTTTCTTTTAGATTATGTTAACGTTATTTATCAGAAAATTCGTTAATATGTGGGTGCTGTGAGGGTATTTTAACTGTGTTTATGTTGCATCTGTTGTAGCAGTTGGCTAATTCATTTGGAAGTATGAGTGATAAACTATCGAGCGGAAAAACTCCTGCCGATTTTCTGAAATCTATCCGTGGACGACCTGTGGTTGTCAAATTGAACTCCGGTGTTGACTATAGAGGTGAGTTTCATCTCATTTACATTTCTATTTTTTTCGCATTTTTCTTTGAATGTATCTGTTTTCTTGTTGTTTCTGTGGTGTTTGAAAACAATGGTGCTTTCTTTCTCCTTAGCTTAACAGCAGCAGGATGTAATCTTGAAGTAATTAGGATGACTTGAAAGTTGATTATACACGTTAGGTATTCTCTCTTGCTTATAGCCTAAACATCTCACGAATTTCTTGTTCCCTGCTTTGTTTTATTAAAAAGGTATTCTTGCATGTCTGGATTGCGATGGAACAAACAGAGGAGTATGTGAACGGCCAACTGAAGAACAAATACGGAGACGAGGAAATAACGGTAAGCAACAAGTACCAGATAGAATTTGTGTATCTAAGCTTCTTGTCTATTTATGTATGCTGAAATCAGTATTGCTTCATTTGCTTTTCTAAATGTAGTCCTCTCCTCTACATCAGCACATCGAAGGGAGGAACCCTGGCAGAAGGGGCTTAGCCAGTTTGCTCTCTTTTTAGACATTTATGTGGTTTAACCAGTTTGCTCATTCTGAGGTGTACAAGAGTGGTTGCTGATTTTTATATGGCAACTTACTTTTTCCTTTCAAGGCGAGTTTTTGATTTGGTATTTGTACTTTTGCTCAAGTCATAAAGCCTTTTGTACGATAATTTAATAAAAAAATGTTATGGTTGTAAAAATGTGCTGCTGTCTATTGCGGAGAAGACCATATGCAAAAAGGAGAGCAAAAGAACTAGTTTAGGAGATATTTTCTTAACTAATTAGGATTTCTCCTCCTAGCATCAAAACCAATCATACAATGAACAACTAAAGAACCAGTTCAAGATCGAGGGAACACTAAAAATAAACGTTTCACGACTAGAAATACATTGTTTTCAGTCTATCGTAGGCATAAAATAGAAGTTGAAGTCCAAGACCAGAGCAACATCCTTACAAAACGAGTATGTAATAGGAAGCAATTAGGAGTGGAGCATAACATCCAACGATTCCACATACAGTTTCCTCAAATAACAATCAATCTCATTCCTTGCTCTTCTTCCCTTTGGCATCTTTAAAAGGTATGAAGGATTTCCCACCCATGAATGGTCGAAGAGCCTCGGGTATCTCGACTCCATCCTCTTTCTGGTTGTTCTCAAGGATGCAGCACATAGTCCTCTCCGTTGCTGTTAGGGTGGAGTTTAACATGTGGACATACTCTTTAGACTTATCATTACTCTGCAACAATTTCATAAAGTCATTCTCTTGTATCAAAGGAACATTTCATCTTTATTTGCTTCTTTCTATTGCCTCAAACAAGTAACAAATCATATAACAGGTAGAAAGTAACTCACCTTTTTCTGTCCATATCGTATTTCTAATCTTCTCGACTGATAGTCGGTGCAATTTGAGCACGAAACAAGTTCTCTATAGGTCTTTGATGCTGGGAACCATCCTTCCAAGTCGTACTTCTTTGCAGCCGCATCATTCAGTGCGCCAGAGACGATACACACAACTTGATAGGGAATGTTTAGCTGGTTGCAGTAATAATTTCACAAACTTCAGTTAGAACAACTAGCCTTAAGGAATTTGATCAGTAAAGGGCCAAAAAAGATACCAGCTTGTAGAAATCCTCAGAGTTTTTTAGCATCTCTTCATGCATTTCCCACGAATCATTTCCGTTTGGACTAGTTATGCAGAATTGTTCAATCTTTTCAAACTGATGAACACGGAAAATTCCCAAAGTATCACGACCATGCGAACCAGCTTCTTTCCTGAAGCAAGACGAATAACCTGCATATCTAATAGAAACCAGAAAGTCGACCAGATGTAATATAAAGAAGCAACTACATGAGGTACTTGAAAACAATATAAAGCAAAGGTAAGAATACACCGAGTATACAATCTCACACCTCAATGGCAGTTGGGTAGGATGAATCCAATCATCAATATGGTATGCGCAAAGCGGTTGTTCAGCAGTCGCAATCAGATATTTGTCGTCTCCTTCACCAGTAACCTGTTTGATAAAAATAAAAAGAACATTTATAAGGAAAGCTTGCACATTGCATGATTCGCCAGAGATGGAGTTAAAACTTCAGGTGGTATCTTCTCTCTAAAGTAAAGGTTATATTATCTTAAGCTATTCAACTAGAAGAAAACATTACCTTGTAAAGTTCCTCGTCAAATTGAGCCAACTGGGCACATTTAGCCATAATATCTTTCCTCATGAAGAAAGGAGTCTGCAACGCTGTAAAACCCCTCTTCTCCAAAAAATCAAGACCAAAGTTGATTAGAGCTTGATTAAGCATTACTCCATCCCCTTTCAGATAATAACCTCTACCTCCCGCAACATTAGCACCTAAAACATTGAATATTACTTTATTGCAACCTAGTAAAAAATATAAAAACAGGGAATAAGCTAAGGCGAGTAAATGGCTGCTGAAGAGATTTGCTTGACTGGTAGATTTTTACTGTTTTCTCCTTCCTTCCAACTCCATTGTTGATAAGAGCATGAAATAGAGAAGCAAATTAAAAGGAAATCCCAAAAGGCTCTATAAACAAAATAGCATTCTCCAACATATTTATGCAAGATACTAACTAGAACACTAGAAGAATATACGTGAAATGGTGAGTAGAAAAAAGCAGATCCCATCAACTTCGTGTGCATAAAATGAGAACACAAAAAAGAACAGTTCAGGAATTCCAACCAAGGTTTTAAAAAACCCAACTGAGGCCCGCCTCGAGGCGCGCCTCGAATCGAAACGGTGAAAAAACGCCTTGAGGCGTACGACTCAGTCCATGCGCTTCTTCTGAGCGCCTCGTTCCGACGAGAGGCATTTTTTCATTCAGGCGGTCCCTTTTTTATCGGGCCATAATTCGAATTCTTATTAAATTAATGTAATTGAGCTTAAATCCAATTACATAAATTAGATTTTCAGTCAGCCCAACCCAAAATATTTAGATTAAAATCAAAATTGAGTAGAAAACAACGTGAATTGTGAATTGCATTGTCGCGCCACTCCTCCCTGCCGCCGTGAAATTGCATTCTCGCGCCGTGAAATCGTGAATTGCATTCTCGCGCCGCTCCTCCCTGCCGGCGTCGCCGAAACCGCCGCCGCTCCTTCCCATTGCCTTCGCCGAAACCGCTACCGCTTCTTCCTGCCGCCGTCGCCGAAACCGCAGCTGCTGCTCCTCTCTGAAATTAATGTTGCTTCCAGACACCCATTATTAGTGCTGCTTCCAGAAACGAAGAAATGATATTAAATTAGACATTTCTTTATGTGATTAGTTGCCTAGAGTTTTATTAGATAGCTGAGTATAATTAATTATTTAACTTAATAAAACGAAGAGGTTAGCTATGAGCTAGTAAGATTCATTGTATTCTTCTTCTTCCAGAAAAGACATTTTGGCCACCAATTCCCATGTATTTCACTAAAAAGTTAAAATCCTAGTTGTGGAGAATATTTAATCCCATGTATTTTGAATTTGAAAGTATTTTGGACTTATGTGTTATTATATATTCATTAGGAGGAAAAAATTAAATTTACGCCTCAATTTTACGCCTCATTCCGTTTCGAGGCTTACGCCTCGTGAAACCATGGAAAAACGCCTCGAAACCCGTTTACGCTTTTTAAAACCTTGATTCCAACTTGAATACTATTTATATATGAACACCTTTCTTTAAATCTGCAATTCCAAGAAGCTCAACGAGATCGACGTGAGACTTCAACTTTGGCTCACTTCTCTTCTCTCCCCATGATCGTATAATGGCATTGTTTTCCTATGAAAATGAAATAATGTAATAGAAAAGGTATTAATCACAGGATTGTGCCAGTTCAGATGATTGAAAGGACTACGAACACACCTCATCATTGTTGAAAGGGACAGAATCATGCACTAGGTTTCCAATAACTGCTAATTTAGACTGCAATGCTGCTAGAGCCTTCTGCACTTCGGCCTCCTTCTCCACAGTGAGTTGCCTGTTTTCCTCTGTACTCGCAATCAAAGCACTTGCATCTTCTCCAGACTTACAAAATCATAACAAGACAATTAAGTCCACAATCCAGCTTATAAACAAAAGGAAACATGTACTATTCAATTCCCTTATTACTAAGATTAATCACTCCTAATAGATGACTATTTTAAATATAGATGGACAAACTGCAATTACAAAAAATCTGAATCTTATAATATGCACTCATTGCTAGCAGTAAAGTTTTCTTCCTGCATTAGTTTTGCTACTAATAAATATGCTGATCGCGCACAGGTTCATCATACTGCAATTAGAAAGTCATCCCAATTACTCATTGAATTCTCTTTGTACTTCTGCTATGACAACACTAACATCACAAATTAAATCACATTTGCTTCGTCGACATCCTACTTCCTATTCGAAGATCCAGATTCATTCTAAGAGCAAATTGATTGCAAAACTAAACAAAGTGCAACACAATAACTCACGATTTTTAGGCGAGAAATCTGTTTGCTTATCTGGTTCTTTGAGGTCCTCAAGCCATCCAACTCAAATTGACCTAAAATCACAACACCTCCAAGTTTCTTAAATCCACAAAATAATGACCATAAACAAGAACCTTACATTAAAAAATACAAATTCTCGATTAGACAGAGACTCACGCTGCCGCCAAGCTTTGTCAAGGCCAATCACCTCATCAACAATACTGACGTCTTTATATCGACGCCGCAGAGACTCCTTGATTTTCTGAGGGTTGCCGCCCTTCTCCTCACGAAACAGATTAATGTCCAACATATTTATATCCTTCTCTCTCTGCAGTAAATAAATGGGAACTCCTCAAGAAAAAACAGCAAAATAAGGAAGAGACAGTGGAGAAAATATACTTACACAAACAAGTGAGAGAAACAAAGTAAGAGAGAAAAATGAGGCGAAGAATCGAATGGAATATTGGTTGCGTTGTATCAAGGGTTTATCAGAGAACAAACGACTAACATCTTTTTGTTTTTCATTCTGGTCCCATAGTTTTGATTTATTGAAAGATTGAAGGCCCGATAAGCTAAAGTGGGCTAGTATCAATTCCAAACATAAAATTGGTCCAAATATAAAAAAAACAAGTAAATGTTGAAATTTTTAAAGATTATTTCCTTTTACACATGATAATAGGTTGAGAAATAAATTTTTGGAGGGTTGTAGTACAGTAGTAGGAGAATAATAATAATAATAATAATAATAAAGTGCTGCGGCGGCTCATTCCTTTGGCATCTTTGGTGGATGATTTAAAAGGAATTCTTTTATATTGGCTCAAACAAGTAACAAATCATATAACAAGACCTTTTTAATTATGTCCGTATCGTGTGTTTCTAATCTTCTCTGAGTGCGATTTGAGCACGAAACAGCTTCTCTATGACTCGTTGATGCTGGGAACCACCCAGGGCCGGCCCTCATGTACATTGAGTAGGGGCGGTTGCCCAGGGCCCCGAATTTTTGGGGGCCCATTATTTATTTATTTTTTAATTTTTTTAAATAATAAATAATTTTTTTTTAAAAAATATCATATTTATTCATTCTTTTTTAGCAAAGAAAGGACCAATTAATATATTTAATCTGGTCCAGAATTCTATTACAAAATATATTATATCTAGTATAATATAGTAATATAGAATTTAAAATAATTAAATAGGTCATAAAAAAGTAAATGTTACCTCAATTCTTTATTCTATCTGTACGTTTTTGTTATTATTCATTTCTATTTCTCTTTTATTCTCTAATTTTCTTGTTTACTAAACTGTTTAGAACAAGACTATGTCACAAAAAATGGAGTTGAAGCGACAACAACTATTTTTTAAAGATATATACTAAAATAGAAGACGATGAAAATACAGATATTACTTTATAAAGAGGGGGTCCATTTTTTATCGCTTGCCCCGGGCCCTTTTTTTCTCAGGACCTGGCCCTGGAACCACCCTCCCAAGTCATACAACTTGATAGGGAATGTTTAGCTGGTTGCAGTAATAATCAGTTATACAGAATTGTTTCATTCTTTTCAAACCAGCTTCTTTCATGAAGCAAGTTGAATATTCTGCATATCAACTCCATAATGTGATTGAGAACAGTATAAAGCTAAGCTAAGATTCTCAAACACAACACACAATTTACACATTAACATTGCATGATTTGCGAGAAGAAAAAATCTACCTTGTACACTTCCTCATCAAATTGAGCCATAATATCTTTCCTCCCCTCTTCTCCAAAAAATAACGACCGAATCCATCCCCTTTAGATAATAACCTCTGTCTCCGCCGACCTTAGCACCTAAAAAAACATTGAAAAAGTAATAAAAATGGGATAAGCTGAGGAGAATAAATGGCTGCTGAATAGATTTGCTTGATTGGAAGGATTTTACTCTTTTCTCCTTCCTCCCAACTCCACAATTTATTTATTTTTGTTCATCAACGAAATTATATTAAACATCAAAGCAGTGGATACGGTGACTACGACTATTACAATCAAATAAAAGCAAAACAAAAAAAAGTTCAAACAAACCAAACATTTTGAGGCATGCCCATTTGGCTAAATTGTGTGTGGATTTGCTCCCCATCCTTGGAATCTTGACAATTTTTCATTGCTTTCGACGACTCTTAATGTTCAAAATGCTAGTAAGAAAGCCTTGACCTTTCCAAAAAGCAGTTGCATCACCGAGGTTGATGAAATTGACAGCTTCAAGAGAATTTGTCTAAAAAATAATTTTCTCAAAGTTAAGTGAATCAAAATGAGAGAAAGCCATGGAGATGGTAGCAAGCTGGGTTGTGGCTGCATCAAAGGAGGACATGAGGTCAACTTCAGTCAAAATAATCGCTCCACAATGATTACGAGCAACTGTAATAAGAGATGATTTGTCTGCTAAGAAAGATGCACCTGTGTTAACCACAAGTAACAACATGAAAAAAAGAAGCAAAATAAAGGAAATCCCCAAAGGCGGGAAAATGACGCTTTTGGTCCTGTATATTTTGTGTTGGAAAATCTTCATTAAAGAGCAGAATTTGAGTTGTCGGTCAGCGCACTTTTGACCATAATTTCGAGCCATGTTCGTTGCTATTTTGATAAAATAAAGTATACAGTATTGAATTACGTTTCGAGTAGATGATCGTAGTGTATTTCGTTTCTTAATTCCGATTTCCGGTGAGTAAGAAATAGTTGTTCAAAGTTGAGTGTTTAATGTTGGGGTGGTTTATGAACTTGTCTGTCGGACATGTTCGGTGGACTTGCTTAGTGGGCTATGGAGTGAAAATGGACCATGTTTTGGTACCATAAAATATGTTATTGCAGCCAACTATATATAATGGAGCCCATGTAATAATAATATTACTCCCTCCATTTCATAGAAAGTATCTCATTTCTATGGTGCACGAAGATTAAGAAAATGAGATTGTATGGTGTATATTATTTAATCTTTTGGCTTGTTAATTTTGGTTCACATATTGTTTGCCTTTTTAAGAAACAAGACACTTTCTATAGGACGACTTGAATGAAAATAAGACACTTTCTATGGGACGGATGAAGTATTATAAAGTTTGAATTGTGTGAATTTTATAGTACTTTTTTTCACTAAATTTACAGTTCAACGTCTAACATCTCTAAGACTATATTTATCAATGAACACCCCAAACACCCAACCATCTCAATATTTTATTAATTTCTCTCTCCTCCATATACTCTATTTTCTTACTAAATATACTATCTCTACTTTTTATAATTTATCTGTGACCACCCAACCAAAGCAACCACCCAACTAAAATATTATCTATTCACATTATTTTTTATAATTATTTATTTCAACATATTATTAATTTGAATAAAAAATATTAAAATTAATTTTCGGTTAATGGAAAACACGAAAAAAAACTCAATATCAATACAACTCATATTAATAAAACAAAGGCGCAACACAAATTGATGAAGTAAAAAATTGAAACAACGAAAAACACACAACTACAAATACGAAGTAGGAAATTTATTTAGCTATCATGGCCGAATTTTTGCCATATATGCTCAATCAAGTCGTTTTGAAGCTCTTTATGCCCTTCTCTGTTCCGAAGTTGTGACTTAGTTCTCATATAAGAGGCTACGCTTGCAATCCTATTTGTAGAGTATCCAAAATCATTATTTTCTTCTCCATCTTTAGTACCTCGATTACTCTGATTTTGCAGATCATGTATAAATTCTGTAGGACCTTGGTAATTTAGATAAGAGCTTCTTTCGTCTTCCACTATCATATTGTGCACGATGATGCTAGCTCTCATTATTTTCCCCATAAAATCTCGATCCCAGATAAGACATGGTTGCTTGATAAAAGCGAAACGAGCTTGTAGAACGCCAATGCTCGTTCAACGTCTTTTCGCGCAGCCTCTTGATGTAGAGCAAATAATTTATGCTCTTGAATGAGAGGAACTCTAATAGATTTGACAAATGCTGCCCATTCAGAATATATACCATCAGTGAGATAATATCACATATTTTTCTCCTTGCCATTTACGACATAACTAACCTTTGGTGCTCGACCTTCCAAAATATCATCAAAAACAGGCGATTTATCAAGCACATTGATATCATTTCTAGTAGGGGTGTCTAAATGGTATTGGGATTCGGGATTATCCCAATCCCGTACCGAAATCGACGGGATTGGGATACCGAAATACCATTTTTTGGGATACGGGATGGTATCGGGATTCATTTTCGTAAAGTAATCGGGATTCGGGATAACCGATACCGAACTCGGGATTACCGAAATACCGATTTTTTTATGAAATAATTAATATATTTATGATTTATACACTTATAAATATAATTATAATTTATAACAACTATTATATTAACTAATAATAAGTTAATATGAAATAATAATATTAAATATTAATTAAATTAATTAGGTCAAACTAGTATTAACTATGTATCTCTCTGACTCTCTCACTTCTTTATTAAAGAAATTGTTCTCCATATTATTTTTTATTGTCACCTACTCCAATATGCATTTATATATATATATATATATATATATATATATATATATATAATATCAATTTGAGATTAATATATATATATTGTCACCTCACTTGAAATGAGATTAATAATATAGACTAATTAGGCTAAAATTTTACACATTCTAATTCCTAACAAAGATATATGTAGCGTCATTGGTTATTCGATTGTAGTTAGTATTCACTCTACTAAATGATCTTGGGTTCGATGTTTCAATCTAGTAAGGAGAAGTTTTTTTTTAAGGAAATAAATATTCGGGATTTTCGATAATCCCGAATACCGATCCCGATTTTACCGTCCCAAATACCGATATCCCAATACCGCTATGGGCACGGTATTGGGATTGAATTTTGCCTAATTTTGGGATCGGGATCCCGATCCCATACCGACCGACACCCCTAATTTCTAGAACCCGGGGTTCCAAAAAATGCATGCCAAAACCACAAATCCTGTAAAACAACTACTTCCAAGATTATAGTTGGTTTACCACTTCTTCCTGCAAACTGGTCCGCCCAACAGAGGGACAATTTTTCCATTCCCAGTGCATGCAGTCTATACTGCCCAACATGTCGGGAAACCACGTCGTTCTCCTAGTTGCAGAAGATATGTCATATCTTGTTCAGTTGGCTTTCTCAGGTACTCGTCACTGAAGTTGGAAATAATGCCTTCTACGAATCTTTTGAGTGATTTCCGAATTAGTTGACTGCTCATTCGCAAATATTCGTCATGTAAGTCGGCTGCAGTGCCGTATGCCAGCACCCTCATCGCAGGAGTACATTTTTGGATGGCAGACATACCTAGACGACCAGCAACATCCGACTTTTGTTGAAAAAATTCGTCAGTGGCAACCAATTTATTCATTATACGTTCGAATAAAGGCTTTCGCATGCGATACCTTGTTCGAAAATAATCTTCAGGATATATTGGATTTTATGAGAAGTATTGCTCGAACGCAGTATCATGACCCTTCTCACGTCCTCGTTCAATATACCGCCTCCTTTGTCGAGTAGTATTATTCATGGGTTGTAATGATAGAGATTCGGCTCGAGCGGCAACCTCTTCGATAACCTTGTCGATAATGCTATCTTCTACAGCTAATTGATTGTAAATGGCTTCTCTCTCATCCCATCAATCATCATCTTCGAGGATATTTGAAATATCAAAATTAGAACTTGAAGACATTTCTGGAGGTGGTATATTCAACAAATGGGAGAGAGATATTTGGTTATCTTTCGTGGAGTTTGGTTCGTATGACATACTAATATGTGAACTATAATTTATAGGAATAAATGACAAACTATGCGTGAGTGTGAAAGCATTATTGATAGGAACACTGTGATAGCATTATTGCAATAACTCAACATTATGCATTATTGGTTGCTTTTTAGGCATGTGAACACTACCATGCGTGAATGTGAACACTGTCACATGCATGTGACGAATTGTTATTGCTTTACAGCTTTGATTCCCATAACTCAACACTATGCGTTATTGATGAGAGAGCATTATTGTTGTTGCATTATTATTTGAATGTAGCACTATTGTTATTGCTTTTTAGGCATGTGAACACTACCATGGGTGAGTGTGAAAGCATTATTGATGAGAGAGTAATAATTGATCTGACATATTGATGAAAAAGCATTCAAAGTTATAAATGTATCTGTATTCAAAGTAGATGTTTTAAATGCTTAGAATTATTAATGCGTTGAATGATTTAAAAGATCAAATGTATACTATTACACACCATAAAATTCATTGATAATGAAAATATATTACAACACACAAATGTTACAATAATAGCTACTAGACAATATTCAGACCAACATTACATAAAACAAGCACACAACTCTTGCAAAGAATTATTAAAACATGCATACTTAAACAACACACTCATAAACTTAGATATCCTAAAATAATTCATGCAGCATACGCAATTTCAGTTGCTCTTCTTCTGGAGTTAATGCAGTTTTATTTAGCAGTGTATTCAGCGTAAAGGTCTTCATCTTCTGGGCCATCTCTTCTTTACGTGCCTCACGATCCAAGTCACGCTTCTAAAGCTCCTTGTCACGCGTGATCCTCAAGTTCACGAATTTCAACAATGAAATCATCAGGTATTATAGAAGACGAAGATGAAGATGCTACTCCTTTTCCTTTCTTTTTTGCTGCAGCCTTGGCCTTGTCTCTCCCCATAGGGCGACGAAATGTTGATGCATCACTCACAGGAGTTTCTGGAGTGGAGTCCGTTGGAGGATCGCCTTCTTCATCGGTCCTTGTTCTTTTCGAGTTAGCACGACTTTCTCCAACACTGTCTTCATCGCGTGATTCTCTCCGTTGTGTAAAACCAGTTGACTCTAAATTCAACTCCCATTTCGGATAAGTACTCATAACCTTTTTTTATACTTCAAGGTGACTAAACTTGGTTTTTCCGTACAACAGTTGCGCTTCTTGCTCAATGTCATCATTCGACATTCCGCTCATTCTACGGTTGTATGCTGCCCTATATGCACCAATCCACTTAAATCACATTTGCATTAATGCGTCTGTAACGCTGACTCAACGACTCGGTTGACCTTTCTTCACTCAATCCTGGGTTTTGCTTTCGAGCTCGTTCATAAAGCGCCCAAACTTTTTCCATAATGCGGCATCATTTTGATTCTTGCCTACAATTGGATCTCCACTTACATGACACCATGCAGACATTAATGCCATATCTTCTTGAGGTTTCCAGCCTTGTGCACTGTTTTTAGTGTTGACAAATTTTTCATGATGAGTAGTTTCAAAGGAGGTTGGAGGGGTGTTTTGAATAGGGTTATCAGGAAACTGTGATTTCAACCCAACATCTTGCGATTCGAATTCGCTCGAGTTAGGAAAATCATCGAAACTAGGATAATAATCGTTGGAGTGGGGAAAATTTTGAGAATTATACAAGTTGTTATAGGGATACATAGTGAAAGAGTGAGGAGTAATTAAAAATGTGGAGAGAAAATGAGATAATTGTAGAATATGCAGAAATATATCAATATTGGTGTCTATTTATAGAAGATGAAAAATCATGAATTTTGGTATAATTTTTTTTAATATATACTATAAAAGATATAATCAAATTAAATTAAGAATAAAATTAATTTCATGTAACCAATGGGATAGTGACAAGTGTCACCATCTCAATGGCTACAAAGAAGATAAATGTTCGTTTGCATAGAAGCCTGGAGGAGAACGCGTTCTTTCCATTCTCTCTCCTCTAAATGTATTTTTTTTTTAATTATCAAATACGGAAATGGGCGAACGAACGGTTGAAATCTAAGACCGATAAACGCAGTCTAATTCAGACCAACTATACAACAACTTCTATAGCATATGACATATCAATGATGCTTCTTCCTCCATCCTTTTCGAAACTCTTTTCTTTTTCTTCATCCTCCTCTGCATCAAAGCTCGAATGCACGTTGTACAAAATATACACAAGCACAGTAAGAACCGAGAAGAATCCGAACTGGCGATAAAATCCCTTCTGCAGAGCACCCAGTAAAAATATGTTGAGAAAGATAGACATGGCATCAAAGGGACCCTCAGTTCTCTGGCTTTCGGGCCTGAGGGACCGTGCAAAGGAACACCTGCAGGACTGCGATAGCAGCAGCAACACACGCTCCGAGCATGAGCCATTTGGGCTGCCGGGTGGGGTGCAGTGCCAGAGGAGGGTGAACATGGCAGAGGTGAGTGAGAGGCAGAGCAAAAAGGAGAGAGTTGGCCATGGGTTGGTTGTTGCATAGCGGCGGTGGATTACTGCATTCGCCACCATGTAGAACACAAACAGAGTCCCAATGGAGACTAAGTCCAGCAGGATGTTTAAGTCGGTGAACAGAGCTATGGCAGCCGTGAAGAACCCTGCAATATCATCAACTAGCAAGCATTGACTCTTCCACATGGTGATGGGTGATTTTCATTATCTAGCAAGAATCTGGACTCAGTCTTAGAGCATCCACATCCCTCCCATCCATCCATCACATTCTCTCTCCGCTACGTCAGCTTTTTTTTTAAACACTTAACTTTTAAACACTCAACTACATTCTTTCATCCATCCATATAAATAATTTTTACTTTATTGGGTCCTACTACTTTAATTTTTTCAAACATTATATTTTAATAACAACAATAAATATATAATAATATTTTTATTACTCTTCGAATAAATAAATAATTATAAAATAAAAAAATCTTAATTAATTTAGATAAATTCATTAAACAATAAATACGAATGAAGTGAAATTGAAATAATATAGAGAGAGAATAATATGATTGTGTGATTTTTGTTGTAAATTCTTTGCATATATATAGAAATTTTTGGTAACAAACGGTCATAAAACGGCTAGTCCAACGGATATAAATGGCTAGTCCCAACTCCCAACAAATTCATCAATCAACCCACATTCTTCACTTCTTCTTTAGTCATGTTTCTCTTGAAACGACTCATTCTCTCTCTCATCCTCCTCCCAATCCAATCCTCCCACAAGAACCAAAACACCGGGCCGGAAATCACCCTCACAAAACGCCTCTCCTTCCCAAACTTGTCAGGAAATTCGTGCCCTAATTCCTTTTCTGCCGCCTCAATTTTCTCTAATTTGCCTCCTTTCGTCGTCATCGGTGAGATCGGTTTCTCGAGTCTCGCTTCAACAGCTGCTTCCATGGATTCAGCTTCGCTCTGTATGATATGTAGGCAATATATGGGTGATTGAATTTGAAGGGGATTGGAAAATCTGAGTGATTCCAATTTATGTGGCTTCATTTTCTGCATATAAAATGTGGATCGAAAATGTGCTTGCTTCTTCAGGTTGATTGTGGATCGAAGACGAAGGAGAGGGCAGCAGGAGACAGATTCTGAAAACGCATGCGTAGAGGAATTCATTTTGCATACAATCCAATAAATGTGGTCCCACAACAACACTCTCTCTCCTCATCCAATACTTTAAATAAAAAATTCTCTCTCCATCCAAGTTTTTCTGCATCGGGTGCCATCCATCCATCCATAATTATAGATGGCTAATTCTTCAGCAGTGTGGATGCTCTTAGCAGATTTTGAAAAGTCAAGATGTGATGAGTTCAAAGAATAAATTCTAGGCATTGAACTGGGGTTCTCTAAAACTATCCTGAAGTAACTAGTTTAGTCAGATATAGAACCATCATGTCAGAATCACCAAATGTCCAAAGCAATAGTCTCACCCACTAGCTAAAACAAGAATCAAACCAAAAGATCCCATGAGATGGCGTAGTGGTGAAGGTGGGTGGCTCGGGACCGAAAGATCATGGGTTCAACCATGATCAGAATTCGTCTTTGCTACAGTTTGGAAACATTTCAAGAAAGTTTTAGCATCAAGCATAGGCTCCACAGAAACAAGGAAAAAAAAATTTGGAAGTGGACCCAATAGAAAGGTTTCGAAGTGGACCCACCACTCTTCTATCTCACTCCACCAAATGGCATGACTTAGTACATAATTCAAGAAGACAAGAGTCTCCAAATCTTGACCGACATAATTCTCCATTTTTTAAGTCACGTTCTATACCCATACCCATATTACACAATTTAATCTACAATGTTGGGGAGGGATAGAGAGTATACCGAGGAAGGAGGTGGCATTGACAGGGGTGGAGGTGGAGGGGTGGATCTTGGCGAACCAGGAGGGGACCATGGCGAACCAGGAGGGGACCACGCACGATCGTCCGATCACGCACATGTAGCGTGCTTGGCCCAGCATCGCCACCAAAAGCGACGTCACGATACCGAAACTGGCTCCCACACCGATCACATTGGATACCCACTTCACCTCCGACGGCCCCTCCTTAAACGCACCAGGAAACGGCGCATCCGCATCGATCTGCGCCAAATAATATTAAAGAGCCCATTATTATGTCTCACATCAACTTGGTGAATATCTTATCTCTTCTATATAAGCTTGGATATCCCTTCCCCTTACAAGGCCTTTTAAGGGGAATGTAGCTCAATTTATCATGATATCAGAGTAGGCCCAAGCGATGTTGGTTTGTTTGGTCCCTATGTTGGACCGGTCCTTATGGGTCATTTGTTTCCACGTGTAGCAGCCTACACGTGATGGGACGCGTTAGAGAGCCCATTATTATGTCCCACGTCGACTTGGTGAAGATTCTATCTCTTCTGTATAAATTTAGATATCCCTTATCTCTTTTATGTGAAGATCATATCTCTTCTATATAAGCTTGGATATCCCTTATCTCTTCTATATAAGCTTAAATATTTATTCCCCATACAAGTCCTATCTCTTCTATATAAGCTTAGATATCCCTTATCTCGTCTATATAAGCTTAGATATCTATTTCCCTTACAAGCCCTATCTCTTCTATATAAGCTTGAATATCCCTTATCTCTTCTATATAAGCTTAGATATATCTTCCCCTTTTAATGGGAATGTGGCCCAATTTATTAAATAGCATCACCATTTGTACTTGAAAAACGCCCAAATTCAGACTCGTCTTAAATTAGGGTTATTAAATTTGAATTTAATTACCAAATCGTAAGGCAGGAGGGCGGACATGGAAGCCGCCATCAAGCAGTAAACGAGGATCACGGAGACGGACACTCCGATCGGGATGTTTTTCACCGGGCTTTCGACCTCCTCTGCCATGGTCGAAACGGCGTCGTACCCGATGAAACTGACGTAAACGACGGCTGCTCCGTTGAACACGCCGGAAACTCCGTAAGGGAAAAATCCGCCGGCATTTTTCGGATTTGCAGGTTCGGTGAAGTTTATCAACTTCCCTCTCCAAAACCCCACCGCAATCACGAATACTATGAATAGAATGTGCAGCGCCGTTAGCGACATGTTCAACCACGAACTCTCCTTCGTACTGTAAATTTGAGGAAGGAATTATTAATTTGATTGAAGAGAATGTGACGAATTCAGATTAAATCAGAAAGAGCGAAGGGAAAAAAAACCTGTAGCAGATCACGAGAGTGATGAGCAGCACCACAAAAACGGCGATCAGATCGATTTCGTTTTATCCTTCCGGCAGGACATTAATAGTGAATCTCAGCTGTGCGTTCGCCGGTAGGCCTAAGGCAGTGCCTAAATAAGAAGTGAATCCACGCGCCACCGCCGCATTCGAGAGGACGTAGTCGACAATCAGATTCGAGCCGGTCAAGAAGGCGACGAATTCGCCGAAGGTGACGCGGATAGAGCTAAATGCGCCGCCGGCGACTGGCATATCGACGGCGAACTCCGTATAACGGAAAGCGGACAGCAGAGCGCAGAATCCGGCAATGGCGTAGGAGAGGACGACGGCGGGGCCGGCGTAGAGGCTACTTGCGCGGCCGGTGGTCACAAATACGCCGGCCCCAACCATTCCACCGACTCCGAATCCGATGAGGTCGTGCCAGCCGAGCGTTCGCTTCATCTCCGACCTTGAGCGCGTACCGGCTAGGGTCATTTCTTCTCCGACGGTCGACACCGAGCAGGCACGGCGGCGGAGGCGGTTCGGAGTGTCGGACAGTGCGTGGAGGTAGGATTTGAAGCTGGAGAAAGAGCGAGAATGGGTTCCCATTTTCAATCTCTCTCTCTCTCTCAAAAATCACAGTGATGAGTATATATCTATACCTATATATATACAGGTGTGGGGACTGTAAATCGAGAAAGTGCGAAGGAAGAGACACTCCAACAAACGGAACTGAAACTTTTAGGGGCAGCCTTTTCGTCTCCCCATAGTCACCTTTTTAGCTTTTAGTGAGGAGAGAGAAAACTCATAAATAAATAAATAAATTAAATTGCACATCTAATCCGATTAGAAATCTATTAAAATAACAATATAAATACAACCCCGCCAATCAATAAAGTAGTAGAGTGAATTGTCATTTTGGTGTCTAAACTTACAATGTTTTTTAATTTTTGTGCTTATATTTTAAAAATTATAAATTTAATTCTCAAACTTAAGAAATGATTGCGATTTTGGTGTCTTCTATTAATTTAATAATTAAATAATACCATAATAATTTTGAGAAGAGTAAAATTATAAAATACGTAATATTTTCATTAAATTTTTTTTGATAATTTATTAGTAAATACAATTAGTGAATAAATACTCTTAAGAATTAAAAACTAAATATCGTTAAGATTTATGTAGTACAATTTTTTTTACCAAGATTTTTTTTATGTATATGGTTCAATTTTCTATAAAGTCATAGTTCTTAAAACTCATTTTAGTATTATAATATTTGTGCAACATAAGAAAATATTATTTACATAAATTAGTCATAAATTAAAATAAACTATTAAATTATTTTAATCCTTGAAAATAAAAACATAAATTATTAAATCATTAAATATATTAACATTAACTATTAAACTATTATAACATATTGTCTTAATAGTTTAAAATCATTATAATTATTAAAATTATATTATATTATAAAAAGATTATTTTCTAAAAAAATTATATGATCTTGCAATTTTATTCTTCTTTAAATCACCATTAATATTATTTATTCATTAAAATAATTAAAGACACCAAAATTGCAAGTATTTATAAGTTTAGGAACAAAATTCACAGTTTTTAAAATAAAGGCACCAAAACTCAAAAAGATTGAAAGTTTAGACACCAAAATCACTACTCACTCTAAAGTAGTATAATCATAGTCAAACTCTAAATCCGAACTGTATACTCCCTCTGTCCCGCTATTTCTGTCCTACTTGCCTAATCGGGCTGTCCCGCTATTTCTGTCATTTTTCCTAAAATAGTAAAAATTACTTTTAAACATAAAATGAAGTGGGTCCCCCTTACTCACTACTCAACCCCCACATTCTTATACTCTATCTCTTCAAAAATCTATCTCTCACTCGATTATGTTCCGCTCCGAACTCAAAAAATTATGATTTTTATCTTTTTGAAAACTTTAGATTATTGCTTCAAATACAATATAAAAAAATATAAAAAATAAAAATCGATTGTCTTTCACTAGCCTTGCAAAAATTTGGATAATTCTCATTCCTTTCCACCAACCACTACTCGAAAACTGTATCATTTTCTTTATACAATTAAAACTCATAAAATATACACTAAATTAAAATTTCTTAATCTCCGTGCCGAAGTCAACTGAGACGTTTTTAGCTGGACGGAGGGAGTATATAAATATCCCTAATTCTTAATTATAATTCATATCACGTCGAAGAGGCTAAACAATGCAGATCGTTGATCGGAACTCGGCGGCGGCGGTGGTTTGGAGCAGAGTTGAGGATAAGACTTTCGAGAGTGCTTTAGTCGAATTTCCGGACGGCGTCCCCGACCGGTGGCAGAAGATCGCAGATTGTTTACCCGGAAAATCGCCGGACGATATAATCGCGCATTACGATAAATTGTGTCGCGATATTGCAGACATAGAAGCTGGAGTGGTTGAACTCCCGAGCTACTCCGACTCGGAGTGGGTGAATTCATCCTCCGGAGGTAAAGGTAAAGGTAAAAGTAAGCAAAGTACGTGCGAGAGGAAGAAGGGACAGAAGTGGAGCGAAGAAGAACACAGGTTATTCCTGGTTGGAATTGAGGTGTATGGTCGTGGTGATTGGATCGGAAGAGCATTTCAAGGCATGTTGTGATGCCTCGCAAGTTGCCAGCCATAGTCAGAAGTATTTTATGCGGAAGCCAAGAAACGGGCCAGCATTCATGACATTACCATGCCGGAAAAGCCCAACATGGGGATCCTCGGAATGTTGGTTTTCAGCCGAATTGCTCAGCCAACCCTAACTTGCAAATGGATTATAATCCACCTCTTGTTGGGCCCAGCAATACTTTTTATACCCAATCCAACAAACAACGATGATATATTTGACTTGGCAGATTTTATCGATAGCGAGGATTAGTTTAGTTCATGCAATTTATTTATTTTTTTGAAATAAAGTATTAATTGCCCACAACCCATCCCACCTCTTATTGTTGTCTCCAGCAGCCTTCAATTGATACCAAAATTATAAGCTAATAAAAATTAATCTCAAATTCTCAATAATTTAGCAGGAGTTTTTTTCGAATACTATCAACTATTGCTGCAAATCTACTTCTACAATATATACATAAAGGATTTAGATCAAAAGAAAATTGGAACGATTCGTGTAAATGTTTCTATACCTCCATATAATCCAATTATGCAGTTTATGCTATCTCTTTAAAAGAATAACTCCATCCGTTTTATTATCCTTCATTTATATTAATACTTTAACAAATCTCCATTCATTTTCTTAATTTTATACCGAAAACAAACAAGTCAAACAATAATGAAGTAAAAAGAATACATGATTGTGATACATAAAATATCTGAAATATTAAAGTAAAAATTATGAGATATAGATATTTTTGTGATGAAACAAGGAAAATAAAATAATGTGAGGGTTAATTGCACTCACCTTGTCTACTGTATATTTTAAAACTCTTGTCTCCTACTTGCTTTCCGCGAAATGTCGAGAATGCTCCTATTTTTCCGAATATTAACAAAACAACCATCAGTCTGTTACTTTACATTTACTCGAGTGGCACTACTGTAAATTGTGTAAAATTCTTGCCCAATTCTTCAATCCGTCCGCTTTACGCATGTGCGTTATACTCCCGTTAATCCTTCTCTTCACACCGCCATCAACACCCACACCGTCATTCTCCTGCTCCTTCTCCTGCTTCATTCTTCCCGCCGCCCCGGCGCCGCCAATACCCCGAATTCAATCGCTTAATTTCAGTCGCCATTGAATCCAAAACCCCTTAAATCGCTTTACTATATACCGCACCAATCTGGTGGAAATTCTGAACTTCGTTACGCTGCTGCTGTCGATTCCGATAATCGCCGGCGGCATATGGCTGTCGAGGCAGGCAAACACGGATTGCGAGCGGTTTCTGGACAAGCCGGTGATCGTCAATGGCTCTGCAAATGAAATTGTTTGAGCGTCGTCCGTTGTGGGTTGAAATTATCTTTGTTGGTTATGGCGGAATGCTGTGTAATTTAGGTGCGCGTTAACTGTTCGATGGAATGACTGAGTGAATCTCCGTAAAGTGAAGCTCTCTTGCTGCATAGAAGATCTTTAACTAAAATCCGGTTTGTTTGCCAAATATGCATCTCCATCTCGCTCTCTCCAGCAGAATAGTGTAATAGATAAATAAATAACTTTTCATCAGCTGAATCTGGAGAAGGAAAATGCTGCATGACGCAAATAAAAAGGATCTAATACATAATCATTTCAGCTTCATTTGATTCAACACTAAATTCTTCTTTCAAACAGAACACCTGCCACAAGAAAAACTACAATTTTAGCCAAGGTTTCAACTTAAGAACTGCAACACCACCTTCAGCAAAATCATCCATATGTACATACATAGCAGCATGAATCCAATGCCAAATGCCAATTATGCAATCATTTCTTCCTCAAACTCCTCCTCCTTCAACTGGAGATGCTTTGGTTGTCAGCCACCAAGAAAGTAAACATATTGTAACCAAGTTGATAATTCTGGGCTCCCAGCAATTAGTTTGACAAAACAAGTAGAGATCATAAAAGGATGGGTAGGTCTTCCTACCTATATGCATATCAAACAACCCTATTGTTCAGGAACAGAGAATACCAAGTATCCATTATCCCACCTCACTCTGATCTCCCTCCCTACTTGCAGCCTTTTCTCTCTTATGGTTTTACCCCACTTACCAATAAGGTTGTAATAACTCCCACGCCATTTCAACTTCATCACATACACATCACCCGTGTCATGATCTCGCGCATTGATGCCAACCTGATGATCATTCCTCAACTGGTCTCGAGCTTGGTGTGTCCAGTAGAAGAGGATGTGATCTTCCACTGCTTTGCCGGGCAAAGTGAGGAAGGGATGATTCGTGTCCACATCGGACAATGTGAGAGATTTCTTGATAGGCCAGTTATCGGGACCGGGTGTTGCTGATACGTAACGCTCCTCTGGAACTGAGAAGTACAAACAGTTGTTAGCCCAACGTAATCTGATTTCTTGCCCTACGCCAAGCCCCTTATGTCTAATCACATTAGCCCACTTGGCAATGAGGTTATAGTAATTACCACGCCACTTTAATTTCAACCCGTAAATTTCACCTGTGTCGTAGTCCCGTACGTTGATAGGCACCTGCTCTTCTTTCCTCAGCATTTCCATTTCTTGCGGTGTCCATTGTGAAAGAATGTGTTCCTCAACCAATTTACGCGGTAGTGGGAGGAATGGATGAGTAATATCAACATCGGATGAAGTCAAGATCTTTCTAATAGGCCAGTGGTCCTGCACCAGGGGTGGTGCTGAAGTCATTCTTGGTGGAGGAACTGGAACAACTTGCTGCCGTGGGACTGAGAAATGTAAGCATCCATTAAACCACCGAAGTCTGATTTCTTGCCCAACATCAAGTTCCTTTCCGCGGACAACTTTCCCCCACTTTCCAATGAGATTATAGTAGCTCCCGCGCCACTTTAGTCTCATTGTGTACATGTCACCAGTATCATCATCCTGAGCATTAAAACCTACTTGTCCTTCAGCTCTTAAGATTTCCTGTTCTTGAGGTGCCATGTAGACTACAATGTTAGTTTCAACTTGTTGCCGCGATAGAGTTAGGAAAGGATGGGTGATATCGACATCAGAGAGGGTTAGTGCTTTTTTTATAGGCCACTGATCTGGAACCTGAGATGTTGTGTTATAGTACGCTAACCTCTTCATTCCTAAAGCCAGGTAAAAGGTAACCAACATGAGTGTTTTATCTTTAACAGTAAATATTGAATGCAAGCTGAGCACATAAAAGAAACAACAGCCATCAGAAGTAATCCTAGTATGATAGAATTTTCAGATTGGTTAGTATCCATGCTATAACAATTAACAACATCAAACTCACGCTCGACATCAGTTCTAACCGCATTGTTCCAAGGAAGAATAGTGCTAAATCTTGCCAATCCCACACAACAAACAAGCATATAATTTTGGACAAACTGCTCATTATTAGAATTCTACTAATAAACGAATGAGGATGCAACAAAACAGTTAGCATATACGTTATGTTTAAAGATTGCTTTCAGAATTGCCTTTAAGATCTTTTCATTTGCATATATAGGAATACCTCATTCACTTTACATGAATCGAATATTTGACAAAATCAAGAATCAAGCAAAAATAGAAATACTACAATTTCACCTTCACATATAAGAAAATATAGAAACTTTCCAAATTAAACTTGAAATTATACCAATTGCCGATAAGGTATTAATAATGTAAAACCCTGAAAAGTCAAATACCAAGCTACCGCACCAAATGATAAAGACAGACACGAGATAATTAAGCGAATTAATTACACAAAATCTGATCTTTCAACCCTTATTTGATACAAGATCAAAAGAAGAAATTTCTTACTGCGGTAAGAAATAATACACTTGATTATAGAGGGAAAATTCCTAGATCCTCGCAGGATGAGAGTGAAAATAAGTAATCGAGCACTGCGAACCGGATCTCAAGAAAAAAGCTGATGAGATTATCGGTAGGGATCTCTAAATTGACGGTGTTGAAATGGTGGACTTTACCAGGTCCCGATGGGGGTTAGCAACAAAGAGAAGAAAATTTTCCAAAAGAAAAGAGAAATCCCGGGACAGCGGCGGCGGTGGTGGAAGGGGTGTTGAGTAGGTGAAGGGGTGGTCGATTCCCCGTTTCGACAGAAGCATAAGATACATGAGATTGTAAGAAGGCGAAATGTGGGAAATGTGAATTGAGATGGATAGCCAAATTACTTTTCACACCTTGTCCGAAAATTTTGATATTTATTTTCGGAGCAATTTACTTAGTACTAGTACTCCTTTTCTTGCATTCAAGTAATATTTTATAACCGTTGGAAAATGTTATTTTTATTATAAAATAAAATAATAAAATCCGTTGATGTTAATTACTCTAATCACAAATTATAAGGGTTCCCTAATCATGAATTAATATAAATAAAATAATAAAATCCGTTGAAATTAATTACTCTCATCACAAATTATAAGGGTTCCCTAATCATGAATTAATATAAATCTCATATAATTTAATTGGATTAGTAGGTATTTGCAATAGTTTAAATTACTCAGCTTATAATTTAATTTAAGTAAAAGCTTTTCTTTTTATGTTTGCAATGATTAAATCGTATAAATTCTCTACATTTAAGTTGTTTTAGCCAAAGTTTGTTGAAGTTGGTAAAACACAACTCAACCAACTTATAACTTGTCATTTTATAATGTTATCCACATCTTTACTTTAAATTAATTGAACTATGGGTGTAATGGACTTTTTATACTCTTTCCGTCTCGTTTCAAGTGACCTATTTTTTTTTTTGTGAGTCTCGCTTCAAGTGATCTGTTTTCAAAAAAGAAAATAACTTTAAAAAAATCACAAATCATCACATATTTTATCATTTCTCTATCCTATTTTATTATTTTTTTATTATTTTTCTCTCACTATCTCACTCATTTTCTCTCTCTTATTTTATCATCTACTCCTCTTTCATGCTTTATCATCAATTTTCTTAATTTCCACACCGAAAGAGACGCGTTACTTGGAATGGGAAGGTGGGAGTACTACATTTCAAAATAAGTTGCTAGATTGCAAACACGATCTTCTCAACTTTCTATACTTTTAATTTAAGTAGTTTTTGCAAACACTCTCACTCTAATAAACCACTTTTACCAACTTTTTATTAATATAAAAACTTTGAAAAAGTTTAAGATTTTGCAAACAACCCTTAGTCTTTCGGAATTAATAATATTGTATTAGAATAATATCTAAGCAATTGACTCGCAAACTTAAAACTTTTGTTCTAAACACATTTAATTCTCATAATGCATGATTTTGAATCCAATTTCAAACTACAAATCAGTTACTATCTAATTATTACTCTAAGTTCACACCTAGCTGATAAAGCTTATCTATTTCAAAATATGTAACATTATGAATTTATTACTACGAACGAATTGCCACCTAATTATTCTCATGAAACATTATCAATTTATTATGAGTATTAAACTTTTAATACAAACTAAAATACTTCCACCGTCCCTTGATAATGATCCATTGACTTTCCGGCACATGAATTAAGAAAGTAGAATAAGTAATAAAGTAAAAGAAAGAAAATGAGTGAGATAGTGAATGATAAAATAAGTTCGAGAAATAGTAAAATATAAGAGAATGTAATATATATATATATATATATATATATATATATATTTTAAAAGGACAATTTTAAATAGGACAAACCCAAAAGAAAAAAGGTCATTATAGATGGAGGGAGTACTAAAGACCAGTGCCATTTAGATTATGAATTAGTTTGTTATCATGTTAAAAAAGATTTCGTTGGATTTTTTTTTTATTCGTGGAACCCGCAGCCGCTACCTTCGGTGCGCACTGCGTAAACTCCGCTCCTTGTTCAATAGCCTGAATTAAGAAAGTAGAGTAAGTAATAAAGTAAGAGAAAGAAAATGAATGAGATGGTGAATGATAAAGTAAGTTCGAGAAATAGTAAAATATAAGAGAATGTAATAATTTTTTTTTTTTAGAAAAAAAGGATAATTTTAAATAGGACAAACCCAAAAGAAAAAAGGTCATTATAGATGGAGGGAGTACGCTGCGCACTGCATAAACCCCGCTCATTGTTCAATAACATGCAAAATCACCCTTAATGTGATAAGATGACAGACAAAACACCACTAGCCTGCAAAATCACCCTTAATGTGATAAGATGACAGACAAATCACATAGTGGTGTTGGTGGGAATTGAACGCCACCCACCTTCACCACTACGCCATCCCATGGAACAAATTTCATTGGATGTTAATTTAGGTAAGGGGGGACAATCGCGTTTTCGAGTGATTAAGGGGGTGTTTGGAGTAGCTGAAGTTTATTGATAAGTGCTGAAAGCTGCTGAAAGCGGCTTATTTGAAAATCAGTTAGTGTTTGGAAATAAGTGCTGAAAGTGGAGAAAATAATGTTTAGGAATACTGCTGATAGAAGTGGCTTATTGTTACTTTTTAAAAGAAATGTTTGTTTTGCCCTTAGTATTACTAATTATTATTTATAATAAATAATAAAATTCAGAAATAATTATTATTCAATATTTATCTTTTGCTTACAATTTCAATCTAATACTATAAAATACTAAATTAATCTAAATATTATATATATTATAAAATTATATCATAATAAATATAATATACAATTATATGTTAAATACTATGAGATTTTTAATGTATTATCAAAAATTTTATTGTTGACTATTTTTGATGCATGTATCTAAAGGCAAAACATACAAGACACCAAATTGATTGCAAGAACAGCAAGATCGAGTTTTTTCTCTTGTTAAACATAATCATCAAATTGATTGCAAGAATAGTAAGATCAGTAGATCATTAACAAATTTCCTTATTTAAGAAAAATCAAATAAAACCCAGATAATTCATTTGAATTCCACACAAGCTGATAAAAATGTATTCTCACAAAGTATTAGGTTAGGGATAATTTTGAAACTAGATAAAATTATTATGAGTAATTTGGTCTGAAAAAAAACATAAGCTATAAGCTGAAAGCTAGAAGCTGGAATGGAGCAGCTTCAGCTGATTCTCTATTTTCAACCCAATTTTAGATAATCTCAGCTTTAAGCTGAGAGTCCCAAACACTCTCATACCAACTTAAAGCAGTTTACAAAAAGTTGTTCCAAACATCCACTAAGGGAGTGTTTGCAATAGCTTATCTGAATCAGCTTATAGCTTTCAGCTGTCTCGGGAAATGAATTCGGTGTTTGGGAAATTCAGTTTATAGAGTCTTTTTCCTATTTGGATCAAAGATAGAGAATTTTCGTATAATGTATTAATTGGTATTAGGCAAGCGATAAGCTTATAACTTTTATAATTTTTAACATTTTTAATTAATACATTCTATTATAATTTTATAACTATTTTTTTTAATTAATGATCGATATTGCTTATTTATATGTATAATTTGTATTTGTCATTTAACAAAGAATAAGTAAATATTTATTTAATTAATATAATTTATAATCTTTTTTATTCTTGATTTTAATTAATAATATTAATTATGCTTAATTTTTTTCTAATTTTTATTTTAATATTTTTTTTATTAAAATACTATTTTATATGAGTGGAAATAAATTTTAAATTTTATTTATGTAAAAATTCTAAATTTTGTTTAATAAGTGACATTTTATAAAATACCACTTTATTAATATTTTCAAATATTAATTTTTGACTTTCAACACTTTTTTCAAACACTTACAAATTATCAAAATCAACAGCTTTCAGCTGCTTTCAGCCACTTTCAGCATCTTCCAACAACTTTCAGCACTTATCGATAAGCTTCAGCTACTGCAAACACCACCTAAATTTTGACGACATCTAAGAAAAATATAAATATAGATACACATTCAACAGTAAATGCACGGTAAATATATCAAGATAAAGTAGATAAGACGGTAAAAACAAGTTGAGTTGCTATACTTTCAAATCAAAATTACATTACAGAAATTATATCGTACTTATTCAACCACAGTCGCTAACCCCTCACTTCATCCAAGTATTACGCTCACGAGAGAGAGAGAGACAGAGAGAGGAGAGAGAGAATGAAAATGAAAGAAACGTGAAAAGGAGATCCAAAATCCTCAGTCGACGAGTTCTTCCTCCTTGTGAGTCTCGATGACGACGTCGGAGGTAGGGTAGGCGATGCACGTGAGCACCCAGCCTTCACTGACCTGATCGTCGTCGAGGAAGCTGCCGTCGGCCTGGTCAACGGTGCCGCTGACCACCTTTCCGGCGCACGACGAGCACGATCCCGACCGACACGAGAACGGAATCTCCAATCCTGCTTCCTCCGCTGCGTCAACAATGTATACGTCGTCGTCGCACTCGATCTCCTTCTCTCCCTCCGGAGTAATCAGCTTGACCTTGTAGGTCGCCATACAGGTCACTCTTCCGCCGTTGCTGGGGGATTTCAGGCCGAACAGCGCAGCCTGCTTGAAGTTCGAGAAGGAACGGATAGTGGCGGAGCCGCTCACAGGCTTGCGCGGGAGCAAGGCGGTGCTGAGCATTGTACTCGGAAGGCTGGCCATTGTTTGAGAGGAAAAAAGAGAGAGATTGAGAATGGTTGTGCGAGGAAAAATGAGGGTGGAGAGATAGGGGGCTTGTGGAAATAGTGTGGTTTGCGCGAGGGGTGATCCGCCACGTGGCGACTTGTTGTGGTTGCTTTATCATTTTTGTTATCTTTGTTAGCCTTCTTTCACTTATTTCTTTGGCCTTCCAATTTTCCTATTTTATCTTCAATTAAGGCCACACTTTTTAGCTGCAAAATAAGACGCTTCAAGTTATCGGGAGCACATTCTAGAGTTTCTTTAAATTATCAGAGGTATTATTCTAGTGGAAAAAAGCACCACAAAAACTGCCACGTGGCAGATCATCCATTTCTACCCTCTTGCCTCTCAATATCCCCTCAGTCACGGACACCAGTCCACCACCCTCTCTCTCTGTCCTTTCTCTCGCTCGCACACTCATCCTACAATGGCGACCCTTCCCACCACCACATTCAGAGCCGCGCTCCCCTACAAGCCGGTGGCCGCCCTCCCGGGCCTGAAGCAAGCGGCTCTCTTCGGGATCAAGCCTCGCCGCGGACGTCGAGGCAGAGCGACGTGCATGGCAACATACAAGGTGAAGCTCATCACTCCAAGCGGAGTTCGAGTGCCCCGACAACGTCTACATCCTCGACCAAGCGGAGGAGAAGGGACTAGACCTTCCCTACTCGTGCCGCGCCGGTGCCTGCTCCTCCTGCGCCGGCAAGGTCGTCAGCGGCAGCGTCGACCAGTCCGACGGCAACTTCCTACCAGGTCAGTGAAAGCTGGGTGCTAACGTGCGTCGCCTACCCCACCTCCGACCTCGTCATCGAGACTCACAAGGAAGGGGAAGGATTTTGGTTTAATTCACGCCTACTTTTCATGTTCCCTTTATTTTTCATGAGCTTAGATTTTGCATAATGAGCATCTTATCCAATAACCATCAACACATAGTACAACACACTATACATGATAGTACAAGTACAAGTACAAACGAGAGAAACACAACATATTACACAAATGTTACAACGTTGCGCAGATTTTCTCTGTCAATTTTGTTCACATTGCAAATAAAAAAGTTAAAACAAATAAGCAACAAGGATGGAGCAAGAATTACTTCATCCTAGCATGCATTTTGTTCAAATGGGATACACTTAAAATAGTTTTTGCAGCATAAATAACAAAGTTAATGAGTCTTACGAATGGTGGCTTGGTTTTGCCCCATTAATTGTCGGGGCAACGCCTCTAGTTGTCTTCACATAGGCAACATAATCGCTGTAAGGCATGGTATAGACCGTGCTCTGGTAACGGGTGAGCTGGATACTCATCCGCACTTGCTCTTTGATAGCTCCTCTATAGCCTGCCTTTCTTATCAATGAATCAATGGCTTCAATAATTGTCCAGCCTTCACGATAAACAAAACGAAATATCAGACTTTGCTAGGTTGTTCCTTTCAATCAAAATACAAGGGATTCAGAAACACGAGTTACCTTCATGAGCAGCAACCTCAGGCAAGTAGGTGGCACTTCGTTTTGTGTTGTATTCAGGATCAGTGAATTCAATAATTATGCCATGCTTCCCAACCTGGACAAACACGGTCCAGAACCGAGGAACCAGCCTATCTTATTACATATTGGGCAAGCAATTCACTGATCTCATTATAAAGGAGTTCTAGAAATTGACAAAGTAATTAATCAATTAAAGGGAAATACTTATAGACTCAAATGTTACTACCAGATTAACAAAAAAGGTATTAGTTGAATCTTGATTATATAGCACTGACCTCCCAGTCAAGGTAGTCACGACCAGTTTCATAGTTAGTCAGAATGGAAACTGTGCATTCCAAGGAAGGCAGTTCTTTAGCTTGTATAGGAGGAAATCTTCGATCTCTGAGGGCACTGAAACGAGAAACAAGAAATGAAACAACATTGTTTGCAAAAATACTGAAAACTTCAATGCAAAATACTAGATATGCTGAAATTATCAAGTATATGTTAGATAATAAGATTCAAAATGTGGATAACTTCGAGATACACTAAAAACTTCATTCGTCATACACAATGCAGAATGGAACCGTCTGGCTCCAACCTTGTTCTTAAAAGATAGCATACGACAGTGAAAAGTACTAAATGCATTGTAATTAGAGTTACTTAGATATGAAGCTTGAAAAATAAAGACTGTACTCTTGGTACTTCAACATTGTTCCAGTACCTTGTTAAAGCATAGTCCCTGAAACCATTAATGATGCAGCGAGCTTCTAAAGACCCAATGCATCCACGCAGGCGAGGTTCCCCACCATTTGTCACTTTCTTCCAAGTTACAAACAATGGGCTGAAAACATGGTTTTATATGTACAAAGCATAAACCTTATATCAAATATTGATGGTTCTATATCCAAAACTCAAGACAGCCAGTTCAAAATACCAAATATCCTTTCAGTGACTAATCAAGAAGACTGAAGGGCCATCATAAGGGCTAAAGTACAGAGAACTTTAGATTGCATAGGCTGCCAATACTTAACTAGACAATATAAATGAGTAATATCCCAAAATATACTTTGAATATCTACTATTGATCGATCTTTTCTACAAAGAATACACAGTGCGACAATTTGACCAAACTTTAAGTTGAAATAATAGCAACCATAGCCCACTTTGAGTACCAAACTCTTGGAAAATCAACAAAGAACAGTTTTACATACATTTTACCCTGCAAAGCACTTTCATTAGTATATTCAACTTGAGTCTTGCTCTTGCCACTGATACAATACTAAAATCACATACAAACTCCAAAATTCTGGTATAATTCGGTTGCATATCATAACCACTGGTGGATATAAAAACCTAATCCACTAGCAAAATCAAACTCAAAAATCAGACCATACCAACACATACACAAAGTGACGCACCGACGCAATTAACCCACGCTCAAACATAGCAGATACATATAACCAAAAAGGAGGAAGTAGAAATATACAGAAAATTTAACAAAAATCATAACATCGAATATAATTTCACATTAAAACGCATAATCATACATAATTCATCCAAAGAAAGGGAAATTCTGGGAATAAAAGGAAATCCGTACTGCTGGCCCTCATCGAAGGCGGGAGGAGGAGCCTCCTCGTTGTTGTAATGCGCCACCAGTGTATCGAAGCAGTACACCACCATCTCCCTATTTGCCGACACCATCTTCTTGCAATTCTTGAATTAAAATCGTATCAGAGTACAAATAAATAGAAATTGAATTTGATCGGTGGTATTGCGATCGAAAAACCGAATTGGGGAATAGTGAGATGGCGATGTAGGGAGATTTTAGGGTGTGGAAATCGGGTCGGAGATGGATGGAGTAAGGGAGTCTCCTTCCTTTTGAAGAATAATTAGTTTAGTGTGAGAAGGTATATGCGCACCGATATATCTACTTCTCTTATATGCGTGTTGTATTGTATGTACAACGGCGTTTCGTTCGAAACCTAAGATTCGGACGTAAAACAAAATTTTATTTATTTTATTATCAAGAATTAAAGATTTTTTAAACTTTTCAATATTTATTCCAAAACCACAAATTTTAATATTATTTAATTTTAAATATTTTATGTAAAATTTATACCAATACCTCACACCAAAAATCCCCAATTAATAATATTGAAATCCACATCCATATTATATTAATTATATATCTTTAAATTATCAAATACTCTTTATTTTTTACTGACACGTGAATTATGGAGTAATAGATATCTACATTTAGATTACGTTAAAAAATATATACTTCATCGATACCATTAGTAGTGTATTGTGTTTTCGAAAGGGTATTCGGTAGTAAATTTTTAAAAAGTACAAAATTATGTGATCACAAATCAATTATTCAAAAGTCAAACAACGCACACCGTACAAAATTATTTTCTTAATTTTCATGCCCAAAGAAAACTAGACGCTACTAACGAGACGGAGGGAGAATAAGAGCAAAATTGTTTTTGAGAGAGAAAAAGAAAGGATCTCGGACATTTTAGAAGAAGATTTACATATTCATTTTTATTTGTATTGAATCGTGTGCCTATGAGCAGGTTTTAGGTTGCGTAATTTTATAAGTAGCTACGAACATTTACTATTTACATTGAAATTAGATTAATATAGTTTAGAATAACGAAGTAGTATTATTCTCCAATTTACACTAAGAGGGTATTATTATTCTCCAAGTTACAATAAGAGCTTTTTGTGAGAGACGAAGCAAATTGGATGGAAAACTGGAATCAATTGGTTTTTTGGAAAGAGATTATTACACTCTATTGCGTGTATTTAACAAAAAAGTTCATACAGTAATTTCGAAATAAACTTGTAAAAAGTCCATGCGCGTTACTTCTTCATTTTTTCAAGAAAATAAAATTGCCCAAATATGTGTAGTAGTATTACATACCGTATCACGGTACACAAATGTTATAACTTACAACGTCAATTTTGATCAAAATGCAAATCAAAAGAAGATAAACAAGCAAGCAGGAAGTAGCTAGAATTACTTCATCCTAACATTGAGTTCCCAAAATCCTTGTCTGATGCCTGATGGTGGGTAAACAATTAGTTCGGATCCTCTGTCCCATTCTTTTGTGTTTCACTCGTGTCCCACTCGCATTTTAATGATAGTCATTTAGATGCATATAATACTTCTTTAATATTATCATCTAGATGACAACCGTTAAAATTGGCAATGAGTATAACAACCCGATCTGATGGGAGGGTTGAACTCGTCGGCAAGGAAGATGAATTGGAGGGAGTGGAGATTCTTGGAATGTTGAAGGGTTTACTGTGCAAGGAGAACGAGTTTGAAGAAGAGGAATTAGATTGTGTGACAAAAGCAGATGACCTGATCTACTTGGATGCATCGGATAATTTTGGGACAGTTGATTCCCATAGTGGCTGATGGATGAGATTTAAGGAATTAAAGAAGTTGTGGATGGCTAGGAAATTGCCACGCAACTATCTTATTTTATGTTTTTATGATGTTGTCGTTTATTAGAAACTAGGACAGCACCCGTGCTATGCACGAAATTTTAATATTTTTATGTGTGTAACATAGATGCTACTCTAGGCATTACGAAAATATTACGTTAACATACATAATAAAAAATTTACATTACCTTCTAGGCATCTTTGAAAATATGGTCGAACCGAAGACATAAGATTGTGGCTCGCTCATTTCTCAAACTCTTTCATGTGTTCATCATGCACCTCTATACAAAATTGTTCTCCCACTTGAGTATGGTGATAATTCTTGGAAGTTGATTCTTTATATCCATAAAAAAAACTTCTACCAAGATTAACTAAAAGAATATTGATCACAAATTAACTATGATTGAATAGGTCAAGAACAACAATATTTTAAAAATGAGTATTTTAACATCAAATTCTCATATACAATCATATAAGAAAAAAAAATATTATATCTATGGAAAGTCGTGACTATCAATTTGATTATAGTTTGTGATAAAATTCTCAAATTTTCAGCTATAGTATGTTAAGGCGAATGTCTCGAACATGGCTACAGTACGTTAAGGCGAATGTCTTAGATCCAAAACCACATGCAATGATTCAACTAACTTATTGCAACAAAACAAAAACAGTTCAATGACCTTCATTGTTGTCCAATACATCTTCCCTTCAAAGAACATAACTCCTGCTAATATTAGAAGAATTAAGTTGATAGTATAAGTTCAAATATTGTCCATTAAGTTAGCTAAGCAATTAATTCGGTTTAGAAGCATGAAAGTAATATACTTTTTTAAAGTCTTTCTATAATGTATACTCCATTAGTTTATCCAACTGAATAACGATATGAAAATAAAAGGAAACTTTTTAACAAAGTGAAGTTTCGGTAATGTTGTTTACATTTACAAATAAACATGAAAATGCAGTACACCAAATTTTATCAAAGCTACCCAATTTCCTAAAAGAAACCATATCATGTTTAGTGAATGAAGGAGTTCTATTACGAATTAACTTAATCGAGCATACCTCGAGAGATATAATTTATCGGTTACTCCATGTCATGTGAATGTAGGAGTTCTCGTGCGTTGCACAATGGAACATATCTCATGTTCAAGAAACTTGAATACTAAAACCAAGATTGTAAAAAATAGTCAGTATAGGAGATTTATGCAGAATAATGCATCCATAAATCGATAATCTCTAATAGTTATTGACCTATTTAGTTGGATATTCTGCAATTTAACGTAGAAGATGAAGGGGAATGGTGGAGGGAGAGAAGAATCTTGACATGATTTTGCGATTTACATAAAGTTTGGGGTAAAGAAAAAAGAAAACATATGACCAAATAATTAAGACCGAAAAAAAAATTAAAAGGGAAATGAGGAAAAATAATATCATTAAATTGGATTGAAAATTATAAGGGAAAAATGACCGATTTTATGTAAAATTGTATTGAATTGCAAATTAATTAAAATCAATAGTTGAATATCTCTATAAAATAATATGAAACATTTGCTAAATGAGAAAGTGATAACCTTGGAAATAAATTGTGAGAAATTTAATTAGTTAACATGATTTGCGGCACCTATAAAGCTTTAATTTTAAATTCAATTATATTATATTAAAAATATTAGTTTAAAGTTGGGATGCAATGTATGATTTAAAATTAGATTAAATTAATTAAATTTATATGTAATTTACAAAAACTAAAATTACAATTTAAATTGTATTGAGTCGAAATTGGATTCGATTTTGAAAAAAAAAAGATTGAATTAAATTGAAATTTAATTGTGCGATTTGTCACACTATGAAATTTTGATTTATATTCACTTATGTTATTTTCAAAAATATTATTTTAAAATTGAAATGCGGATAATTGCCACCAACTATCTTATTTTATGTTTTTTATGATGTTGTCGTTGTTTATTAGAAATACGAGTTTTATGCTTTAAGTAGGGGAAGAAGAGTAATGAAATGATATCAGAAAATTGTCACAATTATCTTCTTCTCTCTGTTTCTCTCTCTTATCCCTCTCTTCTGATTATCTATCAATTCCTAACTAATTCAAGTTTCTCACTGTTCCATTAAATCAAAAATTACAAAAAACGGTTATTACACTCCCATCTAATTCCTAACAACCCACGGTTGTTACAGTGAGACACGGCCAGCGCTGGAGGATTACAAAAGTGATTGTCGCTGGGATTGCTGACAGACCTTTTGAATGTTTTTATTTGTAGATGTTGGTTTTGTATTTCATAAACGACAGAGTATATAAATTGGATCTCGGCCATGAAAATGAAAGTCCAGGCACAATACAGCAAATCCAACCTATTTTCATAACTTAAGATAGACCATAAAAAAGGATGACAATTCTTGTCACAACTCCATACAAATAGAATAACAGTGATATGGAAATAATGGAATAGTATTTAGATTTATTATATTTGTATAGTTACCGTATTAATGAAGCAATATTTCTACTAGCCATGTGTATTTCAAGATCAAGTTCAAGTTTCCGAAGTCCCCATCCTGTATTCTCTCAGTCTCTCTTTCAGTTTTTTGCTTTCCTCAAAATTGGCTTTCCTCTTCAGGGCTTTCTGAACAAGGAAGAGGAGTTAGGTAATATTAGCCAGATAATTAGAGAGGTGTGCAACCGATGTTATACTCACCTCTTGCCTGAAACATTTATCAAGCTTGATTTTTAAATCTGTGCATTCACCAAAAAACTTCCCAAGAGGATGATCTGTATGGCACTTCTGGAACATCTCGATTATCTGCAACGATTAAGTCGTGAGTTCCAAACTGCAAAGAAAGAGTCCCCAAATTCTTGCTTTGCAACAGAAATTAATCTAACCAGTTTTTATGATCAAGACATGGAGGGATAAAGTCAAGTTCAAGAAAACAAGGCTACTAAGTTAAAACTCTTCTTCAAAAACAAAGATCCAAGAACAAAAGATATATGGTTCCTTCCCCTAAAACCACCAATCAACGGTCATAACAAAATGCCTCAGCAATAAAGAACTTCCACAGTGCTACACCGCCCAGAGTAAAATAACTCCTGATTCGCGCAGAAAGGTTCGAGATTACAAACATAGAATAGATCAATAGAACATGAAAAAAGATATATGATTTCTTTTCGCAGTATTCACCATTCATAATATAACAAATTGTAAGAATTTATCAGTTATACACACACTTTACACATGAACAAAGCTGGTATCAATGTAGGGAACAAAGTTAGTCTAGTAAATAGTTGTTCGAATATGTCATGTTGATCATCAAGTAACACTCCTTTAGAAAGATTATCTTCCTTTTAGAATTTACCTCAGCACACATGGGATGCCTGTGAATTGTCAGGGGTGGATGCATTCTGCTTCTTTGGACTACTCTTATATCTTGATTCTTGCAAGACCATAAAATAACTGCAGAGAAATAATGAATCTGAGATCATTATAGTACAATATCAGCAAGATTTATTTTTTCAACAGCATCTCTCCAGTATCCTCCGTCCCCATTCAGAACTGTGTTTATTTACTCATAACAAAGTTTGCACTCGAATATTGCAATCCTGTTAATAAGAGCATACAATTCACTGTTTCACAAGCTTCTAAGCTGTTAGCCCTAAACATCAGCTATAGACTTATGAGAATTACATTTCACCGGAAATCACACTGAAGTGAAATTAGCCCAATTCAATAATCCAGCCCTAAATCTGAGATTCTGAAATTGACTAAGATTTACACTAACTCATATTAGAAACAAAGATAAAAACGCACATATGGAATCAATTGGCGGTTCAACTTGTCCTCCTACCTCTCACAAAGTATGCGTCGAGTCTAAATTACCTCTCCGTCGAACGAAAGCCGCTTTCCCTAACTGGATTTATCGAATGGAATGTGGGACAATATTTTCTCCGGTGGACGACTGGCCGGCGATACGGAAATTGATTGATACGAGGGTTCCACAACTTACTCCTGTTAAAATTCAATTAAAATTCGGAAGATGGATTGGCCAACAAGACATCCGATGAGCGGTGGATGACAAACTAGTTGAGGCTTACGCCTGGCTCTATATACTCTAATACTAGTAATTTTCTGCTTAGATTCATTAATTAATAGTACTAATATTATTATCCATATTTAAAAATAGTCATTTAAATCTATTCCTTATAATATTATAATAATATCTCAATCAAATAACTTGCTTTTAGTACTCAACATACATACTTATAATTAACCTCAATCTAAATGTGATTTTCTACCTCAATTACCCTATTGATTAATTTTTTCCATCAAATCAAGGGCGAAAATGAAAAGAGAGAAAAAAAAAAAATCTAACATATCATTAGTGATTATTAAAAAAGAAAATTACGATAGCCCCAACTTATTTAAAATTTGCTAAAAATGTGCTTTTCCCAAACCATAGAGTTCAAGAAACACGACCGAGATTAATCAAAAAAGTAAGTTAAATTCTTTAATGTTGTTGTACACGTGTTTTCAGTGTTTTCTTAAACAAAAGGTCACTCGAATTTTTTTGATTTTTTAATTTAAATCTTAGTAGAACATGATAGTGTAATTTTTTACATATAATATAATAGTATTATAAATTCATAACTTGTTTAAAATATAAAGGATAACTAGCGTATTTTATAACCGGCTTCGCACGATTTTTTGAACATGCACTGTGTGCAGATTGATACCCAATGTATTTTATTAATATACTACGATATTATTTAGAAATATACAGAATAACCAAATTGTACTGTGTTGATTTGTTCTTTTAGAATTTAATTCGGTATTTCATTTGCGACTATGTACAACGATATAATTATTCTCTAGAAACGATTTACTACAACGGATCAAATTTTGTTCATATAAAAGGTTTGAGGTACAGGTTGTTGTTACATAAACAGAGAAGACCAAAACACAAACAATTTACAAAAGGACCAATTGATAACGTATTGCTTAAAAGAATGGTAGCCTAAAATCAAACAGATTATCAAACCTTGAATTCCATTAGTTCAAATCAGGAAGAACCAATGAAATGCTTATTCCGACCATTGCAAATTTGCAATATCCACCACCAACTACACAATTGAATCAAAAGGACATACTAATTCTTGTTAACGACGATTCAAAGCAATTTCTATCATTGTTCATAGTAGAGATGTAAGGAAGGTTAATGAAGCTATGAACAAACATCCCTAATGGTTATATGTATACCTGTTTGTTTTAACAAAGAAGGGGTCAGCAATCGTCTCGTAACGATAAGCACGGTTGATGCAACCGCCACCAACGGGACAGGTGCCGGTGATCTGAGTTGCCTTCCCCTCAGATAGAATCCACTCACGAATTGGATCCTCACTCATAGTCATTGATGCCCCTGTGGATTGCAATTTTTTCATCACTAACAGCAAAATCACAAGACTCAAATAGTAAACCATACAACAACAACATAGCAAGAAAAACAAATTCCATCTCATACCAAAAGATTCTCCTTTCTCCAATTCAAACCATCACACTCGCCTAAAAGGACAAATTCTCGCCACCAAAGGCAGTTTCACAAGAGGGTTTTTGCAAACTATCACATACTCAGCGGAAGAATTAACAGACCAGATATGCAGCACCAGCAGGATGTGGGCGGCGGTGGAGGGGTTTATGAGCGAGGAGGAGCAGCAATTATTGGGGAATTAATTTTGAAGAAATGATGCAAGCGACGACGGCGGAGGCAGGCCGCTCATCCAGCAACCGGTGGCCAGGGCAGGAGACTTTGGCTGCGTGGGTGGGAGATGTGGGGATATCATCAAAGAGAACCCTGGTTAGTGGATGTGCGAGATACGTAAATGGTCCACTCATCATACTGAACATACTCTAGCAAGGTCTCCCAGCAGTGCAAAAGCACTTTGCCTGACATCTGCAGCAGCAAGTCCCTTAAATTACTTTGTGAAACCTAAAAACATGAAAACATAAGAATCAGAAGAATTTTATGGTGGGAAACTTACAACATAAGAGATACAAGAAACAAATGTTATGAGGTCATATTGTACTAATATGATGCTATTTTCCATGATAATTGTTAAGACCAGGTTACTTGAGCAAGCAGAAGCAGCAAAAATAGCGAACATTATCACAGGTTCCATCAAATACTTTTCATTGTAGCTACCATCCAACATAATGATGATGAAATAAGGAACAAATGGGAGGCAACAGTATATCGCCAGCATAACATAGTACCCTCTACACAGTATAAATATCCCTCCTAATATACTGAAAAACACACAACATGGTCCACAGCTAACACACAGGAGTTCAAGGGGCGCCACACAATCAAGATTTATCAAGAAATATAAGTTGCTGAACAAGATTATTTAATAGCAAACTACAAGGGGGGAAAAAGTACCAAACTCTCTATGCCAAGACCAAGACCCTCAGCAAGTCCTGAGAGAAGATCTAAACAGCAAACTATGAACTCTTTATCATACTGTGTGCCAGCAGAAACAGGATCAACCTGAAAGGCGTAGTGCAATTCTTAGTGCATAGATAAAAAGGAGAAAAGCAGGCATTTCCGTCAATTACCTGAAAGAGATTATGGGCAGGATGAATGTAAAAAAGTAAAGTTTCTGTAAAGGTGTAAAGGTCCAGGTTGAACCATTTTATCAAACTGAAATCCGCCAGGCACATTAAAATCATTATATTTGCATTTGGACACATTCTAAGAAAAAGAACAAAATATCTCAATCCCTCTGTCTTTACAGAACATTAGCATATGTGTGGGTGAGACCCTTATCTCATGAAAAAAATGAGGAAAGTAAAGTTTCTGTGAAAAAAAAAATACTTGGTAAAAAGAAAGTGGAAAAGGGATCAAAGTAGGCACTGAGAAAGTTAAAGATGTCTTTGCCTCGCAAAAAGTTCAGAAGCTTCTCACGACATAACAGAAATAAAGAATTTCTAAAAGTGGGAACACAAAACTAAAAATGCTGGCAAATCTTCTCCAGAATAGTAGTAAGACGAATGAGATTGTGTCTTAAAGTATTTGAACCTAATTAAGTACCATATCCAACAAAACACAAACTGTAAAAACCAAAGAAAATAATAGGAAGAGAAAAAGAAATTGAAACAACAGTCAACCCTACAAATCCACTGTGATAATGGAACTAAACTACATTTTGAATAATAGTGGAAGCTTAACTAGGACTCTTAACACATTTGATAGTTACAAAGTTAAAGTTCTCAAACTAATCTCATGTTGAGAAAACAAGCTTGATAGCAGAGAAGTTTCTCTTTTCTTGTTGTTAATATATTCAAGACCACTCAATACATAAATTATTCATCGCGCCAAACTAAAAAGAAACGATGTAGGAGTGGCTTACACAGCTGATAGTAAGCGAGAAGGCCCAGTCGGATCATAGTTAATCAATATAGCAGCCTTCAAAGGTTGGTCTGCAAATTTGAAAACATCACAATATATCATCCCTCCATGACAACCAAAAAATGATCTAATCGAAAAAAGTTGAAAACTTTTAAAGAAAACAACCTGAAGATCCTACGTTGTTTGATGTCCATTTCTCCCAAAGTCTTCGCACAACGCTCCAGTCCATTTGTTTCCTCACTGATATGCACATTATTATTTTTTTAACATCCGTGCCCATTGGAAACAAAACGCTTCCAATGAGACGGAGGGAGTACTATATTGTCTTATTGGGCCTGCCTATCTTATGATAGCTGCTAATTTGGAGAGGTGGGCTCATTGAAATAATAAGAAGCCTACATTTATCATGTTTAAGGGTTCGTGTTAAAATAAACGTCGATTTGATTATATAATTTTTATTAACAAGTTAAATCTCACTCTAATTTTTAGTACTTCCACTTTGCTATTTCTTGTGTTAGTGGTGTCCGGTCCAAAGCTTAAAAAAGTGGATGGAAAGTGTGTTAAAGTGTTTAGCTCTACCATTTAATTAATTGTACTTAATAAGTTATATTCCTTTTTCAGACGAAGATAAGAATAATGAAACAGTTGAAAAAGGAAACTAAGACGAGAATAGCGTGGAGGGAGTATAAAATTATCCTTAGTTACATATATTCGATTTTTATTGATTTGAGAATTGATTTTTTTAGTTTTACTTTAAAATGAAAAGAAAAAAAAAGGGATTTATTTATCGGCTAGACGTGTGATCAGTTTTATTTAGGCCTGGGCTTGTTTGGTTAGGCCCAATTATAGTGGGTTCGTTTAGTGCTATTTTTCTCTTTATACATACTTGGTGTTTTTCTTTCTTTTTCGTAATTAAACAAGTCGCGCCATATTCTGGTGTAGCAGACCTAACGGACGCACGAGTCGCGCCATATTCTATGGAAGAAAGCGAAAATCGTAGCAGGAAATCCTCAAGCGTACGCCTAGACCTAGTAAGGGCAAGAACTCAGGGCGAGAGAGCGACACAGCGGATGAGGAGATGGGGAAGTTCCGGCGTAATAAGGCGCCCCTGCCTCCTCCTCTTCCCCAGCGGCGTCTACCAGCATCGCGACTGCTAAGAAGAAGGCGCTAGGGTCGCGTCTATGGATGCAGATGAACCACCTCGGCCAGTCGGAGTTGATGGAGTGCGATAAGAGCGTGATCATCTAGCGCGTCTCCATTTCGGCCAGGGATTTGAATATTCTCGGGCCTTTCTTCTCCCAGTCCGCCAGAATTATTGGTATGACTTTGCCCTAATTTCCCTTAGTTTTAACGTTTTTTGTGGGGAATATGTGTTTTAGAGTGGGGGGTAAGGGTTTTACATGTGCAATTTCAGAATTTGTTGGACTATTTTTGCGTGTGTGGCTTTGCTGTTATGCCAGTGAAATTTAGGACTTAAAGTCATGCGTCTTCTTTCCATTTTGCTGATTACGAATTGTCTTCGTCTCCATCCGGATTAGGAGCCTGATTTTTTAACCTTGTACGTGATTTTCTCCTTTGTTCCTTTTGCCATGATTGTTAATTTGGAATTCATTAAAGCAATAATTACATCTCAAGAAGTGCTTATACTTGATCCTCTTCGGCAGGAGGTTATACTATTTGTGGATAAGCTAAGGCTGCAATTACCACAGAAAAGTCCTTCTAAAAATGTTCAAGACTATCAAGATAATGAAATGCAATCTGCCACTAATGCATAATGGTTAACTGCTCCAGAAGCTTCTGAAGGTTTGCGAGAGGAACTTCCTTTTGAGTTTCAGGTTCTTGAAATAGCGTTGGAGGTTGTATGCACATATTTGGACTCCAGTGCTGCTGAACTTGAGAGGGATGCCTACCCTGCTTTAGATGAATTAATCAAAAGTGTTTTAACACCAAGAATCTGAAGCATGTGCTGAGCTTGAAAGACAACCTCACTCGTTTGCTTGCGTGGGTGCAAAAGGTAAACTGTTCTACTCTACAAGAAAACTACCTATTTCTGCAACCTATGAGATTTTGGTTAGTATAAAAAACTATGATGGAAGGATTACTTCAAAAACTACTTGTTTGGTGTTGATCATTGTTGCTTGAACTTTAGTTCTTTACAGAAAGAACAACTTAATGCTCTTTAAGATTTTATAACAATTTAGATTAGAAGAGGAGTAGACTTCAAAGCAAGTATAAGTTAAAGAAAAATAGGAGTGGTTGAAAATGGTGACCATTAGTTTGAAGCTAAAAACATGTTTGAACCTCCAAGAACAGCTTGTATCATGAAATTTTAAGAATATTCATATCCCTGTTCATCACTCATGCATAGAAGCTGCTTAGTTAGTTAGTGTTTCAGGCATATTCCACATGCTTTTACTGCCTAAAATGTTGTTTTGATGATTTTAGTCCATCATAAGCTGGATTGATTGCCTCAAATGAATTATGGTGATAGGTGAGGGATGAAATCAAACAGCTTTTAGATGACGATGAAGATATGTCCAAACTATACCTAACTCGAAAGTGGATATTTCAACAAGAAGCCGATTCTTCCTTACCTGCATCAAATTGCATTGCTCCTGCTGCACTCAACTCTGCCAAAAATGATAGTCTTTTGAGCAATTATCTGAATAGAGAAGATGTAGAGGACCTAGAGATGCTTCTCGAAGCCTACTTCATGCAACTGGACTTCACCCTCAATAAAATACAACTTGTGCGCTCTCTTTTCTTCTTAAGCATACGATGCCTGTACTTCTTCATCTTTTTACTGATATTGTCTATATTATGAACGTGCAGTTAAGACAGTATATCGAGGACAGAGAAGGTTATGCGAATATAAAGCTTGACAATCAAAGAAACAAAATGATGCAGATGCAGCTGACATTAACAAATGCTTCTTTTGCGGTTCAAGTAGAAACTGCTCTTGCTGGGATATTTGGAATGAATATTCCATGCAAGCTGTATGAAATCAAGGGGATATTCGGCCAAGTGGTTGGGCTTATGACAGCTGCTTGTGTGCTGCTATTCATTCTTTGTTTGGTATATGCCCGGAAGAAGCTTCCTTGATCAATTTCTTCAGCTATAATTTAGTTTCGCAATTAGGTCAGTTTTTAGGAAGCTTCTTTTGATCAGTTTCTTCAGTTACAATTTAGTTTATCAGTTAGGTCACTTTTTAAGAAGCTGAACGTTGAATCTATGATAAAAGCCACATTAAATTGCACATTGAAGCCAGCCTAGAAACAGTAAGTATTACGATGGACAAAATAATTAACAAATTGTTATAAACTAAATCGAATTAGAGAATAATAGAGAAGACGGAAAATAGATGTGTATTATTATGAGGGTGGAGACCTCTATTTATAGAGTACAAGATGGACTCATGGACTTTTAGGGTTTACATGGTCATCACAATATATGGTAAGTATATATATATAATATATTTACAACACTCACCCTTGATTGATCATCCCTAAAAGAAATTGTTGTCTCGTTAAAACCTTGCAAGAAAAACCCATTGGGATAAAAATTGGTCGAAGAAAAAAGATTACAGTTGCTCCACCTCAATATAGTCATTCTTGATCCTTGAGTCGGCGCATATCGATCTTGTATACCAATTTCTTGAATGTTGACGTTGATAATGCCTTTGTAAAAGAATCCGCTAGATTGTCACTTGAGCGAATTTATTGGATGTTGATGCCGCCACTCTTTTGGAGATCATGTGTTGCATTGTCTCTTTTATGAATCAATCTCAATGACTCATTTACTCGTGTGTTGCATTGGATGCCTCGTTAAAAACCTTAACTAAGAAAACCCTTTGGGAAAAAACTTAGAAAGGAAAAAAGAGTACAACCATTTGACCTTTAGGAGTCAATCTAATCGTCAGGATTATTTTCAATTTGTTACTCCCCCTCAAGATAACAATCTTCAAGGTTATCTTTAAGGTCTACAGTAATATGTACAACACAAGTTTAATTATTCTCATAGAGAATAGCATGTTTGTCTCGAAGATAACAAATGATGGTCAATACCATTTCAAATTCTCCAATTGCACATAAGAAAGGAACTTCTGGTCCTAAAATATCTTTGTTGTCTTCTATAGGTCTAAATGAGTCTTCATCCACTTCAAGTGATTGAAGCAACCATTAGGTATCTATGTGGATGAAATACAATCAATCTCTTTAAAAACCTTTCAGGTAGGTCGACTAGCGTAACTCCATCAGGGAGATGCTCGATCTACAGGTCGAGACAATTATTAGTTCAACCCAAGTCTTTTGATTCTAACCCCGTCTTTAGGCATGAGTTTCATCAAATACTTTTGTACATAATGATTCACATATTCTCTTGAGGAGGAATTTGGAGTGATGTGTTCTGAATTTCTATTCCGCGGACTTTTTATCTTTAGCACCGATAAATCTCTCACGCTTCTGGCGTCAATGAGAATCAATTGATTTATATTATCTTTGAGGAACTTTAGTTCTTTCATGATGTACATACAACAGATAAATCATATCTTAGTCACTCCTTTTGCACTTAACTCGATGAACTTCTAGGTTCATAGTGCGTGAATCTAAATAATTAATCCAACGAGATATTTGCGGCATTCAATCATTTATATTTCATAGCTCCCCCTAATGCCGACGATGATGTGAGTTGGATTATCAAATCAACATATCCATGAATAAAATAATTCATAATGATTTGCTATATGTAAGTCATTTGGACGGAGTATAAATATAAGTATTATGCTCTTCATAAGTTGAAATCAAACTCAATCCATCATTTATGTACCCTTCTGTCAAGAAATACTCGTCGTTCTTATTATATCATATAATGTTGTACTATTTCAGCTCTTACAAAGACTTGCAGTCTAATTGAAAACATCTTTTTGACTTACATGCTTTGAGCAAGTTAAATCCTTAAGGGATCTTTATATATATGTCACTATCTAGTGAATCATATTGATAGATATTTACTACATCCATAAGGCGCATAGCAAACCTTTTGTGACATAAGTAGATTAATCACACTCTAAAATATAATGACGTCTATTATGGGAGAGTTTTCATAATTGATTCCCGATCTTTGAGAGAAATATTGTGTTACGAGTATTGCCCTATAACTCGTAATTTTTCATTTCTCTTTCTAACAAAGACACATTTACATCCTTCGCGGATATACTTTCCGGATTTTGGAACTATAGGTCCAAATGTTTCCGATTTTCTAGGGAATTTTACTTCACCTTGTATGACTTTTATCCACTTTGACCAATTATTTCTATCTTAACAATCTCTTATAGATCGTCGTTGATGATCCTCTTTTATCATTTCAAGAGTCATATTAAAAGGCGAAAATATTGTCGTGCGTCCACGACGATATTTGATCTCTCCAATATTTTGAGATCTCTATTTTCAGACGCTTGTAGTTCTTCAGGAACTTCATTTGATTGATTAATCATTATCGTTATTGTTTGGTTCATATTTTGTGCCCCTTTTCTTAGACACAAAATTTCTTTTAGAACCAATTGGTCGACCATATTTTTGACGAACTTTTAATGCATTTGCTGTCATTTATACTTGTCCTTCAGGGACATGAAATCTTGTTGGGGGTATTTGCAACAAATGTATGACATTGTCACTTCTTTTATATACATACTAAAGCATCAAGAAGTTGATTCGCAATCTTTTGCAAGTGAGTCTTTTGACTTCTTGTTCACATTGATTACTTATGGAATCCAAATGTGACTAGTTTGTTCTCGTACTTTTTGTTGGATGTAGATTTCACATTGATTACTTCAGGAATCCAAATGTGACATATGTTCCAACTAATGTTGGAAATGTTATTTCATCATAATAACAATCTTAATGTGAGACGCGTTTTTATACGTATAAAACTCATTTTGAGGATGGACATGAGCAACTAAATATTTAATCTCAATCCCAAAATCATATAATATTAAGTCCTCTTTAAGAGGAACTTAGAGTTTAATAAACTTACTAGCTTTATCAAGATAAATCTGCTTCAGGGAATTGAGCTCATTATTTTTGAACTTGTAGTACTAACAAGTTCTCCATTTCTTCTAGAAATCGAACATTCATGGAAATTAAGAGATTCTTCAGGATCTCTCTGCAGCGCCTATATGAATTTTCAATTATGTTGCGCATCAAAGTTGCTTGCAGATGTCCAAACATATCATGTCAAAGCATAAAACTCTTTTGAACTTCCGGTTCATGACATGTTTTGTCTCACTTATTTTTATGAATGTGTAATACATTCAAGGTGGTAGTGTGATAAGTTTTCTTTTGTTTGCTTCCGGTTAAATACAAAAGAATCACTCCCTTTGTATATTATTTCAATATGGTATCCATTGCAGCGGATATCCTTTAGTAAGTTCCTTCTAGACTTACTAAAGTAAGGGCAAACTCAATAGTTGATTTAGTATCATTTGATAAAATGACATATGTTCTTTTGGAGCCTTCAATAATTTCAATCTACTAGATTTTAAAATCTTGCAGTGAAGATTCAACTACTCGTATCGAGCTTTAGGGAGGATAAACAATTAATATCTTGACGAAATCCTGCTGGGATGCTTCGTTTTATTAGATTATTATCCCCCTATGCCTCTTATTGGCAGATGAGCATCGATATCAAGATTTCATTAATGTCAACTAGACATAAATAATGTTTTTCATTCATTAATAAACATATATCACTCAAGATACGAGTTGCTTTTTAAGAGCATTTAATATTCTTCTAGAATATAAATGATGCTACTGCAGGAGCAAAAGATAAATAGTATATAAAAATACTATATTTGAGGCATTTCCACAAACATGTGATGACAATGTTACTATCACAATATGGTCATTCTTCAGGAATGTAATTGTGATACTTCTAGAGTAACAATTTAATTTATTCAAGATAAATGAAATCAATATATTACAAATTTTGAGATCTACCGGATCTCACAACTATTCTTGAAAAGAAATTAAGCAACAATAGGTATTGGAAATGCAGTTTTCAAACATAGAGGAGCTCTTGCTACCACTCCATGAATTAGGTAATACTTTAAATTACAACATACATTTATCTATACATTGTTCTTTAGGAACATGCAATATTTACCAAGAATATTAATTATGCTACTTCAGGAGCAACAATTAAACTAAGATTGATGTGATATATGATTTCAAAATAACAACTTTTAGTTGTTCCAAGGACATGTAGAGTTAATTGTGCTACTTCAAGAGCAACAATTAGAGTTATGAACATACAACATTTGCCAAAATAAAGAATTTGAATCGTTCTTCAAGAACATGTATTATTCTTTAGGAATACAAATTGTGCTACTTCAGGAGCAACAATTTTAGTCTATATTCAACTGCTTTAGGCGAAAGACTAATATTTTCGAGAAACCCAATTGCTCTTCAGGAACATATTGTGTTCGTTGGGAATATCAATTGTGCTACTTCGGGAGCAACAATAATAAAAATTCAAGAACCAAGATTCGCCCATCAATATAACAAAATATATGAATTGCTCATCAAAAACATGTAATATTCTTCAGGAATATTAATTGTGTGTTATTTCTGGAGCCACAATAATAACGATTTAATAACCAAGATTCGCCAATCAATAAAACATAATATAATTGCTCATAAAAAAATATATATATAATATTCTTCAAGAATATTAAATTGTGCTACTTCTGGAGTAACAATTGAATCATGTCAATAAATAATTTTGACTTGCTCATGTGATATATTCTTCAGGAATATGAATTATGCTACTTCTGGTGCAACAATAAGTTAAGTAATATTCTTCAGGAATATTAAATTGTGCTACTTATAGAGCAACAATTAAATTATTTCAATAAGTAAGATTGAATCGCTCTTTAAGAGCTAATGATATTCTTCAGGAATATGGATTGTGCTACTTCAGGAGCAACAATCTAGATTCAACATTAAATAAATAAACAAATAAATAAATAAGCAAGTATAAGCGTACATATATGTATAAATATTAATTGTAAATGTTCTTCAAGAGCATGTAATATTCTTCAGGAATATTAAATTGTGCTACTTCTGGAGCAACAATTGAATTGTTCTTTAAGAGAATGTAAAATTCTTCATAAATATGTATTGTGCTACTTCTGGAGCAATAAGTTAGATTGAAAATATGTTTTTCAATTGCTCTTCAAAAGCATATAAGATAAGCGAAATGCAGATATATGCTTATCAGATCTGAACTAACTTTGAATTGGAGAAATGTACGTCATTAAATTTTCCTCTTTTCTCAGCATATGAAACATATCAACTAAAGTAAGTAAGCACATGTTTACCATTGACCCCTTTTGTGACTTACGTAAGAAAAGTCATCGCTACTATATATACTGTAGTCTCTTATGGTTCAAGCAGTACTCGGAGAAATAGCTAATAATTCCCCAATACGAATGAAAAAAAAGATACTTCTTCAAACAATTAATAAGCAAAGCTTACTACCCACCGCCTTAATCTTCAAAAGTACATAATATTATCAATTCAAATAACAAACATGCGGAATAATGATTTCAGCAAAAATTTGAGAAAAGCAAGACCGATTCATATTATAAATTAAAAGCATGACTGCATACCTTCAAAAAAAAACTTGAACAATGAGAACGATCGTGCTTCGGTAGAGGCGACATGAAAAAGAAATTTAATACTTTCGGTAGAAGCAATTCGTGCTAATAACGTGTTATAAACTAAATCGAATTAGAGAATAATAGAGAAGACGGAAAATAGATGTGTATTATTATGAGGGTGGAGAGTGGAGACCTCTATTTTTAGAGTACAAGATGGGTTCATGGACTTTTAGGATTTACATGGTCATCACAATATATGATAAGTATATATATATATATATAATATATTTACAACACAAATTCTTTTTTCCTTTTTCATTTATTTTATTTTTGTGAAGGAGTCTAAAATTATGACGCTAAAGTCTTTGTGTTGTTAAGTGTATTTACTGTTGAAGAATTAAATTATTAAATTATATAATAATGATGACAATATATTCAAAAGTGACTCCATAACTTATTATATTCAACATAAAAAATAATATTTCCCATCCCATTGATAATGTCTTTTTGAGTTTGAGCATAGAGTTTAAAATAGTGGGTGTAAATATATAAATTAGTGGTGTAAAAGTATAAGATATGGAGTCCACTTATACGGAGGGTGTACTAAATTTTAGTCAAGATAATGTATCATCAAAAATACTAAAAACTAAAAAAATTGGAGGTGCTAGTAACTTATTTTAATCTTTTGGGGTTTATTAGTAATAATATCAAAATTGAAGGGGTTAAACGTAATATTCTCTTATTCGTTTTTCACCATAAGGCGTCTTATTCGTTTTTCACCATAAGGCGTCAACCATCTGCAAGTAGTGTAGACAGAAATTTACAGTAAGAAACCAATAAACATCTGAGAGAGGGCTTCCGGAGTGGAAGAAACCCTAGTATTAATTGTTTACGCGTGTCGGTTATTTCCAGTTCTTGATTGATATATCTCACATTGTCAAGATCTTTGCTCGTAATTGTACAAGGTAAGCATTCATTTAGCCCGAATCTATCAATTAATTCGAGATCAAGTGCACGTTATTGAGTTTGATCTCTTGGGTTTTATTCTTCTTGCTCGGTTAGTTACTGATTTTAGTTAGTGAGGCTTCAGAAGAATGTGGACGAGGAAAATTTGGAACTAATTCTATGTCCTTTTGCGAATTCTGGGGATTGATAAGAGGATTAGTGCCGGGGCTTTAATCAAGATTCTAGTTTTTTCGTTACTGTTTATAAAAATATTGTTACTTGATACTAGGGAATAGAGGCTTTTCATATAGTTAGATGCTGTTGTATTGATCTTATTGTTGCATTATTAGCTATACACGTGGTTGCAATTTGGAAATGATAGTAAAATAGGAATACAATTGAATTCTTGATTTTCTGGCAGAATTGTGAATTAGGAATAGAATAACTGATTCTCTCATTTCGAAAAGCAATGAACTCATGTTACACTTCTGTTAATATATCGTAATAGGAACTTGTTGTAGAGAAGCATCTGCAAGTTTTCGTTGAGCATAGTTCTTTTATGACCGTTGCTGTTCAAAATGATGAATCACCCCCGAGTCTTCTTGTTTGGCATAAAAACTGGCCTTTTATTTAATCAGCTCTCGTGTCGATGCATGTCTTGATTGACTTCATCAATTTTATATCTGGAACATTTACTATCTTTAATGTTATTTAGGATGTAAATACATTGTAAATAGTAAGTAATTTTCGAGTAAATCTAAATTCAGGGAACTAAATCTTTCGGGTATCATGAAGCATTGTTCTAGAGTAGCTTTTCAGAATTTTGAGTCATCAGAAACATGGGCTTTCTTTTAAATAAACTAGAGACATTGGTGGTTTGTACATGGGTCATAACCTGTTGTGGTGCTGGTTAGAAGATGTCCTCGATCAGAAGCATTTTCTGTAGCGTCTAAAACTTATCCTCGTTTGGTTAGTTGAGGTGCTTCACCAAGCTTCAACAGATGCAACTTTAGCTTGATTTTTATTTTAAATATAACTCTTTCTGCTTAATTTCTGGTTAATTGATGACATATCATGGGGTGCGTCTGAACTATTGATCTTATAATTATTGTCTTGCAAGAGTGATGTGGTAGGGAGTGTGAGAGTTTTGCACTATTGTTCTTATAATTCTTGGCTGGCACTATCGATATTATAAATCCTGTCTTGCAAGTGGGATGTGGCAGGGAGGATGAGGATTTTGCGTCACCAGTCGATTCTTTGGTAGTTGATTGATTAAACGCTATTGTATATTATGAAACTGATGCTGTTTATAAATAATAGATTGGCATTTGGTCGTTTTGCTTCTTTTTTTTTTACTCTTTTTTTAATTCATTGTGAATCTTGCAACTGTGTGTTTTGATATGGGCTCCTTCTTTTGATGTTTATATTCCTCATATTATATGTTAAATATTTGTTACAGGTACTGGTCTCCTCAGCTATGGCGAACTCCAAGGGACCATCTACCATCCGAAACATGATGTACAATGGGAAGAATCCATTATTGCCTCCTAAAAGTCCATTTCCTAGCATATCCCCATCCTATGCTGAATACATTCCTACTTCAGGGATCGGTCCAAAATCTCTTCCGAAGCCTAGAGATGGAAGTCCACATCATCAACGTACTTCTTCTGAAAGTTTTTTGATAGAGGAACAGCCGTCTTGGCTGGATGAACTCCTTGATGAACCAGAAAGTCCTGTGCGTAAAGGAGGTCATCGCCGCTCATCAAGTGATTCTTTTGCATATATTGATGCCGGTAATGCCGGAGGCATGAGTTATGCAGCTCAAGATGATAACAAGTTCAAGAATATGATTCCATTGCCTTCATGGGGATCTCAAGACTTCGATTTTCATAGGGATATGCGGCAAAGTTCTCTCTATTTGGATGCAAACCCGTCTGCCAGAATCAAGAAGAAACAATGGGACACACCTATAAATTCTGTCGCACCTCCTCGTGGCTTTACTTCTAGGAATGTCGCTGCTGTCCAGAATGCAGGGTCAGTGAACTCCTCACAAGATGCAGACAGAAATCCAACTTCTTCTGCTCAGAAGCCAGATGTTGAATCTTGTACTCAAGATTTGAAAGGCTCCGTTGAGAAAAAAGACTCTCCTTTCATCAAGAATCTGGCATCAGAAACAGACACAAAACGAGCCAAACAGTATGTGCACCACTCTCTATTCATGTAAAATTGTGTGATGTTTTCAGTGTTTGCTAAGTAAACACTTGTTTGCAAAATGTAAAGCCCCTTTGCAAAAGAATTTGGTGCATAAGCATTTTCTGAAGCTGTCATTGCATTTCAGATTTTTTTCTCTTTTAATCTTTATTAATGAATATCTAAAAACCTTCCACTTGATGCAGGCAATTTGCTCAACGTTCACGTGTACGGAAGCTTCAATACATAGCTGAACTTGAAAGACATGTTCAAGCTCTACAGGCAAGTATTGCAGTGCTTACAAATCTTCGTATATAATCTGCCAGTCCAAGTTTGGTACATAACTATGTCCTCATAACTGCAGGCAGAAGGCTCCGGAATTTCTGGTGAACTTGAATTCCTCAACCAGCAAAACCTTATTCTCAGCATGGAAAATAAAGCACTGAAACAACGCTTAGAAAGTATATCTCAGGAGCAGCTAATTAAGTATTGTGAGTATTTGATAGATGTTTCTTTCATCATTTTACCTGCTTTGCATTCAAAAGTAGTATAGCTTAACATGGCTTTTGATGCATGTGTAGTTGAGCATGAGGTATTGGAGAAAGAAGCAGGAAGACTGCGAGGCGTGTATCAGCAGCAGAAGCAGCCAGCACAGCAGCAGGTATCTTCTAGCCATCGACGTGCCAAGAGCAGAGATCTTGATCAACAGTTAGCTAATCTTTCTCTCTAGCCAGCTTCACGTGTAGATTAATCTTTCTCAACTTCTCATCATGTTTTCCAAGTGCTAACCAGTCTTCTCAACTGACAATCTTGCAATCCCCTGCTACGACGCTCTTGGTTGTGTTGCTTGTGTTTCCAATTTTCCTTTTCCCCGCTTCATGTTTTTTGATTGTAAGTGACACTCGTCTCTCATAAGGTTAGTGCCATGCGCGCCTGGTAGTCCCCGCCAGAAATTAGAGTTCGGGCGGGCGACTCTCCTGAGGTGGTCATCACCCAAAACTGGTAGAGTGATTAATCTCTGTTTTTCCCATTTCTGTTCAGATGGTTGTAACTTGCTAGAAATTTATGGGAATTGTTAAATAAATTGTATAGTATTGTGAAATAGTGTTAGAGTATTGTGGAATAGTATTAGAGTATATATATTAGATAATGTGTGTAATGAAGTGAGTTGAATGAAAAGAGATATAGAAAATTTTGGAAGTGTTTGTTTACATGGTATCAGAGCAAATTCGATCTCTCTCCGGTGACACCATTTGACGACACCTCCTACCCAGGGTAGTAGGTCTCCCTCCGGCGACTCTACATCTGTTTTTCCAGCCCTGTCGCCGGCGCGTGAACAGTACACGCGCCTCCTGAAGTTTCGCCGGCCGCCGCCGTTGCCGCCGGTCGCCGCCCGAACGCCGCCGCCGCCTCGCCGTTGTCTCTGCTTGTGCGCGTCATCTTCATTTCGGTATCCAGTTACTGTGAATTTTGTACGTGGTGTGATTTGGTGTGTTGAAGTGGTAATTTGCTGAAGTGTTGACTTTGGTGAAATTTGGGTAAAGTGTTGATTTGCTGAAATAGAGATTGGGATTGATTTGGTGAATTGGGTATGTTGGAATTTGATATGGTTGCTGAAATTTGCTGAAATTTGGTTAAACATTTGCTGAAATTTGCTGAAATTTTAGTGTGTTGAAATTTGTTACTGGGATATCAAATTTGCTGAGATTTGGTGTGCTGAAATTTGGTGTTTAGATTTGTTGCTGGGATTGTGAATTGTCTGTGATGGAAGGTGATATTGGAAGGCCATTGAACTCAACTGAGATTGTTTGTCACTACTGTCATAAACCCGGGCATATGAAGCGTGAATGTAGAAAATTGTTGTATAAAAATCAATATCAGAGATCATTCCATGGAAGTCGTCCCGCACGTGTTAGCTTCGTCCCGGTGATATGGTTGATAGCTCGGGTGCTATGACTACTGAGAATTCTAAAGTTTTCACTACAGCTTCGTCAGCTCAGTCAGGTAAGCCACCTAAGTGCCTAGCCTCATCATCTTCCCAATTCGTAGTTGATTCGGGTGCCACCGACCACATGTCAGGTAACTCTACTCTCTTCTCCCATTATCAGTCACGTACTCCATCCCATGTTGTTTTGGCTAATGGGTCTCAATCCACCGTTGTTGGGTCTGGTGAAGTTCCCTTAACTCCTGATCTTTCCCTCTCGAAAGTCTTACACCTTCCTGATTTCTCTTTCAATTTGTTATCAGCTAATCGAATATGTTGTGATCTTAACCGTCGTGTCTTATTGATCCGGATCATTGCCTCTTTCAAGATCTTGTGACGAGGAAAATTATTGGTCGAGGACATGTATCGGGAGGGTTTGTATGTACTTAGACAAATACCCTGTTGTCCCCTTCTCTTGCCCTTGCTCAAGTACCTCTACCTCAGTACTTCATCTACCTCGAGTACTTCATCTTCCTTTAAGGATCATTGTCGATTGAGGTCATCCTTCTCTTCCTCTGTGCTCAAGAAACTTTGTCCAAAACTCTCTAAAATTTTACGGTTTTAAGAGTGTGAGTCGTGTCAATTTGCTAAACATCATAGACAAAACTCGGGTACTTTTTGAGTTAATATTTTTTGCTTTTGAGTCTCCATTTGAATATGGTTCATTTTTACTCCGATGTTTTGGGGTTCTCTTGTTCCATCTGTTTTTGTGTCTTAAACCTCGGTTTCGATATATTTTTTGTTACCTTTGTGGATGATTACTCTTTCGTTTTTTTGACTTGGTTGTTTTTAATGAAGAATCGATCAGGAGGTATTCTCCGTATTTTGTCTTTATAGCTGAAAATCAAAACTCATTTTAATCCTCTTCGTACATTACGAGTGATAATGCCAAAAGAATATAATGTCCTTTTTCAAAACTTTATGACACGAAACATTCTTCATCAAACCTACTTTTTGATACAACCAGTCTCGAAATTGGGGTTAGCCGAACAAAAATAGGCATTTACTTGAGACGGCTAAGGCTTGTTATTCCGGATGAATTTCCTCACCTTTTTGGCGTCTTTTTCCCCCTTTGTTTTTGATCATACCTAATGCCGTCTTTCGTCCTCGGGGTGAAACTCCTATAAAATTTTTTTCCAACTAAGCCATTTATCTATTAGAACCCAAAATTTTCGGATTTTTTTGCTAGGATGTTCGTCCATACTTACTAAATTAGATCCTAAGGCTTAAAGTAGTTCTTCCTTGGTATTCTCGTCTTCGAAGGATATATGTTATTTCGCTCTAACAAAATCATTTTCTACGGATGTCACATTCCTTAAGATAAGTCCCTTCTTTTCCACAATCTACATACTCTCGTCGAAAATGATCGTTAATACTATAACTACTCAACAATCATTACCTACACGCCTACTACTTGTCTCAAACCATACAACTTTCCCCCCAATACCACTTTCGTACATTATACCTACCAACTATATTAACACCACCTCCCGCAGTTTATTCTCACCCTCTCCCTCCGTCTACCCCGTTTCTTCTACTATACTCCCTATCATATCCCCCACCATATATCTTCCTGCTCTCCAATCAACTCATTGCTTATCCTATCTCCTCCCATTCTCTTATGGTCTTTATCATCATTCCCTTCTTTTTTTGCTTCCCTCGACTCCATCATCACTACCTAAAATACTTCTTGAAGCCTTATCTCTATCCCCGCTATCGATATTGAAAAAGAGTGCCTTGGAAGCAATGAACTTGGGAACCAGTAGATTATACCTAACAAAAAAACGCCAATAGATAACAAATGGGTGTTTACGTAAAACTAATCCCGATGGTTACGTTTACTAGCAAAGCTCGTCCCGTTCTAAGGGTTACGCCCAACTTATCTAATATAATTACGATACTTTTCACCTTGCCAAACTTACATCGTTCAAATTTTTATCTCCTTGGCAGCTACTATATTCACTTCATCAATTAGACATCAAAAATGCTTTTCTACAATGATGATACCAAAGAAGTTTACATAGAACAAACCTAACCCGGTTTTGTGCTCAGCGGGTTGAAGGTATGTTATCTCCGAAGTCACTCTATGGCTTAAAGCAAGTCCGAGGCTTGGTTTGTAAATTTTACGATAGCTTAAAATTTGATATAGGTAAAACTATCACAACATTTTTTACAAGAAATCAATATTAATCTTTCTTGTTGTCTATGTTGATGATATCATTATAAACCAATATAGTGTTGTATTTCATCCCTAAAGCTTTCATTCACACTCACTTTCACACATTTGGAAAATTAAGTATTTTTGGGTGTTAAGTTATAGCGGAGTAAAAGGGTATCTTCTTATCTACAAAAGAAAGTATGTTCTCGATTTAATTAGATCGAGACAAGAAGTTGACAAAGCCGGTAATCACAAATAGCTTCCATTCTCAACTTACCAAAGATGAGACTTATATGACGAGCCCGAAAGATAACAGAGATTGGTTGGAAGTTAGAATTAATCTCACGTAACATCGTCGTTATTAGTTTTTTAATATTTTGAATCACCAACAATTCATCAACTGGAATATGCTTTAGAACACATATTTAGTTACTTAAAGGGCTACCCGACTGTTCTACAAAAATCACAACCACACAACTAGTTTTCATTCGATAAGGCGATTAAAACGGATAAGATCTACTACCGGTATTTTCTTTTAGCGGTTTGGTCTGGAGTAAAAACAACATAGTTTTTCACGTCATACCCTTATAGTCTAGTACACCGGTCGAGATTATGTGATATATCAATTTTTGGTGAAGTTGGTGTTGAAGTTACCTACCCCCCAAGTTATATTGTGATAATCAAGCTCCTTCATATTGCTTCGAATCCCGTGTTTCATGAACGGAACCAAACACATTGAGCTAGATTGTCATTTTATACGAGATAAAAATTGAAGAGGGGTTTATCTCCACAAGGTTATGTGAAGACAGTGAACAACTAGTGATCTTCTCACGAAGGCTTTAAATGGTGTTAGGTAGTTCCTTTGTAACAAGTTGCATGATTGATATTTATGCTCCAACTTGAGGGAGGTTAAATAAATTGTATAGTATTGTGAAATATGTTAGAGTATTGTGGAATAGTATTAGAGTATATATATTAGATAATGTGTGTAATGAAGTGAGTTGAATGAAAATAGAGAGAGAAAATTTTGGAAGTGTTTGTTTACAGGAATGTCACAGTTCTTCATGTATGTAGTTATGTATTATGTGTAGAGTTTTAATTGCTTCATTTATGAACAAACATACTTTCTTGCTTTTATGAATGAGATGGAATTGAAGCCTAAATTATAGGATTAGTTACGCCTTGTCATCCGGTTAGGTTGAATTATTACGAACTTTATTCTTAGTACCTTTCACATCTACAAGATTGAATCTTTTCAAAACGTTACACATAAAGAATTAAGGTGATGGTAAAAAAGTAGGATTTGGTTAATTAAAAATTTGGTAGAATATTTAAAAGATTTTGAAAACTGGTGATTTGGATCACAAGAAGAAAAAGCTAAAGGAAAATGGGGTCTCAAAAGAACAGCTAGTAGAGCAATATTCTGACTTCGTCAGCCACCTTTGCCTTTTTCTTGGAATACCCTTTTGCTTTTCTCATTATAATTCCCATATAATACTATAAAGATTTTGATTCCTTCTCTTCCTCTCTCTCTTATTTCTTGCACAAATTTCTTCATTCACACGCCAATTTCTATGTTTGAATTGGAGAGAAAAATGCATGTGTTTGAGGTGCAAGAAGTTGAAGATGCGACGGCGAGCTTCTCGCAGTCGCGGCTGATCGGGAAAGGCAGCCACGGCAGCGTATACTGCGGCGTCCTCAACGACGGCCGCCACGTCGCAGTCAAGAAGCAATCCTTAGCTTTAGAAGACAACTCCAAGCTAAAAAATGAAGCTCTAATTCTCTCCTCCATTCCTCCAAATCCATGCATCATCAACTTACTCGGCATCACAAAAGACAACAAAGCCCTCCTCACCGACTACATGCCCAACGGCACCCTCCACCACCTCCTCCACCTCTCCGCCACTCCACCGCCTTGGCCCATGCGCCTCCGGATCGCACTCCAACTCGCCAAGGGTTTGTCTTGCCTGCATGAATCCAACCCCTCTATCATCCACCGCGATGTCAAATCAACCAATATACTATTCGACAACGATTGGAATGCGATCATGGCTGATTTCGGTTTGGCGGCGCGTTTACTTCCCCACGAGGAGGCGGAGAACCGCCTCCCTGCCGGTACTATTGGATATATAGATCCTAACTATACAACCCCTAGCAAATTAAGCGCGAAAATCGATGTGTTTAGCTACGGGGTCGTGTTGCTAGAGCTCGTATCGGGTCGGAGAGCGATTGATGTGAGTCAATCCCCGGCCTCCATCGTCGAATGGGCTGTTCCATTGATAGAGGAGGGCCGGGTGATCGAGATTTACGATAAAAGGATCCGTTCATCATTATACACGAGACGTGCATTCACGAAGTTACTAAGTGTGGCGGCTCGTTGCCTTTCCACTGAGGAGAGTATTCGCCCGTCGATGAGAGAGGTCGTGATGAATTTGGAGAGCTTACGAATTTGCCCGAGTTATCAAAATTCGATGAATTATGTTCGAGATATGATTCGATCAATGATGAGTTGGAAAAAATCTAGGTTTAGTGGGCAATGTGGGGCGATAGTGAGTAGTGGTGCTTGTTCAAATGATGGTTGTGGTAGTGATAATATCTCCAAAGGGAGATTGCTGGTTAGGGAAATCTTGGCTGATATTACATTGAAATGACAGCTTTAATCAGTTCCCATTTTCCACATTTTGTATTTGTATTTGGTCCAATTGATATAATATTAGCTTCTTCTTTTTTTGTTTTTATAAGGATAGAGATGCACTAAAAAACAGACCGGACCGGTTGTCTCCATCTCTTTCTCGCTCTAAAAACTTGTTCCTAGCTAACTCACAAATCTGTAGATAGAATACGAGTTTGTGCGCGGCGGCAAGATACCGGAGTCGGAGCGGCGGACGAGGTCACGATAACATATTCCGGTGTTATATTCCGGCCATGGTTCGCCAAACCGCTTAAATTGGTGGGGAAGGATATGTGGCTATTCTATCCCTGGTGTGGTTTTTAGAATTATTGATTTCAATAGAATCTTAAAGGGGACTACAGATTTTTGCATATTTTAAGTTAAAATTACGGTTTTAAGGGTGTTATGAAAAAGGGACGATTTTTAATATACCCACTTACAATAATTATGTAAGTTTTATATTCATTCTTTTTAAAAGTTATATTTTATGCCAAGTTCATAATTGATTAAAATTTTTAAGTATTGTGGAATCTTCATTTTGATACTTTTTTAATTTACTTATATAAAATAGGACCCACGCAGTATTCGTGAAACACAATCGCCACGAAAAATCAAATAGTGAAAGATTTATTAGACGACAAGAATTTGGCGAGTATCGTCTATATCGCCTACATTGTTGGGTTTTATATTCGTGGTATCACTAGACAACAAGAATGTGTGAGTATAATATATGATTATATTAGACGAATATAAATTCGCCATATCACTAGACGACAAGAATTAGACGGAAAGAAAAAAACTAGATAATTATTATATTATATTAGACGATATATAGAAATGGCCGGTTACAACAACAAAATACATTAAAAAAAACATTAGACCTAGTCTTGCTGCGTACTCCTCCCCCTAACACACACACGACTTGGATGACATGCATAGTTCCCTAACCTTTGAAGATGGCTTTACCTTTGGATCCCGAGCAACGTCCGTAGAATACTGACCCACACGTCCTAGCTTCAGGAACCACTGTAGGCCGAGAATGACATCCTAGGAGAAGTGGGAGAAGGTCCTCCACGATTATATTAGACGAATATAAATTCGCCATATCACTAGACGACAAAAATTAGATGAGTTGTATTAGACGAGTATATTAGACAGAAATAAAAAAAAACTAGATAATTATTATATTATATTAGACGATAGATAGAAATGGCCGGTTACAACAACAAAATACATTAAAAAAACATTAGACCTAGTCTTGCTGCGTACTCCTCCCCTAACACACATACGACTTGGATGACATGCATAGTTCCCTAACCCTTGAAGACAGCTTTACCTTTGGATCCCGAGCGGCGTCCGTAGAACACTGACCCACACGTCCTAGATTCAGCAACCACTTTAGGCCGAGAATGACATCCACTTCTAGGAGAAGTGGGAGAAGGTCCTCTACGACTATTTTGCCCCCGATCTCCATGAAAATCTGCTCACAAAGGCCTTGACCATCAACGTGCTCGATGTTGCTTATGTGAATACTATGGGATTTTCTTCTGAGTGGGAAGGCCTAGTCTTGCCACCAAGTTCGACGAAATGAAAGATCGATTGATGGATGATTCAACGAGAGCCAAGATCGGGCTTCTTGCAAGTTTTCTAGTTAGTTTTATGGAAATAGGATCATTAATACCCAGGGTCGGTCCTGAGAAAAAAAGGGTCCAGGGCAAGTGATAAAAAATGGGGCCCCTCTCTATAAAGTAATATTTGTATTTTCATCGTCTTCTATTTTAATACATATTATTAAAAAACAGTAGTTGTCGCTTCACCTCCATGTTTTGTGACATAGTCGTGTTCAAAACAGTTTAGTAAACAAGAAAATTAGGGAATAAAAGAGAAATAGAGATAATAATAATAAAAACGTACACATAAAACAAAGAATTGAGGTAGCATTTACTTTTTTATGACCTATTTAATTACTTTAAATTCTATATTACTATATTAAACTAGATATAGTATATTTTATAATAGAATTCCGGGCTAGATTAAATATATTAACTGGGTCCTTTCTTTGCTAAAAATATAAATAAACATGCTATTTCTAAAAAAAAACTTATTTATTATTAAAAAAAAGAAAAAATGGGCCCCCAAAAATTTGGGGCCCTAGGCAACCGCCCCTCCTCACTCTACATGAGGGCCGGCCCTGTTAATACCCATAAGAGGATGCTGCATGGTGTTTGCCGTGAGAGAGTGTTGCATGTGTTCCGTGAGAAGCGTTTTAGCTATTTAAGGTTGTGCTATTACAATTTTATTTAGCTCTGATTTACTTATTTATTTTTGAATGAGGCATAGATTCCTAAGCACCTCCTGGACAAAGTATTAGTAATTTCCTCAGTTCGTAGACATAGAAAACTCTTCTCATGTTCACAATTTTTTTTGTAATTTACTGCAAACTATTTGTTTTTTCTTCAAGTGGGTACAGGTTCCTTCTGAGGTGGCGCTCAATGCTCTCACTGGAATAATTTTATACATTCTTTGCATTTTCTTCTTGGAAATTTGGATACCGTTTTCTTTCATTATTGCTCTTCTGCTGTATGATTCTTAGGGTAAGTTTTCGCTTAAATTTAGGATCTTCAAAGTTTTAGTGATCTTTTGAGTTCCCACTTGGTTAATTACTTTATTTTTTTTCTTAGAACTCAAGCTCTACGAATACAAATCTGTATTCTTCAGCTTTGATGGAGTGTTTTTCTCCGTAGTAACACAAATACAAAATCACAATTTCAATCACAAATACAAGCATTTTGTACGTGATTTGTACTCCATCAATTTTAGCTTAATTCCTATGGTGTTGCTGAACAAAAGCTATGTCCAGCTGGGGAGATCTGATAAGTGGTCGTCAGTGGAAATGAATTTGATTGTCTTTATGCAAAATTGAAGATCTTATAATCGACTTAGTTGTTCTTTATTGTAATTGTTTTGAAATGACATAAAGTGGACGCTTTACAGCCTTTATGTACTTCTGCTATCAAATGTTCATGATGTTTTATCAATTATTGGACTATTATATGATTTCACACATTTAACTGGAAAATTAGAAATAGAAATTGGATTTATATTTTGCACTTGCTTAATTTTTTAATATTTACAAATTAGTCAATTCATAATGAACATATATTAATTACAATGCTATTTAAGTTTTATACTTAATATACTTATTGTTTTTAAAATTTTATATTAAGTATAAAAAACTTATTGTTTTTTAAATTTTATAAGGCTTTATTTTCAAAATTAAATGAATATAATATAATCGCATAGACAATTAAATTCCGATTGAGTAATCAATGAAAATGTTAAATCGCGGTGAACAAATTCATAATTATATTAATATTTTATTATAATATTCAAATTCATTATTTTTTAAAATTTTGAAAATATTTTATTATCAAATTTAAATGTGTAGATATCATGAAATATAGGCGGCTTTAAAACTAATCGCATAGTGCTGCTAGAATAATCATATAGCTGCACAGTTATTCGTCAGCCAACATAAATAATTTTATTTATGCAATTTCTTATTAAATAATAAACTTGCTATAAATATAATAATAAAAATCTTCATTTCATAAAATACGTTGGCATCGACTCAATACTTTAATAGTATTGAGTCCGATTACTGAATAAAATAAATTTAATGGCGAGCCCGATTACGTTGGCATCGACTCAATACTTTTCTTAATAGTATATACAATCGGATCAATTATATTGTCGAAAAGCATTCGAATCAAATCATCCTCGTAATTCAGAGGAATCTTAATTCTCCTATCATCGCCTATGCTTGTTCAATAAAACAATCGTAGTATACAGTCGAAGGATTATTTTTCAGGTTCCGGTGAATATCTTGTATTACTCTGATTTCTGTTGAAATTAGCTGATGTATAGAATAACAATTCGTCACCACCTACATACTCAGATTTGTTCCACTAACCGCTATGTCTAAGAATGACACGTTGACGTATCATCTAATAAATATACAATATAATCGTAATCGTCTAGTCATGATCAATCAAGATTCTAAAAAATCAAAACGCATATTTAAAACTGTATTTTAACAGCTTAGAGAAAAATTAACTAAGATAAATAAATTTAGATACAATACAATAACTTACCGGATCTATGTATTCTCTGTGCCGCAAAAATTGGAAAACTTTGGAAGTGCTCTTGAATAATTTCGTCGGAATTTTCGTCTCAAATAAGAGTAATATATAAACTTATATTTTACAAAACTTATTCATACATTTAATTTACTGTTGAGTGGTGGGTGAAGTTATATATTAGGTTGACAGTAGGGATGGCAAAATGACCCGGACCCGTCGGACCCGACCTAGACCCGGACACAATGGGGCGGGTAATACCCGCCTCGTACGAGCGTGGGGCGGTTCCGGACCCGACTTGTACCGGGTCCGGGGCGGTTCCGATTCCTGCTGCGGCCTCGCCCCGAACCCGCCCCATATAGACCCGTATAGACCCGTCCCGGACTCGTGAGATTCGAACCGGCATCAATAATTTCTTTATATGCACTTATGCCGTTTGAGCTAATGTTCACATTTATTAATATTTTACAAGTATAGTTATATATAAGAATATGACATACTAAAATAAAAAAAAATTAATACATCTAACAAAAAATTAGCTTATAAAATATAATATTAATTTTCTAGAATTTAATATACTATATTCAAATTGTAATTACGGAAATGTATTTCGAAAATGAAATTAACATTTTTATTTCCAAAATTTAAATTTAAAACTATTTTTATTTGTATTTTGTTTATTTGGGAATATCCGAACATATGAAATTGTGTTTGTTTAATGTTTATTGTAGTAGTATTGCTGATAACAGGTTTTGCAACTTGATTAGTTCGTAGTGAATAATATTTTTGTACTAATGAGGAGCAAAAAAAAAAAAAAAACTGCGGGGCGGGGCGGGTAGGACCGGCCTCGTGCGGGTCCGGTTCCGGGGCCAAAGGAGCAGACTCATACGGGTCCATGGGGCGGGACGGGTCCGTAGGTCCGTTGCGCGGGGCGGGTCCAAGTATGATATCCGGACTCGACCTGCCATTTTGTCATCCCTAGTTGACAATGGCGAACTTGGTAGACAAGATTAGTTATGCGTCTATGCAACTCAAGTTATTGAGTTGACAGTCGTGACCACCACCCAAATATTCAAATAATTTTTCGTTAAAGATGCAGGGACCTACATGTACTTTTTTTTAATAAATTAAAGAAAATGGACACAAAACTCATACTTTTAAATTGGTGGGTATAATAACTATCAAAAAGATATTTTTATAAGTAGAAAAACTAACCTTCGATTTGTCTACCCGTTGAAACAAAAGTGCCGAATGCAATGGATACATTTTGATGGCTGCACAATTTTTGAAGAGGGTTGTTAGTTATGCGTAAAGTTATGGTTATTAAAAAAACTTGTGTGTAATAATTTTTTCGAAAAAGAAAAATAGATAAGAATTTTGAGACGACTCAATATGGTATAGTGTCAAGAATTTTGGGACGGATGAATACTACTAAATTCAATAATTGAAATGTATTTCTATCTTTAAGAAGCATATAAGTTAACGTCTTAAAAAGATTTTAATTAATATTTGAATGATAAAAAGAACAATTGAAATTATTGTAAAATGTATATATATACATATTCAAGGAAATAATTTTTCCGTACATGGCGCAGCGCGCGCGCTCTCTCATGCTTCTGTTCTGATATTTACTTTCTCGCGCGACCCAAACCTAACCCTAATTTAAGTTGCTGAAGAAGTTATACTTTTGAATGAAGAAATTGAGCGTGTGATCAGAGAGAGAAGCAATGGAGACTCACATCTCCTACAGTCTATTCGACAGGCGCCCCATAGTCCGGTCTAGAGGCCCTGCTGTTAAATGGTTCAAGGAATGGTAAAAGAAGAAACTATTGAGTTTTCTTTTCCACTAATTTCCAGTTTCTTGGGGTTTTGGTGTTAAGTGGAGCAGAGTTCCTCCCCTCTTGAAACCTAATTTTAATTTGATTTGTGGAAATTGATAATTTACTTATCTTGTTTTTAGGGTGCCACAAGATCTTGTCTCAACCGGTGGAAAGAACCTTGTACTGAAATGGATTAATGGTTAATTTCCTTATGTTTTCTTGATCAATGTTATATTAGTAGTACTCTAGTAGTATGGGTTGATGTTTTCTTTTCTAGTTGTTTATATGATTTTTTGTAGTAATTAGCATAAGAGTGGACAGAAGTAATATTTCGTTGTTGCCTCGTATTCTACTTTGATTTGAAGATGGTATGAAATTGATATGCAAAGTGTTCTTGTTCAGAGGCCACATTGAAAGCGATGAAGGAGAAGTCGAAAGAAGCAGAAGTTGTAGAGCCCGAGCCTGATCCGACAACAGAAGTTCTTTTCTTGTGCAGTTATGAAGGGTGTGGTAAGACATTTATAGATGCAGGAGCTTTGAGGAAGCACTCTCACATTCATGGGGAGAGACAGTATGTTTGTCATTATGAGAATTGTGGGAAGGTAATTTGATGTGGTAAATTTACAAATGGGATGAATGACTGTAGGAATAGGTTCACTTGCTCTGTTAAAGCACCTTAAAACAAATAATAGAACTACTCCAGCCACATATACTTTAGAATTGTCTAATATGCGAGGGAAAGTAAACTAAGCAAATAGAACGAAATTCGTACTAGTTCTATTCACATGTTAACTGGTAATATAATATCAAGCAAATACAGATCCAAAACTTTTCTTTGTTTTTGGTGGGAATATAGAAGAAGACCTCTGTTTTCTTTGCAGATTATTGTTTTCTATTTAGTTACTGTGGTGTGATTTAGTAAGTTTAACTGTATTGCGATAAAGTTCTATCTTTGCATATGCTCCTGATGAACAAGTAGCATTTCGATTAGCTTCTTAACTCAAGTGTCATTGAAATGAAAAGGCAAATTATTCGTAAGCAAGTTGGTTGTAGTTAATGGATTTTTTAAGAGAATTATGTGCTTTGCAGAAATTCTTGGACAGTTCAAAACTAAAGAGGCACTTTTTGATTCACACTGGGGATAGAGACTTTGTGTGCCCACATGAAATCATCTTCTTTATAGCAGACCGGTTTTATGATGTTTGGTTTCTGATCATATAATTTACTTATGTGCAGGCATTCTCTCTGGACTTCAATCTCCGGTCACATATGAAAACACATGCACAGGAGAATTACCATATTTGCCCTTATCCTGATTGCAGGAAACGATACGCCCATGAGTACAAGCTAAAGAATCATCTTGCATCTCATCACCAGAAGGTTACACTTATTGAATTTGATTTTTTCCTGCCTTCATTGTTCACATACTCTGTTTTTTTCTCTCTCAATGTTATTGCATTGGCTACTTGTACAGAATGTGTTGGAAACAACTCCCAAATATGTTATGCCTCAAGAGAAGCCAGTGAAAACTCCAAAGTCTACAACTGGCCCTGCATCAGCAGACCGCCCCTATGGCTGTCCATACGAAGGTTGTGAGAAGGCGTATATCCACGAATACAAGCTGAATCTCCATCTAAGGAGGGAGCATCCGGGCCATTTTCCAGATGAGAATGCTAAGGCAAATGACATGGATGAGGGTAGTGATCAAGATGCTTATGCTGGGAAACGTGGTAATGGCAAAGCAAATAAACAGAGCAGGGCAAAGCCAAGCTTGAAGCTGCCACCTTCAAAAGTTCCTAAGCGAATAAATTCTACTGTTTCCCCTGCCAACTTGAATGTGGTGAAGAAACATCGCCCTCTAAAAGAGGAAATATACGAGGAAGAAGATAGTGAAGAGACCGAAGAGGAACGAGAGAATATTGCAGATGGGTGGAGGTATGGAGTGAACAATGAGGAAGATGATGAGGAAACAGAGTATGAGGATTGAGCAACACTGCATTGGTTCAGATGAATAAGACGTGGCAATTTTTGTGTACCCCTTTCTTGAGTTTCAATTAAATGAACAACAGAGAGATTCAAGAGTCACAGACAGAAGTAAAATATCAGTAAAATAAATGTCTCAATTCAATATCTCTAACAAGCACAACAGAGTAAACTTGAACCAACGTGATAGATCTCTCAAAAAATAGTCCCCTTAATTGACTATGAGTTATAAACCTGATCATAATGTGATTTCACATAATAGAAATCTAGAATCACAATCAGAAATGCTCTCCACGTCTCAGAGGATTAACATGCTCTAAGCGTCTAATGTGATTTAACATACTCCTGGACAATATGGAGGCCCTCACTTTCTTCCCCATAGTCCTGCAAAATGATGAGAGTGACTATAAGTATATTGTTTTTCTGGTGATTAAAAGTGGCAAAAATTCATATAACTCGAACCTTCACAACAACGCAAGCGCAGCCAACCACCTTCCTTGCTTTTCCTTCAGAGTCGATTTTGCACAGCTGAGAAAGGAAATTAATGAATAAATGAGATAAATTAAATACGAGGGTTATCAATCTGTGTTGCATGGAACCACTCCAGAACAATATATGTACTGATAATGGGACGAAACCATCAGAAACATGGATTATCACATCAACATTGGCACACAAAGTGTCTCAGATGACCGTCGTGAGAGATTTGAATCCACAATCATCCTTTGGCTTCACAGGCCCACTCAGTTTAGTTCATTAAACTAGGATCATAGAACTGAATGAAACACACTCCATTTTATGCTCAGACATTCAGGTAGATATATGAAATCAGTAATAAACACATGTTTCCTCATCAGATGTTCGGACAGATATAGGATAAACCTATCCTAAATTCAACTGATGATAGAAGTTGATATTGGGTGCTGCATTCATCTCAAAGGCATAGTATAAGTGCCAGAGAGTCAAACTTCAGTCCCTTTTGCCGAGTCTATAACTCACGAGTCCCATCCAACAGAATTTAAGACAATAAAACAAATATATGAAAATGACTTACTCCAGCCCACTCTCCGAGAGTTTTAGCACTAGCCACTGTTATCAAGCTAACATTATGATCAGCACATAGTGCTTTGACCAGTTTGACATAATCTGCCTGGTCACAGTCCTCTGCCAAGACACAAAGCTGAGCAGCATGCTTCTCTATGACCTTAGCGGCTTCATGGAGGCCACGTGAAAGGCCACCATGAGCTCTCGACTTCCTCAAAACCAGCTGCAGAGCAGTCATGATATCCATTGGCTCCCCAAGGGCTGGAGCTGGAGCTGGGGCCTCAGCAACGACAGCATCTTCACTGTCAAGTGCAAATCAAATGTATTAGGAGAAGAACTGAACTTTGAAAACCAACAGGGCAAATAAGCAGCACCATAGCACAGTTAATACAGTAAACTACAAGGATGTTTCAAGTGAAAAGAAAATGATTTAAGAAATTATTATAGATAAAAAACAGAATCTATTTACAATCCCAGATAACGATATTTTTATAAAATAGGATCTAGTAAGCGTGCAATCAATGTAGCAAGAGGACTATGAGAAATCAGTAAAAAACTGAATCTTTTTTTGACAAATTCATTTGTTCCTTGGGTAATTGAACGAATACACAGAGAGTACTATAAACGGCATACATAATGCATACAAGTACATGAAATAGTTACTAAATTACTAAGTATTGAATTACCCTGACATTTTCTTCAAGATACCAACTTCTGGAGCTTCTATCCTGTTGTCAACAGTAAACAGCCAAAAAAGTTTGGCAACAGAGAAGAAAATAAAATCATGTTAATAAAATTCCTGATTGAAACTAATTTAAAACTTCGAGTAATGCAATACACAGATCGATTGAACAGACAAATCCATCAAAACATGGCTAACATCTGATTGGTTTCAATATCCGCAATTATTCTACAATGTAATCATATAAAGCAGAAGACATGAACAATGTAATATGCAATCAGTGATTATCAGCACACCCAAAAGTTTTAATTCAACGCCATTGGCGAATCAGAATGTGCAATTACCTTCAGGCGGAATGACAGCGGCTCAAGACGAAATCGGCTGGAGTGGTGGACTGTGTAAGTGAGCTGGGTAATTTATACAGTTTGATAGGGAAGTCTAAACCCTAAGAAGGAGAAATTTTCAAATTTACTAAAGTACCCTTTGGGGTTTTATAATTAATTTGGATTATCCGTTTAATGACGTTAACACAACACTTGTATAGGTTGTCACGTGACTGACGAAATTCATCTTTCATAGTTGACCATATTTAGCTTTTATAATTAAACCTCGATAATATTCGATAAAGTAATAATTTTTATAAAATAATATTTTTTTTCAATCTCGAAATGAGTTAATGTATTAAAATAATATTTGATAAAATAATAACCTCGTTAAATGAATATTTTTTCTCGATCATAAAATTATTACTTTATCAAGATTTAACTGTATTTAGAAATAATATTATTGCGATGATAAAATAATGCATAGCAAATGATCACGTGATTAGGAGCATAGATAAACTTTTGTTATTACCAATGCAATATTGTGAAAAGATAAGGTAAACTATCAAATTTATCTAAATCACTCATTGATGGAAGAATTAGTTGCAAATTCAAATGCCAAAGACATAACAATTACTCCTTCCGTCCCGTCCGATTTATCGTGTTTCTTTTCAGCACGAAAATTAAGATAAGTGAGTGATTATGTATAAATGAGTAAGTAATTGTGCATAAAAAAATATACCCTACAAAGAAAAAGTGAAATTTGTATAACAATTATTTTCTATTTTAAAAAACAAAACAAGTCAAACGGGACAATCAAAAAAAGAAAACCAGACAGGTCAACCGGGAACTAAGAGAATAGAACTTAAGAAAGAAGGAAATTTGCAATCCCATAAGAGAATAATAATTTTTCAAATTATACAATTTCTTTTTCAAAATTCTACACCATTTGTAACCTTTTTGGTCCGCCTATAATAATATAGGAACAATGTCTTTGATGAATGAGTGGTTGGGCAGCCAAATGAATGACACAATTTGGAAATGTGGCAGTGCGGAAGAAGGATGCATGCATATTCTAACATACAAAGCTTGCTTTCTTCACAGACAGTTACAAAATCGAACACAAAAAAGATGGAAGAAGAATAAGTACATCTACATCAATCAGCAAGGCGCTCTTAGTGTATCCTGCCTCTTAAGAGGGATACCTTCTTCACCAAAACCATCCTCGTTGTCGTGCTTCGAAAGTCTCGTCGGTATACCACCTGATTAGTAAGTAACAAACAGTTAATGTCAAGCCATGAAGCTTCCTCTTCACTAATCACTATCATCAACTCCACATACCATCAACCATGTCTTTTGTCTTGTGGAGGAGAAAGGTCCCAGAAAGAATCGTCACAAACCCACACATTTCTGTCACGATCTGGGTCGGATTCTGCCTGTCCCAATCCTGCTCGTAAACACAATTTTCGATTTATGATCAGAGTTGGCAAGGGTAAAGAGGGTTTGGAGGATGAGCATAACTGCTTTCATTTTATTTCATCCATGATTAGGCAGCAGTGTGATTACCTTGAACATGATCACACTAGCCACAATAGTTAAGGATGTGAACATCACATAGTAAATTGGTGAAACCACCGCAGTATTGAATGTGTCAAGAGCCTGCAATCAAGATTGTAAAAATATTTGTAAATAGAGAAGCATGATAGGGTAGGCCTTATAAGATAATTTCATCCATTACTAAAATTAATTTCAACAAAAAATAGAGGAGAATACCTTGTTTAGGTAATTCATCTGAGTGAGAACGCAAACGAGGACAATCATCGCAAAGACCCACGTCTGAGGATATGTTAGCTGATTCGTTCCGGACAGAGTCAGCTTCACTGCTATTCCTAGTGCTTTGACACTCATTACCTGCCAATGCAATTTCACATAGTTAGGAATTCCACAGATGAGTCAATGAAAGAGAAATATATATTAGAAAATAAGCAACACCTACCGACAATGAACCAACTAAGGAACAAACACCAATATAGAACCATATGTGCGTCTGGCCATATTGAGGTACGTATTGATATATTAGAACGAAGACAATTCCTATCACCAGAGCTGCATAGAAGACGAAAGCTGCAGGGGAGATGCATGGTATTTAGATCAGCAGAGAACATATGCAACAATTCTGCAGGAAAATAATCTAAACTTATTAGAAATGGCGTCTAAAAAGTAACCTGGCTCAGTAGCAAGGTCCCAGACTTCTTTCACAGATTCAATCTCACGTTCTTGTGGAGCGTGTAGGACAATTGTGGTGGATCCCACAACACATAAAGCACAACCAAGAACACCAAAAATGTGTAGCCTCTCCTTTAGAAGAATATGCGCGAGTACAGCACTACAGTAGACAGACAATACTTAGCAGTCAAAACAAGGTAACAATTGTTAACTAATGCGACTGACGACGACATGCCTGATAATAATGCTGAGTGCACCAAGGGGGGTAACCAGAATAGCTGGAGCAAATGCATAAGCGGCAAAATTTGCAATTTCTCCAACAATCACTGCACCACAGCAAAGCAAACCGATAGGATACTCAGTTTTAGGGATGCCCACCGGCAAAATAAATATGAACTCTAATATACCAATTCAAATTTTGATTAAATTCATGATGCGACTATTGGAATGAGGGAGAAACTGAAACGAGGAAATGTCAAAATCGTTGCAGGTGGACAACTTTCCAATCAGAATAGGCATAAGGTTATACCACATAGATGATATTTGGTTCATGTAATTTGGTCGTGGCATTTTGAACCTGCATCCAGATATTTGAACTTTGAAATATATCTTGTTAAATGATTCTTTGGAGAGAAATATGCAATTTAGCAATTAACTTATAATGTAGAATCAACTCCACTAGGAAATTATCCAAACAGCAAGTAGCAGATATCATATTCAAAATACAACTTACTTGTTATCATGCCAATCCACCATAATGGCTCATACAGATATGAATAACCTCCAAATCCTGCAAAAAAAAGAGAGAAAATTATGGTTCTATAGCCATCTGGTATCTTGCAGAAAAGTCTAATCATATTTGATGGAAAGATAGAAACACCTACTTAGCAACAATAACAGATTTACAATAACAAAAATCATTTAATCAACGAATAAAGTCCCACTACAAACTTATCATTGTAATTGTGTGGCCACAGAATCAGAAGCTGTCTTCGGTTTTCAATTATACTTCATTGAGCAAACTTCTTACTTATCCCCTTTATCAATCAAAGCAGCGGCCGATGTTACACTTTCCGTTATTGTGAGCTAAAAACATTTCAACTATTGAATAAAAAGCACTTTGTTCCATTTATAGAATAAAAATGACGTACAATCATTTCTTTAAGGAAAGAAACAGATTATGTTAGCAAATTTTATGATAACAATTCTTCACCAACGGCTACACCAGTAGAACACAAGATAACCACAACATATTAAAAAGGAGTTCGAATACAGTTTTGACTAGATTGTTGACGTAGATGAGTATGCTTCATCAAAATGTGTTAGATCCAAAGAACTTCGAAACAGGAAATTCAAATGCACAGGTATTTAACTTCCACCCAGCCCTCCTAGAACAATGGACACAAATCGTACTTTGTAGTTTGAGCTAGGCCAACAGCTCCAGAGTTAATGAGGGTAGATTTATCAGCAGACAAGTGTTAATCCAGATAAACATCACATAATTAACCATATCCTTTCCCCAGAACCACTATACTTACTTTGGCATCAACACGAGATTTGTATCTAATAAGCAGTATATTATACAAGTAGGCTCAGCTAGAGAAATCAGAAGATCTTAGTAATAAATTGCAATTTTGAGCTTTGAGACACCAGCTCTACTATAAAAGGCAACCAAAATACTTAATTCACATGAAAAAAATCAACAGCATTCCCAAAATTAACTCGGTCAGCACCGGCAAATTTTCATAATTTGGAGAAATCGAGTTAAACTGAGAGTAGCGCACAATGTTAATTACCAGCTCTAACGCCGGATGCCCCAGCTTTCTTCAATCCCTTCTTCTTGACAATGAAGCTTGCGCCGATGAAGAAGCTGGACGACAACGCCAAAACCAACCCCTTTATATTGTCGGACGACATCCCCCGGTACGAATCCGACACGGCATCCGCAGCCGACTGCTCGGATGCCATCTTCGCGATCACTCAACAATTAATGCAAAATCCCAAAATCACACTGTATCACCACTTGAAGCAACACCAACAAAAAAGCTTGCCCCAATTGGAAACGTTTTCTAAATTTTTCTAAATCGAGCAATAAGTTAAACTCGAAGCTGCCCCAGTGGAATCCTCGTTAGTTAGGGTACGGATTTCTGTGTGAAGGCGGAAGCAAACGATTAGAGATTCTGCGGCGGGCAGTGATAGGAGTAGATAAACTGGTAAGAATTGGAGGAATTTTGGTGGGATTTTTCAGATCGGAATTAGGGTAATTGTGAGCGAAACCGAGTGAGGTTTTGATGCGATAATTTGGATTTGGAATAAAGCATATATTGGAAAACATGGCCTTGGCATGAAAGCAATATCCGCCATAAGCTAAGGTGGGTTGCGTTTGGGTTTCTCACAAATGGATAAATAAATATCTAATAAAATATAGAAACGAGGGTGCATCACATGATCAAATTGTCCAATTTTAACCCAAATTTAAATTTTTTTTTAATTGAATTACACTCCCTCTCTCTTCTCGTCTCCTCCCCTCCCACCTACCCCTTTCTCTCTCCCACCTCTTTCTCTCAGCAAATCACACATCTCTCTCTCTCTTTCTCCTCTGCCCCCCTCTCTCTCTCTCTCTTTCTCCTCTTTTCCGCTCGCGGTTTCTGCCGGAGGGATGAACGACGTCGTCTGAGGCTAGCCGGCGGCGACATCGATGGTCGATTCCTGTTGTAGTTGATCGTACTGAGCCAAGTTATTCATGCTAAAACTCTTCATGAATGATCCTTCTTCCGTCATGACTCTAACTCCGAACAACATGATTCCTTTGCCACGATCGCCGCCGCTGACCTCCGATCCTGTCTGCGAGCACTGGCCGGCGTCCATGGCGGAGATCTTCGAGCGCCTCGCCTCGCCTCGAAGCAATGAAGCCTGTTTCTGTCTCCGTACACGTGGGGGATCAGGCCATGTAGAGAGGGGGGAATAAATGAAGAGAGAGAACAATGGTGGAATTTATGAGTGGAGATAACGACGGAGAAGTTATAATTTGTTGTTCTTTTGTGTATTAGCCAGTAAGATTTTGGTGTGCTGTAATCATTTTGGGTTAAGCAGGGGAATATTCAAGTGTTTCGCTGGTGCACGCTTATGTGATTGCCATGGCTGCTTGTGGTGGGAATCATGGATTAAAAATTAATAATTCCGAAATATAGCAAAATAGCAAAATTTAAAAAAGGCTGAGTGTTTTAACACACACCTTTATTTTTCTAAATTCATGTACTAAAATTAGAGAGAAATTTTCATTCCTTGTACCCAATCATTTATATGATGAATGTGAGTGAACCCAATCTTGAATAAAGTAATCTGACGATAACAATTTTCAAAATAGATGAAAACAATCCGAACAAAGAAGTCCAAAGAATTGAAGATGTTTCTCAAAATGAATTTGGAAACAAGTGAAGGGTATGATTGTGATCCAAACATAACCAGCTAATTCTTTCACTGTTGTCTCCTCTCGCCCCTCTTTCACTGTCGTCTCCTCTCTCCCCTCTATCACCGTCATCTCTCTCTCTCTCTCTCGCGCGCGTTTCTCTCTCCGAAAAATAGATGCACCTACAAATCTAAAGAACTCGTCAATATTCAACCGCGAAACGTCGCCGCCGTCGGGTTAGTGCTTTGTCAAAATCAATTTCTACAATTGCTTGAATTTACTTCTTAAGTTTTTGAGATTGTAATTCTCAAGTTCAGTCTTCTTGGTGGAGCGGATGATTTGTTGTGCTAGTTTATTGATTTGATGATAGTGGTGTTTGTCTGACATTTGATCAATTCATCATTTATTTATGATTCGTTGATTCCCTGATGTTTTTGGTTCTTCCAATTTTGATGTGGACTATTTAATTTATTATTTGAAACAAAATTTAGATGTCATTCGTCTGTTGGTTTTACACGCTTAGGTTTGATCACAAAAAGTTCCTAGTTACAGTTGAGTGCTTAACTTAGAGGTTGTAAGGGTTAGAGCATTATATTTCTTCTTTTATCGTACTTTTTAATCGTATTATTATCTATTGATTTGAGAGTGAGACGGGAATTATATGATTTTCTTATGAACAAAGGCAGCTATTAAATATGTTGTTCCACTCTTATCTACTATGATTAAACAGACACTCTGCTCATCATTGACATGTTCTTTTATCGTGATTGACACGCACAATAGAGACAATTGACACTCTGCTCTTTATTGTGAATTATGGCTTAAACAGACACTTTGGTCATCATTGACACTTTCTTTTATCATAATTGACACAAATAACACAGACAATTGACACTCTGCTCTCTACTGTAAATTATAGCTTAAATAGACACTCTGCTGATAAGTTCTTTTGTCATGATTGACACGCACAACAAAGACAATCGACACTTTGCTATCTATTGTGAATTATGGCTTAAATAGACACTCTGCTCATTATTAACACGTTCTTTTGTCATGTTTGACACGCACAACAGAGACAATTGACACTCTGCTCTCTACTGTGAATTATGACTTAAACAAACACTCTACTCATCATTGACACGTTCTTTTATCGTGATTGACACATACATAGACAATTGACGCTCTGCTATCTATTATGAATTATGGCCTAAACAGACACTCTGCTCATCATTGACACGTTATTTTGTCATGATTGACACAAACAGCATAGACAATTGATAATTTTTCATAAACAAATGACACTTTTTTTCGAAATAAATCGCATTTTTTTCAAAAATAATTGATAGTCAACAAATGATACTTTATTCAAATACAAATGATATTTTTGTTTGTTATGATTGACACTTTGGATAAAAAATAAATGACACATTTATTCATTATGACACGTCTTACTTATCAAAAAAATCGAAAAAAATAAATTTGTTTGTTACGATTGACACTTTTATTTGTTACAATTGATACTTTCGTATGCAAAGAGTGACACGTCCGTCCTTAAAATAAATGGAAAAAAACGTTAAAAAAAGGAAAAAAAAATTAAATTTAAAAAAAAATTGTTTGTTGCGATTGACACTTTTGTTTGTTACTATTGACACTTCCCTATGCAAAGAGTGACATGTCTGTCCTTAAAATAAAGAGGAAAAAAAATATTAAAAAATTAAAAAAAGTAATAAAAAAATTTAAAAATTTAAATAAAAAATAAAAAAGGATTAATGATGTCATGTTGACATCAGCGGATCAACACGGGTCAAAGCGAGTCAACATGTCAAATACGGGTCAAAGCGGGTCAAAATTGGGTAATTAGATCATATTGCATGTGCAACATGGTGCACACAAGTTTTTGCCTAAAATATATATAATAGAGTGCTCGTGAAGCACACCAAGTCGACTCGTTTCGATTTTTTTTTTATGACGAGGAACCCGCAGCCGCTATTTTTGGTGCGCATAAAGTTAAACCATCCTAAGTTAACAGGAACAGACCACCACCTTCACCACTACGTCATCCGATGGTCGTCGTTTTGGTCTACTAGGTTGTTGTTTAAATGTTATTTTGACATTTTAAAAAATTTAAATTATTCGATCACAAATTCGAGTGAATTTATAAATAATATTATACTGTGATGTAAGCAGATTTGATCCAACGTAACCATAAATGAAGATTGCGACAACTGAGTACGAATATCTTAATTTTGTCAAAAATACTAATTAATTTGGGTCAAATTACCTTATGAATAACCATATAAATTTCCCTAAAAAGGAATTTTTATATTTAAATCCCCAAACCCAATAATTATCGTCTGCTTGGACGATTAATCTTGCAACTCTTCGCACACAGACGGCCACCGCGCGCTCTTAAAGAGTTGATAGATTTTGAGAGAGAGAGAGTTTAGCTGGAAATGTCTGTTGTGCGGACGATTTTCCTCCAGTGCCCGTCGATTCCGAGTTTCTCGAATTCATCTTCTTCGCCTAACGCCGTCGCGGTGAAATTCGCTGTTAATTGCTGTTCCGCCGCGTCTCCGGCGACCGTATTGAACGGAGCGGAGAGGAAGCCGCAGGAGAGAAATGAAGTGCGCCTTGGCCTTCCGAGTAAAGGCCGAATGGCTACCGACACTCTCGACCTTCTCAAGGTAATGTACCCAACACACACAAATACTTGTGTTTTGCGTGTTTTGAGTAGGTTTTTTTTTATGGATTTCCTCATTTATCTGTTTGTTTGTTCTGTTGTTCGTGAAGGATTGTCAATTGTCGGTCAGGCAGGTTAATCCACGGCAGTATGTTGCAGAAATTCCACAGGTGCGTTTTTCTTTCTTTGGTCGGAAAGGTGTAATCTTTAACTACTGAGCTGTTTAATTTATTAACTAAAACCTATGTAGCCACTCAAATTAAAACCTCTGGTATCTAGCTTTAGATATTTTCAGTTGTTAATCCCATGTCTCTGCTTTAAATGGGTCAAGAAATAGGCAGATCTTTGAAGATATAGAAGAAACCTTACAGGAGGTGTTGGGTAGGGTAAATATGGAGTGGTCAATGGTTCAGGTTTTCTTTCACATATTACCCTTTGAATGTAGTATATCTTCTTAGGATATTATCAATTTTTTGGGATTACTCATCTTTTTCTTGAACTTCTCTTCCATCATCACTCACTTGGGGGTGGTCTAACCTACACTGACCTTATTCTATATAGGTTTTGAGAACTTAGACTGATTCCTGTTATGTCTTCGGTTTAGTGTTTGGAGATAGATCCAACCTTTGCATGACCTGATGCACATTTTATCCATATCTGTAAGTGAATTATATGTTTTGTGCACTTGTATGTATGGACTTATGTTTATATGTTCATCGAGGTATGGGAACATACTTAATTGTTGGCTTATAATGTAACTAAGTTTCACTAATTTATATTACAGATTTCAAATTTAGAAGTTTGGTTTCAACGCCCCAAAGATGTCGTAAGGAAATTGGTATCTGGAGATATGGACCTTGGAATTGTCGGCTTGGACACTGTAATGGAATTTGGACAGGTGATAAATGGTGGTCTATAGTGATTTTTTCTTAATCAGGATCTGATGGAATCCTTTGTATGATAAACATAATTCCTACAATCTCAACACCACAAGTTTGTGAGATTAAGCTCTATCTGATTCCAGTCGGAAGGGGTTATTTAGCCTCCGTTGATGGACGTAGCTCTTATTACCTAATGTGCATTTCTTGATTTAGGTCGTCAACTTATGGGACTTTTGATTTGATTATCATCATTTCCATTCTTTTTGCAGGGAAATGAAGATCTCATTATTGTCCATGACTCTCTCGACTATGGAGATTGCCGTTTATCTCTAGCAGTAAGTTAATGGCTTATGAGTATGCTGACAATCTGCAAGCTCCCATTATTTGAGCTCTTATATTATGGAAAACATCCTTTTCCTTGTTAGATCCCCAAGTACGGCATATTTGAGAACGTAAATTCTATGAAAGAGTTAGCTGAGATGCCACAGTGGACTCCTGAAAGACCTCTAAGAATTGCTACTGGCTTCACATATGTACGATTTATACGGAAATTCTCATTGTTTGTCATGTTTTCCCTTTTTGTTATTCTTTTCATCATGGAAGATTATGCCTGACAAACCGCTTTGGATGCAGATGGGTCCAAAGTTCATGAAAGAGAATGGTATCAATCATGTGACATTCTCAACTGCTGATGGAGCTTTGGAAGCAGCTCCTGTTGTAAGTAATAACTTTATATCTTTGAGTTAGTGTAAGAGATGTCCTGCTACTTCATCTTTGTTGGTTTTTTCCCGCATTCTTTTTCTGTATTTTTGTTTGCTTGTCTTTTGCCCATCCTTATTAATGGTTCTGAAGCAACATAAATGCTGTTTGCTTGTTTTTTGCCCCCCCTTTCAAGATGGGAATAGCTGATGCTATCATAGACCTTGTGAGTAGTGGAACCACATTGAGGGAGAATAATCTGAAAGAAATCGAAGGAGGAGTGATGTTGGAAAGTCAGGTAACTGCTTCGTTTTTTGGTCAAATTGGATAAACTGTTTGCTCAATCTCCTTCAACCTTGCTTCATCCTTTCAGGCTGTACTAGTTGCTAGCAGAAAGTCATTAATCCAGCGGAAAGGCATACTAAATATTACTCACGAAATGCTAGAAAGACTAGAAGCCCATCTAAAGGCTGTCGGTCAGTTCACGGTGCGAATCATTTCTCCCTTGATAGTTAATTCATTCATTGCATGGTATAATTGTGATTAACTTTTCTCATGCCAGGTAACTGCCAATATGCGTGGAAGCAGCGCAGAGGAAGTGGCTGAGCGAGTTTTGAGCCAACCATCGTTATCTGGATTGCAGGTCCGATTTGCTTGTCCTCTGCTCCTAACGCCACCTTATGTTGTACCCTTTGTATAGAAGATAATTTCATGCTCTTGCACATAGGGACCTACAATTAGCCCGGTTTTCTGCAAGCGCAATGGAAAGGTAGCCGCGGATTATTTTGCTATAGTTATCTGTGTTCCAAAGAAGGCACTTTACAAATCTGTTCAGCAGCTGAGGATGGTGAGAGCCTTAATCTTTTGGATTCATATGTACAGCCTTTCAATGCTGAATACACATTTTCCTCTTGTGCAGATTGGAGGTAGTGGCGTTCTGATTTCGCCTCTTACGTACATCTTTGACGAGGAAACTCCGAGATGGCGCCAGCTTCTTTCAAACTTGGGACTCTAATTATGGTATTACCTTGAAGTTTAAGGTAGAAATTAGGCCAAGGTTTGGAAGAACTGAGGTCTTTTGTTATTTGTATTCTTGAGGATTTCATTATTTGTTTTTATATGGAATCATAAGCTTTATGTCTCTCTGTTGTATCAAACACTGTTTCCTCTCAACACTGTACTATTATCATGTACTCAAGGATGCTTCATGTAATCTGAAGTCAAAACTTCTCTCTGTTATGACAAACTTCACAGTACAATATTGCACAGTGTATATGTGCACTAAATCAAGACATGGGATACACTCTTTTTAACAACTCTGTTCTATGATCTTTCAAGTGTCTATGATAGAAGCTGAACTGCTGCAATGGCTGGAACCTTTTCTCTGAGTTTCTGAGTCACAGCAACTCGAACGGTCATTACACCGGCTGCAGGACCGGTGATTCGCACTTTAACTATTGGCTCCTCAATTTCTACTAGCTCTACATCTCCTCCAGCAGCTCCAACAAGGTAAGGCCTTATTTCTTCAAGAACCTAAACAGAAGTTATCATGCATTAATCCTTCGTCCAAAATGGCTAAAAATGATGATGACAAAGAAATATGATGGATGAGAGAGATTACTACCTTCTCTATGTTTTCTGCATTGAGCTCAAGGCCGGTTTCTTCATCTGGGACTGATTCGACTGCAACTACTTCGGGTATCTTTTCCATTAGGCGACGCTCAATGCCCATTTTCATTGTCATTGTAGAACTAGGGCATGATCCACAGGCTCCTTGTAATTTTAGTTTTACGACGTTCCCATCGATTTCGTGCAGTGCAACATTACCTCCATCTGATATTAGATACGGTCGGATTTCATCCAACACGCTCTCAACGTTTTCTGCTGTGAGAGGCAACTCTACAGCTGAATCTGGAGTTGCAACAGCCTTTATTCCTGCAGATTTCACCTAATTCTTTTCTTAGATGAACAATCATGGTTTTCTCAACAAACTACAAGTTCTTGTTGAAGAGCTGCAGATGAACCATCTCAGGAAGTACAAAACACCATTCAGGATTCGATTTCGCATTACAATTTCAGTCAATTTTATCAAAGACATCATTCTATTTCTATGATTGATTGTTAATCTGTCACCAAAACCCCAATTATTTGACAAACGCAATTCTCATGTAAATCTAACGGCAAATACGTAGGAACCCAAGGCACACCTGGCCGACGAGCGGATTGCAATCTACGCCGCAGCTGATGCGACGAGGACGGTGTTAACTGATTGATTCTACAGGAAACCGAAACCTGAGCGCCGAAGAAGCTTGAAATCTGCAGGAAATCACTCGTATGAAACAATAGAAACCACGATAGAAATCAAAATTCCAGAAAATAACAATTTAAACCGGTAGCTTTGAAACAAAAAATTCAGGCAAACACGAATCGCAATAATATATAAGAGTAGATGAGGATGGAACATACTGAGAAATAATTATACCTTGGGTGAAATACCGCGGCGGGAGAGGGCGGTCGAAGAGGCGGAGGATGAAGGAGAACAGGAAGGTTCTACGGTTTGATGAAGCCGGCAATTATAAGCACAGGAAGCGGGGGGAGAAGTAACCGCCATGGCCGGATGCATCGCCGGATCGATGAGCTTCAGAGAATTGCAGAAAGCTAGAGGGCGAAATATTTCTGGTCAGTTTTTCTTCCTCTCTCGCCTGTGTTTGTGTTGGTGTCGTGTTGGGGTTTTCTTGTCTTTTTGTGATTGTATTATACTGCCTCCGTCCCGCTATTACTGACACGAGTTTCCTTAAATGGACGTCCCGCTATTACTGACACGTTTCCTTTTTTGGAAATACTACCTATCATCTCTCTCCTACTTTACCATTTATCTCTCCTACTTTTTCTTACTTTATCATTTTCTCTCTCTTACTTTATCATCTTATCTCTCTTACTTTATCATCTACTCTCATTCATCTTCTATCTTCTACTTTATCATTTACCCATATCTCAATATTAATCATCTACTTTCTTAATTTCCGCGCCGAAATGAAACGTGTCGGAAATAATGGGACGGAGGTAGTAATATATATATATATATTGGTGTCGTGTTGGGGTTTTCTTGTCTTTTTGTGATTGTATTATACTCTCTCGGTCCCGCTATTTGTGGCTCACTTTCCCGAAAGGGGTGTCCCATTATTTGTGTCCACTTTCCTAATTTGGTAAAAAATTACTCCTACTCTATCATCTTCTCTCTCATACTTTATTACATTTTCTCTCATACTTTATCATCTTTCTCTCATACTCTCTCATTATCTTACTCATCTTCTCTCTCATACTTTATCATCTACTCTCTCTCATACTTTATCATCTACTCTCTTAATTCCCGTGCCGAAATCAATTGAGCCACAAATAACGGGACCGAGGGAGTAATATATATATATATATATATATATATATATATATATATATATATATATATATATATATATATATAAAAGAGGTTCGTGAACAACCTCTATCGCTATCGTGTGAACATGTGAACATACAAATAATCTTAAAAATGTAGTGTTCATACATTCAGGGAATCACTCTATATACTACCTCCGTCCCATTATTAGCGGCACCGTTCATTTCGGCACGGAAATTTAGGTATCATAGTTTAAGTAGTAAATTTGTATGGCCCACCACTTCTCTCTCCACTTTAACTCACTAATGATAATTAATGATTTCTTTAATATGTTTTCTTATTTTTTTTCCTTTATTCGAAAATGCATTTAATAAAATGAATTTATGGATCCCAAAATTTATGTATAGAACATAAACTAACTTACTGAAAATGGCGGCAGTTAAAATTTATGGAATAGGAAAATGGCGGCAGTTAACACAATTTATACTAGAACACAAGTTGTATCAGAAATAATGAAAAATTCAAAGTCCACAACCAAAAAAGTGGCGGCAGCTAAAATCGACTTCTTGAGTCACTAAATTCAAAGTCTGCCGCCATAATCAAATTATCCATCGTCTATATAACCAGAACATACATAAGGCTATATTGTCCATTACACAACAAGATAGAAATGGTGAGAGATAAAAATTTAACCGACGAAGAGCGAAATCAAATTGTCCAATGGCTGCTGCAGAACTCGAAGGATGGCAAGGTGATCTACGGGAAGATAAAGAAAGCCAAAGACAAGTTTAACTGCTCGCGAACGACCGTCCATCGTCTTTGGGCCGATGCAAAAGAACAAAGAGACAATGGTAAGGTCATTCATCTTAAAAGCAAGAAACCAAAAGCATTAAGAAGAAAGTGAGTCCACATAGATCTCGAATTGATTCAAAGCATCGATGTACACAAGCGATCTAGAGTTAGGGGTCTTGCATCCGGTATTAGTTGTAGTAAAAGCACGGTGTGGAGGTGGGTAGATCAGGGTATGATCAAAGCACACAACACTTGTATAAGGCCTCACCTAACAACTCCTAACAAGATAGAATTCAAAATGATAAAATTCAGCATAGAAGCCCTAGAGTTTAATCGGATTGTCAACATGATAAAATTCAAAAGCATGCACAACACCATACACATTGATGAGAAATGGTTCTTCATTTCTCGAGCAAATCACAGATTCTACCTCACTCCTGGAGAAGTTGAACCACACCGAACTTGCAAAAGCAAAGAAATTCATAACGAAAGTTATGTTTATGTGCGTTGTATGCAGGCCCATCTTCGGGGAAGATGGGACTATCATTTTCTATGGAAAAATCGGAATATTCCCATTTACTGAAACAGTTGCAGCACAAAGAACTAGCAGGAACAGACCTCGATGGTAGCTTTAACACATGGTCTTTCCATATAGGCCTTCAAGGCAGTCATCGACTCTTCATAAGCTAACGCCATCTCGGCCTCCAACGCCGCCCGTGAGTCAACCGTCGGCGACGCCAACTCACAACCCATTTCAGTTTCTGGAACATAAGATTCTATTTCCGTTTTTCTGGAACATAAGACTCAATTTCAGTTTCTGGAATGAACTCTTCAAAATCCGAATCTGGATCCAAAGGTACCATCTCGGCCCAAATCAAGGCCGCAAGGCACCAGTCACTTTGGATCGGCGACGGATCTAAAGGCTCGATGGTGGTTTCGCAAACAAACTGCGAAGGGGAGTTGGTGGTGTCGTCGGGACAACTTTCTTCGCTCAGGAAACCAGATCCCCAAACCTTTTTGGCAACGAGGGTAGTATCTGCTAAAGAATCGTTGGGATCCGTTGGATTCATCACGGCGAAGTGGGAAGATAGAACTTGAGAGAAGATTCAATCGCGGCGGAGCTGAAGAGAGATTAGGGTAAGATAATGAGGAGAGAGAATAGGGTAAAGAGAGTAATGAGGAAAAAAAATTTGGTAAAATTTGTTTTGTTAATAACTGTCATTAGTGGGTTAATAAAAAGGTAATTAGTGGAGTCATTAGTTTTAAAATTTTGCCAAAAATAGAAAGGTGTCAGTAATAGCGGGACGTCCATTTAGGAAAACTGTGCCGGTAATAGCGGGACGGATGTAGTATATATATAATAAAACATAAATAAAAATAAATTTGTTTTCTTATTTTAGCTAGGAAAAAAAAGAACTACTATTAAAAATAAATTTCATATATATATAATACAGTAACATAAATAAAAATAAATTTGTTTTCTAATTTTAGCAAGAAAAAAAAAGCTATTAAAAATAAATTTCATGACGATAACATTATTATATATAGAGAGAACTTTATAAATAACCAAAAATAAATAGCAACATATATTTTATAACCTAGACTCTTAAAACATCAAATATCTAACCACTTTAAGTAAAAATGGGTCCCACAAACAGAAGATCTCCTTCACAATCCTACGAAGTCAGTAAAGTTGCCAACATATATTGTTTCCTACGAAGGCACGTATTACCACCTATTGATACTATTATAATTTTTTTAATGTTATCCTTTAATGAGCATACATGCATTTTATTCTTAACAGGTGTGCAGTTTAATGCATTTTCGCAAGATATAGATCCAAGTATGCATAAAGTAAGACAACCGAAAAGGTGTAGCAAGTGTCGAGAGTTGGGTCATACAATTAAGAAGTGTCCTACGTGAGTCAACTAAATAAGTCATAAACCTTGATAAAATATTATGATTGTACTAAATATTTAAATTTCTAAATTCTATTTAAATTTGCATCATTTTTTTATTTTTTGCAAGTATTACGTAGTATGGTTTTGAAGATAACTATTAGTAATATATGTGATGTTGGTATGTATCACATAGTTTTTATTACTTTTTTTTTTAATCCTTTTTTTTAGAAAAAAATCTTTTTTTTTAATTTAAATTACCAAATATAGTTTTGAAATAACTATTAGTAATATACTCTGTGATGTTGGTATGTATCACATAATTCAGTGTAATATTTTAACTTTATTTATTGACATTTAACTTTTAAATATGATTGACGTAAATAGTATATTTTGAAAACAATTTTAGTGAATTTATGAGACCTACTAAACAAAGATACAAACTAAAGAGGACTGACATAAATTGTAGGACCATTATCAATTAAAAGTTAGTAAGAAAATAAAAAGTGGTTAAATATTTTATATTTTTAACTTTTAGGTGATAAAAGGTATTTGTTTATCTCATTTGGTTAAATATATATATTTCCACTTATATTTATGTGGCATTTTTAACAGTAGCCAAACAGTAAAAATAGATATACATTTATAGCCCACCACTAAAACAAAACACAAATATAGCCATTTTGTTCTTATACGGCGCAGGGCCGATGGGGGGGCCGATGGGGGGCCGATGAGGGAGTCCATAGGCCCTCCATCGGCGGAGGGCCGATGGGGGGAGTCCATAGGCCCTCCATCGGCGGAGGGCCGATGGGAGGGCCGATGGAGGGAGTCCATAGGCCCTCCATCGGCGGAGGGCCGATAGGAGGGCCGATGGGGCCAATGAACTCCCCCCTTGGAGGGCCTAAGGAGGGCCTAATGGAGGGCGGAGGGCCTAAGGAGGGCCGATAATTTTTTTTTTTTATGATCAATGGCTTAAACTGAAAAAAAAATATTTACTGATTGAGACCATCGGCCAAAATTATAATTTTTTTTTATGATCAATGGCCTAAGCTGAAAAAAAAATGTGTACTGATTGAGGCCATCGGCCATCAGCCAAAATTATAATTTTTTTTTCAGTTTTAATGGACTAAACTGAAGAAAAAAATGTTTACTAATTGAGGTCATCGACCAAAATTATAATTTTTTTTATGATCAATAGCCTAAGTTGAAAAAAAAAATGTGTACTGATTAAGGCCATCGGCCAAAATTATAAAAAAAATTCAGTTTTAATGGACTTAACTGAAGAAAAAAATGTTTACTAATTGAGGCCATCGATCAAAATTATAATTTTTTTTTATGATCAATGGCCTAAACAAAAAAAAAAAAAAAAAAAATGACTGATGGCCGATGGCCATCGGGCAAAATTTGAATTTTTTTTTTGAGGGCCGATGGCCCTCCTGCTTAACATTTTTTTTGGGTTCAGAGTCGATGGCCCTTTAATTTTGCTTAACACTTGAGGGCCGATAGTTTTTTTTTTTAGGATTGATGGAGGGCTTATGGACTCCCTCCGTCGATGGAGGGCTATGGACTCCCCCATCGGCCCACTCATCGGCCCTCTGTCGATGGAGGGCCTATGGACTCCCCCATCGGCCCTCCCATCGGCCCTCCGTCGGATAAAGCAATACTTTTTGTTTTTCAAGTTTTTTTTTTTTTTTTTTTTTCGTTTTGGTTAAGAGTGTATTTATTGTAATATCGGCTTTTCTGTAGTGCAGAGATCAAATCAATCTTTCTCTCTCAACAATGGCGAAGAGATCTTGTTCCTCTCTCCTCATCTCCCCTCTCTCTCTTCTCCTTCCGAGAGGCGACACTTTTCTCTACCTCTTCGCCGTCCTCTCCATATTCTCTCTTCTCCTTCAGCATCTTTCTCCTGCCGCCGCTCAACCCCACTTCGAGGGATTCGACGCCGATGAGGACGACGACTTTGCCCTAGGGGAACCCAAGTCGGACGAGTTCATCCCGCCTCTTCGCTCCACTCCTCCTCCGATTTCTCTATCTACCGCCACCCCCGAGTCCGACCACGGCCCGCCCGAGTCCGACGAGTCTCAGATTCAATCTCCGCCGGCCGATCAGAACCCCAAGCCCGCTTCCACTTCCGCGTTTGATTACTGGGATGAAGATGAATTCGAAGGAATTCCACAGAGCGAAGTGGTTACTGAATCATCTCCTGCTGGTCCCGAATCGGATCCAGTCCCGAACTCTGAGGATTTGGTCAAAGATCTAAGTTCTGATGTGAAGCTTCCGAGGAAGATCAGTTCATTCAGTGTCGAAATTGCGTGTGTTTCATTTCTAATTGTGTTTATTATTAACTACTTCACTGGGAAAAGGGAGAACGAGAACTTGGCTTTGGCTTGGGCCACCAAATTCGCGACCAAAGACTCGATTTTCGACAAGAATTTCAGCTTGCTGGGAGTAGGAGAGACCGACGACTCTCCTCTGCTGTTGCAGGAAGGGAAGAATGTGTTCAAATTTTACGCGAGTGGTAGGAGGTTCTGCTCGGGATTGCTGGCGACGATGGAGCTGAAGAGCCGGCATGATTTGATTTCGCGGTTGTATAATATGGTGGTGCCGTGCAAGGATGAGATCACATTCCAGGTTTATATGAACGATGATTCGATGGATCATGTGGTTTTCGCGTTGGCGAGGAAGAAGTTGGCGAAGACTATGTTGAAGGAGCTAAGAGATCTGCAGAGGTTTGCTTCTCTAGTCAATCCTCCCAATGGGAGGAAATGGGTGGCTGAAGAGCTGCAGGTGGTGGCGGAGTCTAAGGATGTTGCTGCTGATTTGATCACTGATGCTGTGCTTGATCAGGTATTATTCCTCTATATATTTATGATTCCAACTATGTATCTAGTAGTGGTTCCTTCAAAATTCAATTGTAGTACGATTAATTGATTATGACACTTGATCTCTAGAAGTATTAAATAAGGTTTGATTTGAATAAAAAGGTAAATACAACAGTTGATGTAGTTCTAATTCATACTATAGATCATCATACTAGAGGTATTAAATAAGGTGTTTGATTTGAAGAATATGTTGACAGTGGAGCTTCTTTTGTAGTGGTGAAGTATGATTGCAAACAGTTGGGTTCAGTTTTAGGTTGGTTAGCTTATGAGGCCTTAACAGTTATCATGATCGATGATTCAACTTACTCGATTGATTCCTCTATGATGCGTGAGATAGCTGTTGCTATCTTTTTATACCTTTCTCTATTGTTTCATTATGTGTCATCTATGTCTGTTTGAGAGAGAAGCTTCGTGCATCTTCTTTTTTGTGTTACTTGGTAAAAGAGGGACCTGATAAATGTTCCAGTCCCTTCTCTTCTTGAGAATGTAATAATACTGTCTTTTGAACTATCTTTTTTGTGTTACATGGTAAAAGGCCTGACAAATAGTCCCTTCTCTTGTTGAGCATAATGTGATAAGACTGTCTTTTGAACTATTGAAGGTTTTCGGAGACAAAGCTTTTGAGAAAACTGGAAAAGGTTTCATCTCAATGCATCTATCGGATCAAACCCCGGGTTCCAACAGAAAGATGCTCGTGTTTAAGTTTGCTCTCCCTGATGAGAATCACATGGCCGACATGACTCGTTTGGTTGCTCTTGTACCTTACTACATTGACCTAATTGGACGATACAAGCTTAACTCACACGTAAGTACATCATTGTATCTGGTTTGCTTGGGTATTTAGGTACAACACTCACTTGGTGAACTATGAATTGTATGTCAGGCTCGATCTAAAACGGAAGCAGCCAGAGCAAAGGTTGCCCAGGAGCTCTACAAAGAACTTCAGAACGCCAGGCAAGATGCTTTGCAGAGAAAGAAGGCTGAGCAGAGAAAGAAGTTGGAGGAGGCTGAGGCAAAGCTAAGCGCTGAGGCTCTCCGCAGGAAAGAAGCAAAAGAACGTGCACGCCAAATGAAGAAGGCAATGCCAAAGATGAAGATGACTAAGGCTCATTAGGAGCTTGAGGATTATATCATCTTGTTAGTTTGTCATTTGCTTTCGGGTTACTGCTCTCTCCAACAACTTGATAATCTTTACTTGTATGCTGCAGCCTTTGGTCTTCATTCAACCTTACCACTTTTTGAGGCGTTTGAAGAAACAGCTAGAGTTCTCTTAGTGAATTTATTTGGAAGTAATGGAACATAAATTAAAATTTTGAAATCTGTTGGTTTCATTGTTTTCTTCTCTTATAATGCTTCAATTTGAAACCAGATGATGTGATGGCTTTGGAGCAATATTCAAATCTGATCATGGAAAAAAAAAAAGAACCCAACTTGCTAAAGGGTTTTTGATTGATGGACTGATTGTGCACTTCAAGAAGCCTCAAAGCTTGAATACATTCACTTGTTCATCAGAAGATATGTTTTCTTTTATACCTTACATCTGTGTCACATACTTAAGTTCTAATGAAGCAAAGGTTACATGAAAAAATCTTATGGTTTATTTCACTGTATAATGTATGGTCAGGAGAAACCACCTCGAAATCGACATCGGCAAAGCAGCTACAAAGATGTTCCATTTTGTTGAGCATGTACTCTTCCAGCCTTGTTTACATCTTTATTCACTTGGTGCTGAGCTCCTATCTCAGGTACTTCATCCATGGATGACTCAGAGGGAACTGACATCTGTGAGTGAGGAGCCAAATGTTTTTCCAAGGATGAGAATCAAAATAACTTAAGGGCTTCAGAATAATGTGGTAGATTATTAGCTACAGCTTGTCTTACAGCAGCCAGACTATCACAGCTTATAATTCTTATACTATATTATGTGAAATGGAGGAGTGAAGCATATGTATACAACTAAAAGTTCAATTCTATAACAAGGCTGAAGTTTTGTATCAAAGGGATGCCATTCTTACTAAGACCCAAATATATATATATATATATATATATATATATATATATATATATATATATTTTTATGAGTTAAGTTACTTTAGATCCATTCATTCTATGAACTTTTTAGTAGCTGGAACAGCTCTAATAGAGGGCAAATAGTATTCAATTTATAGACGTTCTAAACCAAACAAAACCAGGTAAACAATATATCTTGATAAATAAATGAGGAAGGTTTTTCTTTCCCACCTCTACTTTCTGGTGACTGAGGGAGCTGGATTGCAGAACACCGAAAAACTCCTCCACAGCCCTTACCCACCTACAAGAAACGAGCTAGTAGTGTTGGTACTAGTTTAAGCAATGGTATACTTGTATGTGAATAATCGGATTGATTTTCTATATCCAGAAGTTAAGTGTATAAGATAAGCAAGATGAGATAAAAATCCCTCACTGAGAAATGGTCCCTCTAAATCTCCAACAATAATTTAGACATCATGATTTATAAGAAGTTACGGTGCTAAAAACACAGGAGCATAACAAAACAGCTACTATTTAAAGCACGTAAATCATTTCTATATCCAGTAATGTAGTTTACCAGATACTATTTGCAGTTAACCCTTCGAAAAAAGGTAAATGACTTCCATGTTCTGTAGTGGCCAGGATAACATTAGCATTTGACCTGAAAATAAGCATAAACTATAAATAGATTGAATATCAAAGAAAATGAATAAGTGTATAGAAAATAATAGAAAACAAAGGCAGCTAAACTATTAAGCCTCACATCCTCAATTTCTCAGAACTTCAAGGACCCTCTCATATAAGATCTCTTTTATATTTTTTTCCCTTCTAATTTTTGTGTGAAAAGGCCTTTTTACTGTTTTTCTGCTTCATTTGGATTAAACCTTTTCCTTTATCAGTATGACTACATCTCTTATTGTTTGTGAATCAAACACTGTGTCCAAATACGAACTCCTTTTCGTTTTACTGATATCTTCATCTTTTTCCAAACGTGTGTTTTACTGTCCCCTCTGGATCGTCGCCTTACAACTGAAGATCTTCCTCATTTTATTATCCAACCTCAAATCAATATACAATATTGAAGGATCATTAAAAGTTGAGAAACTGGCTACATACCTGCACTCATCCCATGGAATTGCTTCACTTGTACATATAGGATCATCTAATGAGCTAATGCAAAGAAGAGGTACCATCACACTCCCAACAAAATTAGCACTGCTAGCACGCCTATAATATGCATCCACGGTCTGGCGAAAAACGTGAAATCATTTAGTCCATGAACACTGGCTAGGAGAAGAGGGAAATTCCAAGCAGTATTACCTCATATTTACCGAGGACACGAGTCGCTGAGTCGTCAAAATCCCGAACTGTACGTGACTGCATAAGAATGTTTTAACACCCGTGTAAGCAGTACAAGATTGATATTTGTCAAAACCATTGCAAATAGAAAGGTTGGTGATTTTCGATTTCTCTTCATTCTGCGCAGATATCACAATGGCAAGATGCGAAGTTCCTTCAAGAAAGTACAAAGTTTCTTGCAGTAACGAGTTCTTCTAAGCATCCAGTATCTAACTAGTGAAACTCAATAAGAAAATAAATTATAAAAGGAGTATCGTGTTGCTTATATATATGTTGTGTATATTCCTGGATCCTGGTTAAAGACGAGATAGTACCAATACATTTCAATATTATCTGGAAAATATATGGATCATATAGCTTGTTCTCCGGAGGGCCTATAGGACCCTGCCTACCACACTCATAATGTCCACTATAACTAACTATACATCTGCATAGATCTCTAGTCTTGGGTATTCACCAACATAAAGAGAAATTCGCTAATGAAACTGTTGAGTTAGTTTGAAATATATTATTCTACCATAAACAGTTTTAGAACTCAACTTTCACTAATTGTTTCAATATAGAGGTGAATGCATAGTAGTTTAAAGTGATCTGTAAAATCAACACCACCTTTTTAACACCTTCCCAGTTTGCAATCCGAGAAAGGACATCCTCATGCCTACAGAGATCCATATTCAAATCAGTTAAGACTCCTAGCTGGAGGAAATATATTAGAACACCAATATTCTCAAAACATGAAACTAAGCAGTGAAATAGAAAGGGAAGTGATTCCACGAAATAACTAGGTGATGACATACAAATGGGCATATACTTTCAGGCCTTCTGTCAGAACTTTATTGTAAAGCCTCTGTATTAGTCTCCGGCGCATAAATCTGTCACATATCTGGAAAAGAATATTGCAGAATCCAAATTAGAGTAGCAAGTAAAATAAATCAATATGACAAGAGGGTAATTTTTCAACAACAGACGTTTCCATCTCACATATAATCATAATATATATAAGGGGCATTTTTAATAGTAGCCAAATAGTTAAAGTCTACAAACATATATAGCCCATGACTAAAAAAAACACAAATATAGTCATTTTGTCCTTATTAGGCGCAGGGCCGATGGGGCCGATGGAGGGCCGATGGAGTCTATAGGCCCTCCAGCCTGAAAAAAAAAAAAAAAAAAAAAAAAAAAAAAAAAAAAAAGCATCGGCCCAAGTAAATATATATATATATATATATATATATATATATATGTAAGCATAAGGGCAATCGGCCCTAAAAAAAAAAAAAAAGTAAAAAAAAAAGTTAAACAGGGCAATCGGCCCTGAAAAAAAATGAAAGAAAAAAAAGGTTAAAAGGCATCGGCCCTAAAAAAAAAAATATATATATATATATATATATATGCAAGCATAAGGGCCATCTGTCATTAAAAAAAATATATATATATATATATATATATGTAAGTATAAGGGCCATCGGCCCTAAAAATAAAGTATTTAAAATTTTGGCCGATGGCCATCTGATGGCCAAAGTAAAACTTTTTTTTTTTTTTAACATGTTGAGGGCCGATGGAGATCGGCCCTCCATCGGCCCCTACCATTCTGCACCACAAAAAGACAAAATGGCTAGATATGTGTTTTTTTATAACAGAGGGCTAAATTTGTTCTCATTTTTTTTACTTTGGCCATCAGTGCCTATTTCCACTATATATAATATACTATGCTATACAAAAAAAATAACCAGCTCGAAGAACTTTTGAATTGATTATAGTAAGAGCTATATAAAGATGAAACAAATAAAGAAAATAGGTACCAACCAAAAGATCCCAAGGCGAACAGACAGCTGCAGCTCCAGCCACAGGAGTATTTGTACCATCCTCAGCAAGGTATTTAATCTGTAATTAGAAGCGAGTTAGATATATGAACACGCATAATGCAAGGCCTGATTATAGAAGTCTTAGCATATGACACAAGACTTATCGAGCAAATAGTTTCAAAAGAAGTTCAAGTCATATTATTCATTCTTACACAGATAGGATAAGTATTGTACCAGAATACTAGCACCGATGCTCATGCCAACAACATATAAAGGAACAGCAGGATATTGGCAGTGAAGATGGTCGATCACCTTTCTTAAATCCTCTGTCGATCCACCACTGTAGAAGCAGTCTGACTGTAACATGTAATCATAGAGGCTTTCAGCACCAGCAAGTACATGTACTATATATTTATGAAGAAACCCACTGTCCTGATTTACATCTAGTTCCTTTTCATAACAGAAGCATCCCTGTTGACAAAATAGTTTTCTCTATTCAGCTACCCAGAGATTAGTTAGAACTGAATAGACCTTGTTAAGATCATGTTTATGTTCTTTTGATTAATCACGATACTCAAGCTCCAATGAACATTTCGCCCTCCTCAAACATTTAAAATTAAATTTTCACAATGGCAGAAGAAGGTCTTCTATACCAATAATAAGGATATTGAAAAAGGTTAAGGAAAAGCTAAATGGTGCAGAAGGCAAGTTTTTATTTTTCTCAAAGAATTAGAATCATCAAATAAATATTCAGTAAGAAAATTATAGTAAATTAACTTGCATTAACTAAATAAATATTTGGTTGATTTACAGTACTTTCTAAAAAGAGTAAAAGTGGAGCAGAATATTCACCTAATATTTTCAGCACTTCAAATTAATTTAAATTCAAAAGGTACTACATCATTATTAATAAGCAATGAGCAATAGAACTTCAGATCCCCCCTAAAAAAAAGTTGCTATCAATATTCATATCCAAATACTCACCGTAATTGGTACACCGCCAAGTCCCCGATGATTGCTTACAACAACATTCCATCCACGTTTACCATATTGAATGTCATGTGTTTAATATACTGCGAAACAATATTATTGGAGATGAGGATGGAAGAAAGTAGCAAAGTGGTAAGTGTGAAGTGTTTCAAAAACATGAGAATGCAAACTTTTTCAATTTCAAATACATTTTCTCAATAAGAGATATTGGTGAAAAAATGTCATCTCAGCAAACACAAAGGAGCGACCCAAAATAAAAGGTAACAGTCTACTGGCTGCCATATTAGAATTTCAAATCTTGATTGTTCACCTATCTGCAATTACATCGTAGTATCTGAAAAACAATGATATTGCGATTTCTTAGTGGAGATCAACAACATGAAATTAGAAGTGCCTACAGATACAGACATATCATACAGTGTATAATTTCAAATCTTGAGTGTTATCCGAGCATAATTTATGCCCCTTTGCTTTGCATTATATAAAAATAAGAAAGTTAAGTAAACTAAATTTCTAACATTCATTCTACTTCTAATTTACAATGACAAACTACCTTTGGCTCATCCATTGCACCATGAATGATATGAAAAACCATATCAATTCAAGGAATATACTAGGTTGACTAAATAAAAGAAAGAAACATTGTTCAGTGATCTAGATAACTTACAGAAGAACTAGATGAACTAATCAAGCCAGGAACAATGATTAAAATGGGATTCTTATCATCTATTTGTACAGCATCATTAACTGGAAAGGATTGCTTCTTAACTAAAATGAAGAAGGTGAGAGTTAGTTCATAAGTACCAAATACTGAAAAAAAGAATAGACAAAATTGGAAAATCGTCAATCAGAATGGGAAAATATGCAATAAGATACGTGAATTCAGATTTTGAAGTCAGATTTTATAACGACTATTTAAAAATCAGGCCTTAAAGATGGAGCATATGTGTCAGGAATCAGATTAATTCACTGTTGCTTAGACTTCTTACTTTGCCTGCTAATTGTTTCAAACAAAAGGCTGATGCCATGTCAGTGTAGGAAACTTACACTTATTTCCTCTTTAATTTATCATTACATCTGGAAGAAACTAGAAGGTAGTTTCACTCCATAATTTCATAATTCGCATTGCATAGATCATAGATTATTACGAACCCATTCTATGTGTAACTTGAAAAGCAAATAAGGTTTCTTCATTAGTCAGATAGCCAAGAGATTCATAAAGAAAAGGAAACAACTATTTGTTATCTTGCGCATTCTTGACCCAATCTAAAGCTATAGTCCCACCATCGGATGTCATAAAGATCTGTCTGCACAACGCATACAATCAGTACTAACTACTAAGTAGCCAAATATAGACAAGAAACACAACTAATTTCAATAAACCAGATACTCAAATATATCCATCAGACTTCAAAATCCATTCCACAAATTATTCCAACAAAGCACAACAGAATCTCTTAAGAGAAGCACAAAATAATAATATCGCACCTTCTATAACTGCCGGCCGGAGGATTTCCAAAAAATTGTAGAAAAGTGTAACAACCCGAAGCTAATTCCGCCGGATTGTTAAACATAATTTTCCAGATCTGATACACAAATTGGAGAAGAACCGTGAAATGATTTTCAAGAATTTAGAGAGAAAGAGAATTGATTGAGAGAGAGAAATAGTTAGACGATCAGAGAGAGAGGAGAGTTGACAGAGATTGAGACTTGAGAGAGATTGAGTTGAAGAGAGGAAGAGCTCGAGAGATAAACAGAGAGTTGAGAGAGGAGTTTGTGAGAGAAGAGTTCAGAGAATAATTTCATTTTCGATACCAATAACATTCCCAAACTATGCCTTATATAGGCTACAATATATTACCTAAACATTAGATATAATAAACTCAATTAAAGGTACTTAATCATAATCTAAAGATAATACGTGGATCCTTCCGGGTCGTCCATGCTCGCCATCCTCCGATATCAATTTCTTATCCGATTCCAGGTTTTTCTCCCGGATTACCCGATTCTCTTCCATCTTCCGATCGGGTCATGACAAAAAGCTGTCTGGAGATGCGGCCTACATAACCATGGAGTTGATAAATACCTATTTTCCCAAACATTAAAACCGAATTATCAGTTCCAAACGGAAAATCGACAAAAAAACTAGAATAGTTTATTCACTAGACCATGACTCCGTTACCTTCCATGAAGAGTTTTACACTTGGAGACGACGTGGCGGTAGAGGCGAGAGCGAGGATTAAAAGTTAAAGTCACCGGCTGCCCCCTGAATTCAGTGAACAGGTCCTGCAGGAAATGAATTTCGAGAAAGTCGTAGAGAAAAACGATCAAGATCAACGAAAATCCCAACAAATAGTGAGAAATCGGAATCAACGCCGCCGCCCTCAGCAGCAGCCCTAACGGAGAATCCGCCGCCGTTAAATCTGCTGGATTCGCGGACTCCATTATCCTCGGAGAATTGTGAGAAATAACGCATACACACTGAGTGTTTGCGAACGTTGCCGCCAATTATATTTGCGCGTCCCCCTCGGTTTCTTTGATGCGCGTCCCCCTCGGTTTCTTTGATGCCCGGATTCGAATTTTTGTGGACAAAATATTGATAACAACAAAAATTCGACACTTGTCAAAATTCGGGGTGAGAGGTGCAATAGTCCCACCCGCATCAAAGAAACCGTCCCCCTCACAGAATAGATTTCTTGACAGCCAATAGCAGACTCACACGTGGACCAGGATATTGTATTTTAGTGGCATCCTCCCTACTTGCTGCACAGCCGCCCTAGAATGGTCGTTGGGATTTGGAAATCAATATATTGCAATTCGAAAGGAAGAATTAAAAAATCAACACTTCTTTTAATAAACAATAGTATATCTATATATGGCAACTAATATTTGGGCAGTCAAAAAATCCAAACTATTAAAAAGTCAAATAATTTACATTAAATAATATCACTTTCTAAATTTTTATGTCGAAATTAATTGAGCCATAAATATTGAGAATGGTGGAGTAAATTTTAAGTGTTGTTTGGTTTAAGAGAAATCGAGAAGAAAGACACCCTCTTCACCCTCTTCCTTATTTGATTATGTAGAAAGTAAGAAGATATAAATAATATTTATTTTAAAAGGATATAAATATCCTTATTAAAAAAAAAAAAAATTATGGAAGATTTTATGATTGCATTATTATTCGCTTTGTATTCAGGTTTATTTTCTCTCATCTTTCTCTCATAATTGAAGATTAAAAAAAAACATGTGAATACCATCATTTTTTCCCCTCCCTCCTATTTCTTCCCTCCAACAAATGAGAGAAATTACTATTTCTCTCCAAATTCTCTCTTTTCTAATAATTATTTCCTCTATAAATCTCTCCAGCCAAACACAAATGAGATTGCTATTTTGTGGTATTAATTAATAGAGATGGACTAGTGTGCATCATGTTGCACATGCAACATGATCCAATTGCCTAATTTTGATTCATGTTTGACCCGTTGATCCGCTTTGACTCATGTGTTGACCTATTTTTTTTCGTGTTTTTAGCTTTTTTTTTCCTTTTTTCGTTTTTTCTAATTTTGTCTTTTTTTCGTCTTTTTGTTTTTTCTTTTTTTTGTCTATTTCGTTTTTTCGTCTTTTTTATTTTTTTCGCCTTTTTCGTTTTTTCGTTTTTTTTCATTTTTTCGTCTTTTTCGTTTTTCTGTCTTTTTCGCCTTTTTTTTTCTTTTTTTTTTTTTGTCTTTTTCGTTTTTTTCGCCTTTTTCGTTTTTTCGTTTTGAAATACAAAAAATATTTTTCGTTTTTTCCCCTTTATTATAAGGATATACAAAATTGTAGTTTCTTCTAAACAATGACACTTTTGTTCGATTGTTCTAAACAATGACACTTTCATTCGGGACAATTGACTTTTTTGTTTATTACGATTGACACTTTGGGTAACATTTCTGGTTATTATGCTTCATATTGATTAGTAGATGAAAGTGACACGTTTCTTAATTCTGAGTGCCAATTTACTTCAGTGTGATTGACACTTTAAGATAAATGACACTTTCGTTCGTTGTAATTGACACTTTTTTCATAAACAAATGACATTTTTTTCGAAACAAATCGTATTTTTTTTTAAAATAATTGATATTCAATAAATGATATAAATGACACTTTATTCAAATACAAATGACACTTTTGTTTGTTACGATTAATACTTTGGATAAGCAACAAATGACACATTTATTCATTACAAATGACACGCCTTCCTTATCAAAAAAATTGGAAAAAAATAAAAAAAAATTATTTGTTATGATTGACATTTTTGTTTGTTACGATTGACACTTTCGTATGCAAAGAGTGACACGTCCGTCCTTAAAATAAAGGGAAAAAAATGAAAAAAATGAAAAAAAAAATTGTTTGTTGCGATTGATACTTTTGTTTGTTACGATTGACACTTTCGTATGCAAATAATGACACGTCCATCCTTAAAATAAAGGGGAAAAAACGTTAAAAAAAATTTTAAAAAAATTGTTAAAAAAAATAATGATGTCATGCTGACGTCATTGAGTCAAACACGGATCAATGTGAATCAACGGGTCAAACACGGGTCAAAGCGGGTCAAAATTAGTTAATTGGATCATGTTGTGCAACATGATGCACACAAGTTTTTGCCTAATTAAAATTACTGAATAAAGAAAATCGTGCTCTACGAAATAGGGATTTTAAATATCTTAATGGCGACGTATACCACTATTTGCCATGTGTTAATTATACATTGTACATGTAAATTAATCATGGTCCGGCTAATCACATCACACTAATTATTATATGTGGAAAAAAATTATTACAGTTAAACCTCCATAAAATAATATTTAATAAAGTAATAATCTCATTAAGATAATAATTTTTTCCGGTCCCAATATGGATCAATGCACTAAAATAATATTCGATAAAATAATAACCTCGTTAAATGCATATTTTTTTCGATTCCAACATTATTACTTTATTGAGATTTAAACAGTACGATCTCAATTTTTTATAAAAGGAAACAGCGTTGAGACAGCCTGGAGAATATAATTACTGTTTGTAAATTGATACGCATAGAAATTAAGTTGACGTTTAGTATTTGTTGATATCGTAGAAATGCAATATGATTATTGATTAGTGTTTGTAATATTTGTTAAATGGTAGAATTAATTTTTAAACTATTTGTGATTAGTAAATTTGACCTTAAAAAGCAAAAGCATAAAATAACCTTTTTTTTAATTCAATTTTTTTTGGTAAAATTAGTTCTCGAAAACATCTATTCCGAAAGTGCTATTCAAATATTTTATTAATTATTTTAAAATATTATTGATTAGTCGCCAGCCGACATAAAAGTTAATAAAATGACCTATTTCGCTAAAATTCCACCGTTTGGAGACCAAAAGAAACTAAAAAGATAAATAAAATTAGGAACCAACTTGGCCGAGACCGATCAGATTGAGAATTATTTAGACGAAAATTGTCCTATTATAAATTAGAGTCCACAAATTAAATTCTGCAAACTTATTTGCAACGACTATAAGATTTGGGGACAGTATTGCGTACACATGTACTTAAATGTTTTGAATTAGATTCTATAGTTGTCAAATTTTAAGCATTTTTTTGCAAATAAACGTATAATTGATTCAAGTACTTTTCTAATTTTAGAAAGTGGAATCAAATTAATTTATGAGCAGAAATATTTTGATTTCAAACTGGTACAGTACTTAAGAGTCCTGCCCACAGAATATGGACCCTAAGCCCAATCAATACGTTAAGTCTGTAAAAAGAATGAGGGGATTGCAGCCAAATACTTTTCCTGCGCAGTGACTACCAAATATAACTAGTTACTGCTCAGTAAAAACTACATACTTCAATTTACCAGAAGCAGTAGTAGTAAAGTCAAGGCTCCTCGGTGTATGGCTGGACATACCTCCAGAAGAAGCCTAGACTGCTGCCCATGATATTCATCAGTACTGCTGACATAGCAGAAGGCAATGCCACCATTGGTGAAGACATGAAATGGGATGTAGCTAAGACCACTCCTAGAGATGAATTCTGCATCCCCACCTGCAAGAAATCACGACGATGATGATCATGACGATGATGAACGCCATAACTAAATCTTAAAAGATTCTTACTTCAATTGATATCGCGCGCCTCTGTGGCTCCTTAAATCCACCCAAAGCAGCAGATAGATACCTGCAAACACTTATTCAATAGTCCATTAATCATGCAAGACTGTGTTTATCTACAAGAACGGGAGTGGGAAAATGAAAATCTTACCCAACAAAGAAACCTGCAAAGTGCAGCAAGAGCACTGAAAGCACAACAGCACCCAACTCAGTGGAGATCATGGATTCACCACTAAAAGAAGACTTCAGACGGACGACGTTTTCTGAGAATACACTGTACTAAAAGCACTTTGAGAATTATAATATCAAAAGGGAAGGTTTTTTTATTTCTTTTCAAATTGTTAGGACAAGATTAGGACCTTGAAGCAAGCAATGAGGAAGTCAATACGGCTAGTAATGGGGCGAAAGGAATCACTAGTTTTACGGCTTTAGGGAATGTGCTCTGCAGATAAGAACCAAGGAGAATTGGAGCAACTACCACCTGCAGAGATAGGTAAAGAGTAAAGACCATTATATTATATATAGATCAGGAACAATAATGAGTAGTCAATTATGGTCCTAGCTTAACCTGCAAGGTGCTGATTGAAAGGCTAGCAGCATTAACCGGAATAAAAGTTCCAGCAAGAGTCTTGGCCAAGAGAGGAGTAAGAATCACCGCTCCAAGAGTTGTACAAACTGTCATTACTATTGACAATGGAACATCTCCTTGCGCGATTAAGGTTACCTGTACCGCTATTTTCAGACAAGGGAATGAAATACTAAAAGTTTCTCAAATTGTGTAATACTAGTACTAGGTAAGAATTGAAACTATGTCAATTTTATCTGTTAACGTCGTAATTGAAATTCCTATTAGCTTAAAGCTTTATTCAAGATAACAGAAGCACTCTTGTATTTACAGCAAAGACTGGCTATTAAAACCATAATTGTGGAAAGTGTAATCATGCGAGTACTTAAGGATCAACAGAAGACAATCCTGATCTAACAGAGTTATACAAAACAGGAGATAATCTTGATCATATAAATGCACAAAGCCTCTTCATAATATAATTTAATGCTATATACACATGCTCTAGCTAAAAGCTTTAACATAAGCAAGACAAGATTAGTTACTACTAATTGCAGCTGTTCTTACCACATTGGATGCTGTTCCACCTGGACAACAAGAGAGCAGAATCAAACCTACCGAAAGAGATGGTGAGAGCCCCAACAATTTGCTAATCAGCCATCCAAAAGAAGGCATGATGCTGTATTGAGCAGCACACCCGTATAGAATCTGATACAAGGGAATGACCATAATAACCTTTAGCCTCTCATAAAATCAGTTAAAATATCCAGATATAGGAACAACAGAGATGAATTTATACCTTACACATTTTTCCTTAATGACACATAATTTCCATCTATGAAGAGACAAATCCAACCTAACCAAAACCTAAAAAAGATCCAAAAAATCTCAATATTGGGAATATGAAATTATGGTAAAGATAATGGACTCACAGACAAGGGCCTTTGTCTGAATAGATCGACCAGCTCCTTGAACTCCAGAGTAATCCCCATAGTCAGCATAATAAAACCCAAAGTCAAGCTATAAGAAGTGGGGCCCAGATTGACGAACCACGAAAAGGTGGAGGGTCGGAAGAAAGCAACCACCCCTCCCACCGTCACGTAGATAGGGTAGAAGCTGGCAGCAGCGGCCAACACCGCCTCCCACCTGGGCTTATGGGAAGGTACAACTGCCGCTAAATCATCATGGTTTTCGTTAACAATGCATCTAGTTGTGGTGGAAAATCTTGAGTGTGTGAGTTTGGAAGTGGATGAAATTGTGATGGTGGTAGTGCGGGGTTTGTGGAGTGGAGTTTTGATTGGGGTGGATTGTTTGAGTTGGGAGAGTAATGGGGTGAAGCAGAGAGAAATCGACATTGTTGATTGTTGGTTGGTGTTGCTCTGTTTTCTTGATCGAGTGGCAGTCAGGGTGAGACTACGCTTAGCCGTTAATCGAGGAATCATGTGGGGGTGGGCTCCAATGCGCCGTTCACTGTAGTCAAATACAAATAGTAGTAGTAAGCTTTTTTTCTTTTTATTTTTTAGTCAAATATTAAGGGCGTGTTTGTTTGTAGTATACATTTAGCCTTTTCATTCTATGCTATTAAAAAACAATTCCCTAAAAGGATAACTTACAATATAATAATAATAATAATAATATATAAGTTATTTACAATTTATAATATGTATAATTAATATTTCGGATAAATGGAGATATATTAATTCAAAAAGATGTTACTCTACTAATGTAATTTGTATTTGATCTTATATAATTGTAGTATTTGATTTCAGTTATCTAGGGTGATACTAGTAATTTTCTATTTTGATTATTCTTTCTTGAATAGTAGTAAATTAATATCAAATTATTAGTTAATATATATAATCAAATTATTTATTATATAATTAAATATTATTAAATAAAATTATTAAATGAAAAGGAAAAGGAAAAAAAATGAAATTATTGAAACCTGCGCTAGAAATACAACTCTTGTTGCAGTGTGAAAATAGCGCGGCTATGAGTATCTCCAATGAAACACATCATTTTTATAGCAGTTTTATTTTTATTTTACATTAAAAATAGTATTCTATTCGTTTCATTTAAATAGTTTAGTATATTTTTCGAGTTATCTTATTAAAGTTGTTCAATTTCATTGTTTCGTAAATTATTATAAATATTTTGTTGAGGACCCATAACTTTACATACTCTACACATATCAACTACTTTCATTAAAATATTCACTGAAAAGAAATTGAACTATTTCAATTTGACAAAAGGAGTAATTCATTTTCAATCATTTTGTTTTAACTTATAGTATAAAGATATTATTCTACGATATTCTTATTTATTTATTCAATATGAAATAATTTAAAATTTTGCATTAAAAAAATTAAAATATACTCCTCCATCCCAAAATTCTTATTTACACATTTTTAATAATAACTGTTAGTTGTATATAAAGGTATATAAAGTTGTGGGGTGCACAAAAAGTTGTGTTAATAATTTGTTAAAAATGAAAATATGAGACGACCAAAAATAGTATAGTGAACAAGAGTTTTGGAACAGATAAAGTAATTAACTTATGTAATTTTAATAATATATTAATATAAAAAAGACACAATTGAATTTTTCATTAATGCAAAAATTATATAAATGAAAAAAAAGATTACATAACAATCCATCCATCCCAAAATTATTGTCCATTTTTTTAAAGGAGAATTGTTAGTTGTGTGTAAAATTATAGGAGTACTATAAAGTTGAAAGTTTTCCTCAAAAAATTGTGGTAATAATTTGCTAATAAAAGAAATTGAATAATAATTTTGGAATGGGACAAAATGATATAATTGACAAGATTTTTAGGACTGGTGGAGTAATAGTATATTTTAATTATAATTGGAATATTCATTTCATAAACAATCAATTAATACATTTCGAAACTTGAAATGAACGTCTATATCTTTAAATGCTTTAAATCGAGAAAGAAAATTATAAAATCAATCAGGTTCATGTACCTCAAATTCGATGTAATTTGTCTCTTTTAATATAATATAATTTTAATATCAATTTAGATAGAAAAAATTCAAATGTCAAAAAATCAATACACATATAAAAAGATAATAAATCAAGTTATCAAATTAAAGAGAAAAAATAAATAAAAAAATGAAAGCTGTTATGAACTAAATAGAACGAGAGAATAATAGAGAGAATGAGAAAATAGACGTGTATTATTATGAGGGTGGAGATCTCTATTTATAGAATACAAGATAGACTTATAGCTGCTAGGGTTTAGATATGGTCATCATCATATACATAGTAAATCTTATCTACAACACTCCCCCTTGATGGACCATCCCTAAACAGAAATTGTTGTCTCGTTAAAACCTTGCCAGAAAAACCCAATAGGATAAAAACTGGTCGAAGGAAAAAGAGTACAGCTGCTCCACCTCAATATAGTCATTCTTGATCCTTGAGTCGGCACATATAGATCTTGTGTAACAACTTCTTGAATGTTGACGTTGGTAATGCCTTTGTAAAAGAATTCGCTAGATTGTCACTTAAGCAAATTTGCTGGATGTTGATGTCGCCACTCTTTTGGAGATCATGTGTTGCAATGACTCTTTTATGAATCAATCTCAATGACTCATTTTCTCGTGTGTTGCATTGGATGCCTCGTTAAAAACCTTAACTAAGAAAACCCTTCGGGAAAAAACTTAGAAAGGAAAAAAGAGTACATATTTGACCTTCAGGGCCATTTGACCTTTAGGAGTCAGTCTAATATTCAAGATTATTTACAATTCGTTACTCCCCCTCAAGATAACAATCTTCAAGGTTATCTTTAAGGTCTACACTATTATGTGCAACACAAGTTTAACTATCTTCATAGAGAATAGCATGTTTGTCTCGAAGATAACAAAGGATGGTTAATACCATTTCAAATCCTCAAATTGCACATAAGTAAGGAACTTCTGACCCTAAAACATCTTTGTTATCTTCTATAGGTCTAAATAAGTCTCCATCCACTTCAAGTGATTGAAGCAACTATTAGGTAGCTATGTGGATGCGATATAATAACATCTCTTTAAAGACCTTTTAGATAGGTCGACTAGCGTAACTCCATCAGAGAGATGCTCGATCTACAGGTCGAGACAATTATTAGTTCAACCCAAGTCTTTTAATTCGAACTCCGCCTTTAGGCATGAGTTGATTTCATCAAGTACTTTTGTACATAATGATTCACATATCCTCTTCAGGAGGAATTTGGAGTGATGTGTTCTAATTTTGTATTCCGCGGACTTCTTATTTCTTAGCACCAATAAATCTCACGCTTCTGGCGTCAATGAGAATTGATTGATTTATTTTGTCTATGAGGAACTTTAGTTATATCTATGAGGAACTTTAGTTATGTCATGGTGCACATACAACAGATAAATCATATCTTAGTCACTCCTTTTGCACTTAACTTGATGAACTTCTGGTTCATAATACGTGAATCTAAATAATTAATCTAATGAGATATTTGCGACATTCAATCATTTATATTTCATATCTCACCCTAATGCCGACAAGGATGTGAGTTGGATTATAAAATCAACATATCAATTAATAAAATAATCCATAATGATTTGCCTATGTAAGTCATTAGGACGGAGTATACATATAAGTATTATGTTCTTCAGGAGTTTCAATCAAACTCAAGTCATCATTTTTGTACCATTCTGTCAAATGGGTACTCGTCGTTCTTATTATATCATATACAACTGCACTATTTCAGCCCTGACAATGACTTTTGCAATCTAATTGAAAATATCTTTTTGACTTACATGCTTTGAGCAAGTTAAATCCTTCAGGGATCTTTATATATATGTCACTATCTAGTGAATCATATTGATAGATATTTACTACATCCATAAGGCGCATAGCAAACCTTTTGTGACATAAACAGATTAATCAAATTATAAAATACAACGGCGTCTATTATGGGAGAATACATAATTAATTCCCGATCTTTGAGAGAAACATTGTATTATGAGTATTGCCCTATATCTCGTAATTTTTCATTTCTCTTTGTAATAAAGACACATTTGTATTCTTCGGGGATATACTTTCCGGATTTTGGAACTACAGGTCCAAATATTTCCGGCTTTCTAGGGAATATTAATTCACCTTGTATTACTTCTTTCATCTTTGGCCAATTATTTCTATCTTGACAATCTCTTATAGATCGTCGTTGAGGATCCTCTTTTATCATTTCAATAGTCATATTAGAAGGCGAAAATACCGCTATGCGTCCACGACGATATTTGATCTCTCCAATATTTTGAGATTTTAGTATTTTCAGACACTTGTAGTTCTTCAGGAACTTCATTTGATTGATTAATCATTATCGTCATTATTTGGTTCATATGTTGTGCCCCTTTTCATAGAAACTAAATTTATTTTAGAACCAATTGGTCGACCATATTTTTGACGAACGTTATATGTATTTGCTACCATTTGTACTTGTCCTTCAGGGACATTTATGTTGGTGGGGGTGTTTGTAGCAAATGTATAACATTGTCACTTCTTATATACATAAGAAAACATCAAGAAGTTGGTTTGCAATCTTTTGCAAGTGAACCTTTCGACTTCTTGTTCACATTGATTACTTCGGGAATCCAAATGTGACTAGTTGTTTCTTGTGTTTTTTGTTGGATGTAGATTTCACATTGATTACTTCAGGAATCCAAATGTGACATATGTTCTAACTAATGTTGGAAATGTTATTTTATCATAATAACAATTTTAATGTGAGACTCGTTATACGTACAAAACAATTTTGATTATGGACATGAGCAACTAGGTATTGAATCTCAATCCCAAGACAATATAATATCAAATCCTCTTCATGAGGAACTTGGAGTTTAATAAACTCACTCGCTTTATCAAGACAAACCTTCTTGATGGAATTGAGCTCGTTATTTTTGAAATTATAGTTCTACCAAGTGCTACATTTCTTATAGAAATCGAGCATTCATGGAAAGTAAGAGATTCTTCAGGATCTCTCTGCAGCGCCCATCTGAATTTTCAATTATGTTGCACATCATAGTTACTTGCAGATGTCCAAACTTATTATGTCAAAGCATAAAGCTCTTTTGAACTTCCGGTTCATGACATATTTTGTCTCACTTGTTTTTATGAATGTGTAATACATTCAAACAGGTAGTGTGATAACTTTTCTTTTGTTAGCTTCTGGCTCAATACAAAAGAATCACTACTTTCTTATATAATTTCAATATGCTAACCATTGCATATCCTTAAAACTCAAACATGTGATAGTAATGTTATTATCACGATATGATCATTCTTCAGAAATATAATTGCGCTACTTCTAGAGCAACAATTTAGTTTGTGAAATCAATAAATTGCAAATTTTGAGATCTACTGGATCTCACATCTATTCTTGAAAAGAAATTAAGACACAATAGGATATTGGAAATGCAATTGTCATTCATAGAGGAGTTCTTGCTACCACTCCATGTAATTAGGTAATACTTTAAATTATAACTAATATTCTTCAATAATATTAATTATGCTACTTCAGGAGCAACAATTAGAGTTATGAACATTTAGCATTTGCCAAAATCAAGAACTTGAATTGTTCTTGAAGAACATATAGTATTTTTTAGGAATACAAATTGTGTGTTACTTCAGAAGCAACAAATTAAGATTGTATGTATATATATAGGTATAAATAGTATGCAAAAGAAAAAATAAATTTGAGGTATATAGTAACTACATAGATAATATTAATAACTCTTCAAGAGTATGTAATATTCTACAGGAATATTAAATTGTGCTACTTCTGGAGCAACAATTAAATCGTTTCAATAAATAAGTTTGAATTGCTCATTAAGAGCATGTGATGTTCTTCCGAAAATATTAATAGTGCTACTTCAGGAGCAACAATTTAGGATAATATAATCATAAAAAATAAATAAACTTGAAATGCACTTCTGGAGCATGTAATATTCTTCAGGAATATCATTGTGCTACTTCTGGAGCAACAATTTAAGTAGTATATAAATATAGCATATAGATTATAAGATCTACATGATCTTGTATCATTTCTCAAAAATAAATTAAGTCACGAGTCATGCTCTTCAAAAGCATCTAGTATCTTTCGAGAATATTACTTATGGAAAACAAGATAGTATTTTACATATGAAATTACACCATGAATGACGCAAAATTATTGGATTAGTATTGCATGAGTAAGACATTCATGCCACTAATAAAAAGAAATATGATTTGGGACACACGTTATCCCTTGATAAGTTCTAGGATCTCAAAATTTTCCAAAAAAAAAAAAAAATCTTTCTTCATCTATAAATCAATTACGCAAAAGGGAATAATGTGATATACCTTTTTCCTTCACACAAAAGCTATCGGCGGAAAAAGGAAGTGGTCGGTTGGTAGTGTTTTCTCTTCTTACGTCTATCCTCAAGCACAATAACTTACGATGGAAAACGATTAGAGAAGACAAGGGAAGAAGAAGACGAGGGAAGAATAATTATAGAACATTCGTGTTGATAACGTGTTATGAACTAAATAGAATGAGAGAATAATAGAGATAATGATAAAATAAATGTGTATTATTATGAGGGTGAAGATCTCTATTTATAGAGTACAAGATAGACTTATAGCTGCTAGGGTTTAGATATGGTCATCATCATATACATAGTAAATCTTATCTACAACAAAAACTAAATAATCGAAGTATTATAAGTAAAAAAATAAGTTATCAAATTAAAGATACTACTAGCATACAGGAATTTAAGTTAATTATAGTTTTGGACAAAGGTTGTAAATAAGCGAACTAACCGATTGAAAATTACTTTTTCCATGTTTCCATGTAGCCGCCTCCCAAAACTGTTCCTGCTATCTTTAAACTTGCGCCCACGGGAGCCTCCTCGTTTCGTTGACATACGGTAGTACTCACATTTCAATTTTAGGGTTTTGTTTTACTTTCGATTGCCGGAGTGTGGTTATAATTTTTTAAGTTCAGCAGGGAATGGCGTACAGGCTTATGAGGAACGCGGAATCTGATGGGTGGGAGCGGTCTGATTTCCCACTTATATGTGAATCGTGCCTCGGCGACAATCCGTACGCCCGCATTTTATTTTTTCAATTTCGTGCTTTTAATGTTTTATTCGGTCGTTGTAGTCTGCTTTGATTGCGTTTATCTAAATATATGCCTACATAATTCGTTTTGACGTCGAGTTAGGGTTAAGCTGTATATCATGCTCGGTTGTGTCAAACAGGTTCGTTTGGTTGATGGCTTATTTATAATTTTCTTGGAATTTCCTTCGTGTTCTACAGTTTCCTGTTCGTGTAACGTTTAGCAAAGATTTTCAGATCACTCTTGGATGTGCTCTGTCTTTTGGTGTATGTGAAAACTTCTACTGTTTATAAATTTAATAGCATTCTCAATGTTCGTTTTATTCTTACTTTTTTAATCCGACGATAGTTTGAGCCTCACCTTTGAATAACCATGATTTCTCCTGACTATATACTTTTAATTTGGTGTAGACAAAAGCTGATTATGATAAGGAGTGTAATATCTGCACACGGCCATTTACGGTGTTTAGGTGGAGGCCTGGTCGTGATGCAGATACAAAAGGACTGAGATAAGCCGAACTTGCTGTAAGCTGAAAAACGTTTGTCAGGTTTGCCTTTTGGATCTCGAGTATGGGCTGCCAGTTCAGGTCCCTGATACTGCTCTCAGTATTAACTCTAACAATGCCATCCCATAGAGCGACGTGAATAGGGAATACTTTGCTGAGGAGCATGATCGCAGGGTACATTATCCTTCACTGAGAACCATGTTATCTTAACATAGATGTGTACCTTTTGATTTGATATCCAAAAACTTTGAGGATCTTCTCGTGCAGATATACAGATTGGGATTTGGGTTCATCACTGCGTATCTGATTGTGAGTTTGCTAATGAAGTGTCTGAAAATTATGTGCTGTTAGTTTGGTCATCTTATGTGTAACTTCTTGTGGGATATTAATGTTCCACATGGTATATTTTGCTTTTATTATTTGTTCTATGTTGTGTTATATGCTTGTTTTGCATGCTGGTGAGTTAGTACCCTAACTAATACATGGAGAAGATTTGGTTGATATTGGCATGGATCATCAATTGTGGAAGTTTGCTACTGGACTTGTTTGCTAGTTATGGGCCACTTTCTTCATTCTTAGTGCGCTTGAAATTTTGAAATTTATTTTGCTCTTCTCACGCGTAGTAAACTTTTTAATCCACATATTGCTCACTAGAAACTTGCTAAATGCAGGCAAGAGATGGTATAGATTATGATTCTTCTTTTGGAAAGGTTCGCTCAAATGATACTATCCTGAAGCTCCAGCGAACCACACCATACTACAAGAGAAACCGAGCTCATGTTTGCAGTTTTTATGTCCGTGGTAAATGTAATAGAGGTCTGGAATGCCCTTATAGGCACGAGATGCCTGTTTGTTTAATATGTGTTTTGGTATTAATAATCTTCACTTTTGAACATGATTGCTACTTATTTTGTAATTTTTGGATCTTGATAGGTGTTCTAGATGTGTAAAGCTTTCATATGAAAAGTGGAAGAAAACAAAGAAAAGAGACCAAAATCACTATTGAACAATGTCAGATTTAATGCCGGAGTGAATGTCGGGATGGAAGTCGGACGAAAAATAAAAAAATTAAAAAAAAGGGCAGTTTTGGAGGAGTTGGACGACAGTTTTTGAAAAAAGGATGATGGGGAGTTAGAAAAGGGGAGGACAGGATGCAGAGAGGGTGGACGCCATTCTTAGGAGGAGGAATCATCATCAACAACTTTTGGAAGAAAATCATCTGCAACTTTTGGGAGAATGAAGATAACATTTGAACAAGATTTGATATAGAAATTGAGAAGTCTTCTTATCTTTTCTTTTCAATATTTGTATTCGAATTCTCTTATGTTTTCTTAATTATGTCTAGTGGCTAATTCCCTTTGCTAGGGGTTAGGATTGCTTATGTTTATGGATGAACTTTAGCTTTTATTGGTTCATGTTCTTCTTCAATTTTCAAGTTCTATTATCTTGTGTTCATTACATGTATATGTTTGGCCAACATGTATGTGCTCTTTGGAATTAATTTCTTGTAACCCTCGAGATTGATTCGTGCAATAGATAATAGAATATATCCGAGAATAGTCACGAAAGTAGGTTAATAAGGATATAGCATGATTAACACATACGATTGAAATGGGTTCGTCTAATTTCTATACCACGAGAGTAGGTATAGCATTTATGCGAGCACGTCTTATCCGAATCGAGAGATTGTTTAAGATATAATAGAGTGCATGCCGTAGGATAGTTGAAGAACATAATCAATAGGTTAATTGAATTCCTAATCATAGCCCGACGCCCCTAGTTCTTTCTCATCTGTTTTTATATCATTTTAGTGTTTATCATTTTAAACATAATCATCACAAATTGATTTACTGTTTTAGGTTATTAGATATAATTTAAGTAGAGAAATCGTTGTCCCTGTGGTTCGACCTTGATCTTCCAAGATATATTACTACAATAGGACTAAATTCGTACACTTGCGAATAAAAAATTCCTATCAAAAACATTAAAGGTCATTACGATGGGTATGTTGGAAATATTTTTCTTACATAAATACAGTTGTTTAATAATGTATATACATGCATCAGCATAGTGAAGTCTGAACAATTAACATATTAGGGGCTTTTGAGCTTTTATGGCAGACTATAATTTGCTATCAGCTAAATGTAATGATATCATCTGTTATACATTATTTGGTATTTAGAATGGATGGTTTGTGTCTTGCAGAGTGAATGATCCAGTTGCAATGAAGCTACTAAACCAAGCTGGAGAAATGCCTTTTTTGGAGCCTCGTGAGTCGTGATGATCAGAGCATTGGAACCCTGTACATTGGAGGGCTTGATTCTAGAATCACCGAGCAGGATCTTAGAGACAACTTCTACGCCCATGGAGAAATCGAGTCTGTTAAGATGGTTCTCCAATGGGCCTGCGCTTTTGTGAGTTGCACAACAAGAGAAGGTGCAGAAAGAGCAGCTGAGGAACTTGCCAACAAACTAGTTATCAAAGGCTTGAGGCTGAAGCTACTGTGGGGCAGACCACAAGCCCCAAATCTCGAATCCAATGGCCCTGATGAAGCCAAGCAGCTAGCAGCAGTGGCTCACAGTGGGCTGCTTCAGAGGGCAGTCATATCACAGCAGACACAACCAACACCACCACAAATGCCATACTTTAACATTCCTTCTTCCACAGCCTCAGAGGAGAGGGCCCCCCTGGCCCCAATCACAACACAAGTGGCCCGGAGCAGCAACAAGGCCAGCAATATGGCTACTGGAGCATTGCACCTCCTCTGGGTCAATTTTTCCCTCCTTACTGTCCATCTTATGGCTACAGAATCGCCTCCTAATCAGCAACCGTATCAGCGTTGGATAGTGCCACCACCTCCACCCCTTCCAAAAAATGGGACATCACAGCAACCATGAGTGCTGCATTCAAGAATGCTTCTTGATTTTTCTGATCATAAGTGGTACATCATCATTCTTTTCCATTAGTTATTAGAGATATATCAAGTAGTTAGATATTGTGTGGAAATATAAATTGTAGATATGAAGATGATTATGATTTGAAGGCAATGATGAGTCTTAGATACTGTCTAACCAATTAAATTACTTCTATTGAGTATTAAACATGACCAAATGATGGATGTATTCATGTATGCTTCTTGCATCAGGTTTTTCTTCTAAATCCATTTATTGTCCAACTATGTCTGTTCAAGATCTTGATTTTCTGATCATAAGTGGTAGGTACATCACATCTTTCTTTTCCATTAGGAACAACTCAAGTTGTTAGATAGTGTGTGCAAATATAAATTGTAGATATGAAGATTAGAAGCAACAATAATTGTAATTGAAGTAATTGATGATGACTTTTTGGATACTGTCTAACTAATTAAATTAAATTACTTATATATGAAACATGACCAAATGATCAATGATGGATGTATCACTTTTGAACTGATTGCACTTTAAAATTAGTGTACTTGAAGGCACATGACATTCAACTTTGCCAACCACCAATATTTTGTTAATCTGTCCACAATCTAATCTATTGTGTATTTGATATTTTTGATTTAGGTTTTAGTTACGAATAAATGATGTTACCGCTAGTGCAATCGTGCTACATGTAAGATGTCATCCATTTATATGTGATTCTTGTTGATGTAATAAAATATGGTATAGGACATTTAGGTGAAGCTCATTGTTTTACCGAATAATTACGAGTAAATCATTCATCTACAATATTAGTACCATCAATTTAATGGTCCAACTAATTACTTGGCTTATTCTCGTTAATTATACTAAAACACTGGGATTTTTGTTGCAGACATCGATTTATTTTATAATGATATTATGTGTAAATTAATCTGTTAGATTAGTGTCAGGGCATCCTATGTTCGTCGTTTATTTGTATTTAGTAATCAATTTTATTCACCGCCGGAAAAAGGCAGAAAGTTACATGCAATAAAAATATCTATACTATTACACAAGGAATTAGTAGATAGATATATGAAAATTATTTAAAATTTATTATATTGATTGAATTAAGACAAAATGGAGCGAGGTTAGAAACGCACGTGCATAGGCATTCTTGGTTGCAGGGAATTGGCCAAGTAGCAAACCATGTTTAACAGTGTTTGTATGTATATGTAGAGGAGGGACAACACCTTCTGTTATCGACAAAAAGATCTGGCAGACATTTAATCGGTAAAATAAAATAAAAATTATATAAATCGTTCTACCATTTTTACTGTATCTTCAATTTTTTTTAGAATCGGCAACCGCTATTAAAAATATACTATATAAGTAAAAATGTGTGATGAGTTGTTACATTATAATCCCTACATCTGAAGTTAATAAAATTCTTGATGAATTGATGTAGACTTGTATAATTTCTCTGCCTTTAATGACTGAGTTGTATTGCTATTTTGGTAATTTGTGAGTTTAGCCGTCTCTATCTATCTATTTTGTAGGGTCATTAAATTAAACATGCAGCTGTAAATAGTAGTAAAAAAAACAAATTACATGGCTATAGTGGGTTGTACGTCATGTACAAAATTAAAAAAAGAAAAGGACAAAATAATTGAAAGTAATATACTCCCTCCGTCCGTTATTAATGTCATACTTTTCTAATTGAGTTATCTTACTATTATTATTTTTTTTCTTAAACTAGCAAAAATTATTCTTAAACAAAAAATGAAGTGACCCAAAAATACCTCTTACTTAATACTCATCCCCACATTATCATATTCTCTCTTTTCAAAAATTTATCTTTTAAACAATTTTCATTCCATTCCGTACTCGAAAATTTATACTCCCTCCGTCCCATTATTTGTGGCTCAATTGGTTTCGGCACGGGAATTAAGAGAGTAGATGATAAAGTATGAGAGATGGGTAGATGATAAAGTATGAGAGATAAAATGAGTAAAGATAATGAGAGAGTATGAGAGAAATGATGATAAAGTAGGAGAGAGAATGTAATAAAGTAGGAGAGAGAAGATGATAGAGTAGAAGATATGATAATAATTTTTTACCAAATTAGGAAAGTGACCACAAATAACGGGACACCCTTTTCGGGAAAGTGAACCACAAATAGCGGGACGGAGGGAGTAATTTTTAACTTTTTTGAAAATATAAAATTATTTTTTAAAATATAATATGAAAAAAATAGAAAAAAATCGATTGCCTCAATTATATCCTACAAAAATTTGGATAAATTTATATTTCTTCCACCAACCATTTCTAAAAAATTGTGCTCATTTCTTAATATAATTAAAACTCAAACACACAGTTAAATAAATTTTCTTAATATCCATGTCAAAACTAATTGGGACAGTAATAGCAGGAAGGAGTGAGTATTATGGTTGATGGTAGTTATTAATAATAGAGTTAGGAAAAGGCCCTTCAATCTGTACGAAACAGTCATGTTTCATTAATTTCATACCATATTTCTTGGATTAAATTAAATAATTTATTGATCAATAAATCATTAGAACTCAACAAATATTCACTAAACATAGTTACTAGATTGATTATCGAGTTAATTAATTGCTAAGTTTCGATTAAGCCTACTTGCGTAACGTCTCTCCAAAGTTTTTGCTTATAGCCCCCCCCCCGCCCCAATCCCCCACCCCCAGCTTGAATGTACGAAAAACTCTGTGCCCCCAAATCTCAGCCCCACACCAATAGACGCTCTCTTTCTTCCCACCCTCTCTCTCTCTCTCTCTCTCTCTCTCTCTAACTTCTTGCCGGACAATCGTGATTTTTCTCTCAAATTTATTGTTTGAAAACGAAGGTTTAAGTTCATAGAGAGTGATCTTGTGGGTAATGTGGTATATTTTGGTGACCGATTTTGTTTTCTTGAGCTGGATTTCTTGATCTTTCTTCCTTGTTGATACCTAAACGGCTTCTGAGATGTTCGGATTCTCAGCGGAATTCGTAATGTGATAGGTGGATTCTCACGTTCGGAGTGTAGATGTGTTATTGTTTGTGATGATGGTGGCTGCTGTATCCGGAGCAGCTTCAACAACTGGCCCGCAAAACCCCAAAATCGCTGCGGCGGCGGCGCAAGATGAGCGTTCTAGGAGACCGCCATTGCTGCCGTCGGAGAAAGATAACAGCAACGGAGTCGCAAATAGTCAAAGAAAACCTAAATCAAGAGTTGTTTCTTCTAGGTATATGTCACCTTCAACTTCGACTTCTTCGTCAAATTCATCCTCGGTTTCCTCGTCTTCTTCCTCTTCTAGGAGGTTTCCTTCTCCTTTACTTTCACGAGCTTCGACGCCGGCGTCGAATGGACCTACTCTAGGCCCCAAAAGGTCAATTTCCGCCGACCGGCGGCGGCCGGCAGTGTCCAGACCTTTAATGCCGGATTTCGATTCCAAAAACGGCAATGCTGCTGACGTTTCATCCGCGACGAAGCTTCTTGTCACTTCTACTCGGAGTTTGTCGGTTTCGTTTCAAGGAGAAGCGTTTTCGTTGCCGATTAGTAAGACTAAGGCGGCGGCGCCGTCGCCTAATTTGAGCAGTGCGAGGAAAGGTACGCCGGAGAGGAGGAGAGGGAGTACTCCTTTGAGAGGGGGGAGTGGAGATCAGGTGGAGAATTCTAAGCCTTCCGATCACAACCGTTGGCCTGCGAGGAATCGGATGGCTAATTCCTTATCTCGGAGTTTCGATTTCCGCAGCAGCGGCGGCGATAGGGCTAAGGCGATGGGATCTACGAATGCAATCCGAACGCTGCAGCAATTGATGAATGATGAGAGGAGGCCTTCTCTCGATGGACGGTTGAGTCTTGATTTGGGGAATTCTGACCTAATTCAAGCAGTTCAAGATCAAAATACAATTAGTAATGAACTATTTGTGCCTTCTGATCTCACTGCATCCGATTCCGATAGTGTATCTTCAGATAGTACTTCCGGAGTTCAAGAATTTGGCGTTGCTTCCAATGGCCGGAATAGGCATTCTCGTGGGAATGGGATTGCTGGTTCGGCTAGGTTTTGGCAAGAGACTAATGCTAGATTAAGGAGGCTGCAAGATCCAAGTTCGCCTCTATCATCAAGCCCTATCTCTAAACCGATTGTGCCGCCAAACTTGAGGAGGTCTTCGAGTGATGGTCGAACAATGTCATCCCCTGCTCGTGGAGCTATTAGGCCTGCCTCGCCTAGCAAGTTTATGTCACCGGTTGGATCATCTCCTTCGCGGGGGCATAGTCCATCTAGGATAAGAAATCCCGTTAGCACCATTAATAACAATTTCGTTGAAACACCTTCGGTTCTGAGTTTTGCGGTTGATGTTCGGAGGGGTAAAGTTGGAGAATGCCGAATTTTCGATGCACACTTGTTGCGACTGTTGTACAACCGGAACCTGCAGTGGCGGTTCATTAATGCTAGGAGTGAGGGAGTGATGTTGGTGCAGAAACACAGTGCAGAGGTAAGGATGTTTTCATTGGTTATTGTTTGAGAATGCCAAAGTGATTTCTCTGTTGTTGAAATTCAGTGAACATGCATTCTGTTTGAAATTATGACAAGATAAATTTGTTCTTGTGATAGTTGCTGCCCCTCTTATTTGTTCGTTTCACTCGCACTTTAAGAAAACAAACATAAGTCCCCTCAGGTAGCATCAAGCTGAGATTTCAGTTTTATGTAAGAAAGTTGGAGGAGGTAGCTTTTATACATTGTGACATTGTGTAGATTACGTTTTCTCACAATGACACGTGTAGAGTGAGTTTTCTAATGCGGAACTATTAAGTTCAAGCACTTCAGAAAAAATATGCATGTGAAGTTTGGAAAATAAGAAATGTTGGGATATAATTTCGGGACCTACAAGATATGAGGCATAAACCAAGGAAAGTTTTGCCTATATGCAATATATAACATTTTGGAGCTATGAGATCTGTTAAAGTGAACATCTCTAGTTATCATTGCTCATTTTTGCTTTAGAATGCACGGTTCTCTTTAAAAGGACATATGATCTTATTTAGCAAGAACTGATGAAAAAGGACATATACTTAATACCTTTGTTGTGAGTTCTATCATTTCAATTGAATCCCAGCTATGGGTTGATCTATTGAGTATTTTCTTCCATTGGAATTTCTATCTGCTAGGTCGTTTTTATTTTCCTTGTAAAAGTCATATACATGTTTTTCATTTCTAAAAATCATGTGTCGCATCGTTATTTTAGTGGAAGCTACTCCATCCTTTTTGTCAGTGTCATGCATCGTTATTCTGTAACATGTTGGTGTTCATGCATGAGCTGTCTGAGTTTGCCTAGCACAATGCTTTCTGATTTTCTTATAGTATGACAATATATTCTTGTACCATCCAGAACTCTTTGGTATGGCTGTTGCGTTGCTATGTTATATTGCCTTGGTGAAAGTTTATGATTTAATTCCTCCACTTATACCAGAAAAATCTATGGAATGCCTGGATAGCAATCTCTGACCTACGTGATACTGTCACCAGAAAAAGACATAGACTGCAGTTGCTGAAGCAAAAGTTGAAACTAGCTTCTATTCTAAAAGGACAAGTAAGCTTTATTTCTCATTTTTCTATTGATAATAGCAGAATATATTACTGAATCATTGCAAATTTTCATATTGGCATTGGCTTAAGAATGATAGGCAATCCCCCATGATTGGGATCTTTATCCTGAATTCTTTTCATTTGCTCTACTTACAATTCCATTCTTTGTACTGACATGAATTCAAGAATATGGTATTTGGTGGGTGAGTCGACGAATTTCTTTATCTGTTGCTATTCCTTATTCTCTTTTGCACCTCACTACCTGTCGTAAATCTGTCGTGAAAATTTGTTTTCACTCCCTTTGCTTGAGTTCTATGCTTCCCGCGTGCTAGACATCTCATCTGTAATGATATGGCTCCATCTTGGTATCATTCTGTTACCACTGCTAAATTTTTATTTGGACTTTCTCCAAATTCCCTATAGTAATGAAGTTAGTTTAAATGTTGCGCTTTTGAAACCTTAGAATTGCTATCTATACCTTCCCATTCAAGTCACTGCAATCTCGCTCGACTTTTGCCTCTGCCTTTCTGCATATTAGAACTGGTTCAGAAATATTGGCTTCCTAAATGAATAACTCTTGAAACTAGTGATTTGGTAACCTGGCATTGGTAGGATCAACTATTAGGGAACTGATTACTATTCTTGACTGATCGAAAGCCATTAATTTTGTAGTGTTTCACAAGTTAAATAACTTGTTGCAACCATTATTCCACTGCTGCAGTTTATGAATCTGTGTTTTAGTAATCTTGTTTGTACATGAATGAATGTGAAAGTAATGTGATGTCAGTTGATATCTTTTATCCGTAGATGACCTTATTGGAAGATTGGGCTTCTCTAGAAAAAGACCAGTCAGTTTCTCTGCTAGGAGCTATCAAAGCTTTAAAAGCTAGCACTGTCCGTCTTCCAGTCATTGGAGGAGCAACTGTATGCCTCTATCAATCTTTTCAGTTCCAGAAAACCAAATTCTTTATCTAGTTTGAATGTAGTTAATGCCTTTTTCAACCATGATAGGCCGATGTTCTAAGCTTGAAGGATGCTATAGGTTCAGCTGTTGATGTTATGCATGGAATGGCATCATCAATCTGTTCCCTTCTGCCAGTGGTAATCTTATTCTTACTTTCAGTTCAAGATTTTATTTGCCATATGCTGAAATAGTAAAACTGTTCCCAGATTGAGGAAGCGAATGCTTTAGTGACAGAACTTGCACAAGTGACTGCTAAAGAGCGAGCTTTACTCGAACAATGCACATATTTTATTTCCTTGCTAGCAGCCGTGCAGGTAAATCCCTCTTCCCAGACGCTCATTTTTCTCATATGACTATTTACAATGACACGGATGGGGTCGGAATAACAGGTTAGAGACACTAGTTTGAGAACGCACATAATACAACATAACTGTGTACGATCAGCTTAACAAGAGACGTAGAACTGATTTCAACTAGATGCTAACACGTGGAGGCAGCAGCCAAATGGGATTACACGACTAGTCTTTTGGCTCCTCATTCGCCATTTTTGCAGTGCATCGCTCTCTCACACCAGGTATCCAAACCACTAATTAGCTCTACACACGGCTTTCTTCTCTGTTTTTTTTCCCTTTTTCCACCGTGTTTGTTCTTGGTTAGGGAAAGTAGGAAACATATGTATATATGTAATATTCTTGCTCTGTTGATCTTAGATTTGTATGAATATGCTGTTATAGATGAAGGGAATTGCAGCATCTCAATTTGTGAGCTCCTTCAAGATTATGGTTGCTGATAAATATATGCATATTCCGTAGTTTCTGGGTTACGTGTTCTTCCTCGTTATTTGAGTTCTTGAAAATTTTCCATGTATGGCTCTAGCATTATAGCCATACCTTTCATGACTAATTGCTTTCTGATGGTGAAATTTTAACAAAGTGGTGGGAGAGGTGTAGTTTTGCTGGATGAGGAAGCAACTTTCTCTCTCTCTCTCTCTCACTTCAGATATCAGCTTTAGCTGAAAAAGACAGAGGGAGAGAGGTTTTGGTGTAAGGTAGAAAATATGCAACTTGTGTGGAAGTGCTGTTTCATGTAGTTTTCCCCTATTTCTTGCCTTTTGACAACTCAAAAGTCAAGTATAAACCCTAACCCTAGGGAAAGTGTTGCAATAAAAAAGACCAAGTGTCATTCAAAATATTAACTTTGTGGGACACACAAAAAGAGAGAAGAGATGTGAATGAAATCAATGGAATTATTCAAAGTAATTTTTTTTTTTTTTTTTTTTTTTTTTGACGAGGAACCCGCACAGGGTAAACCTCGCTCCTGTGCAATAGCCTCCAAACCACACAGAAGAGTTAAACCACCCTTAATTTGACAGGGTGACAGACTCACACATAGCGTGTCCAGTGGGAATTACGACCTGCCTGGCCCTGCCACCCACATTCACCGCTATGCCATCCCAAGGGGACATAATTTTGATTTTTTCATTTTTATTATAAAGCATCATAGCATTATTGAATGTTATAAATAGGGATGAATTCAGGAAGCATGTGGGGCCGTACCTCCTACAAATCCAGCAGAATTCTAATTCTGATATATACTTTTCAAAAAATTATTATTTGGTTTCCCCTTTTCCAAATTGTCTAATTTTTTTAATCTTAGATCAAATCCTTCTTATACTTAATTCACAACAAAATGGTGTATAAAAATCTATTTATTTCATTAATTTTCCCATGGAGAAAATTATATGGTCATTATTAATAATGACCATATTGTAATCAAACAACCATCTCAGAACATGAAAAACCATATTGTCATGTAATAAAACATGTGATCTTTTACTACGTACTTATTACACAATTATTGTTTTCGGGACGTAAATTAAGTACTGACATATAAAGCTAAATATAGTAACACCAAACGTATAATGTAAAATAAAAATTCATGATTATTTTTATCAGACATAATTACAGGAGTACATTAACTACTCAAAAGAAATCAAACTCAAGATTCAGATTAATTTGCAATCCGATGAAGATAAACAAGTAAAAGAAAAAAAAAAAAAGAATTCTCAAGAAAATAGCTGCAGAAGCTTGGTTTCACGTCCATGGCAGCTTCGCTGCAGATCCTGGTGACACAAAAACCCGCTCTCCAACGTCGTCGTTTCGGACTCATCCGACGGACTAGCCGGTCTCTTCTTCTCATTGCGGCGGTTGACTCTCCCTCCGGCCGTCATTCTCCCCGGCATCGCCGCCGTCAACCCGAGCTCAGTGCTCTCATGATTAACATTGAGCCTCATGTTTAAATCTCGCGACGCGTACAAATCGTCGTTATTAGCTCCGTCCAAATCCGGCAAGGATCCGAGAACTCCGCCGGCGAGCACCGTCTCCACCGCCGACTGGCACACGTGCCAGTTACCCGTCCACAACAACCCCACGGCTCCGTTCACCGGATTCACCGTCCGCCCACACGCTTCGAACAGTAAGGACTGAAAAAGCGCTGCAAATCGAAGATATTTATCAGCGCGCTCCGATTCAATTAAATAAACCAAAATCAAATTCGTTTAAATTAAATGGAATTAACACCAAATCGGAGAGAAGTGAAATAGGTAATTACCTGGGCGTTGCGATTGGGGGACGGAAGAAAGGAAGGAGATTAGACCGGCGCGGCCGAAGAACTTGGCGACGAAAAGTGTGGCGTTGGATTGAGCTTGCGGACTATCAATGCACTGCAAACTTTGCCTCAAAATGCAGTTGTCGTTGCAGCCTTTACGGAGTATTCTGCAACCGTTGCAACTCATGATTCTTAATTCACTTTGCGTAAAATATATACTTCTTCTTCTTCTTCTCCGATCACTTCGGAATGGAGAGAGAGAGAGAGAGAGTCTTTGAGGGAGGGTCAGGAGAGTGAGGATATATAAGGGGGGGAGAGAAGATAAGAAAGTTATGTGATGCGGAGACAATGAGAAAAATACTTAGGGTTATTAATTACATAGATTAATAATAATGATAAGTGTAATCATAATTAATAATTTGAGGTGGGCAGGCGTTGGGTGGGGGTTCCAAAGGTGTTGGGCCGAACATAACGGCTCCGTGTCCCCGCGAAAGGCTGTTCATTTTCGGTCTCCGCCCCTTTCCAATTTTTTTTCTTTTTTTTTAAAAAATAATTTTTACTAATTTATTTTAAATAACGATTGTGAATTTTTTTTAAAATTATATTCCAATGATTAGTGAGAAACAATTTTGTTACGATTGAGTAATCGATAATGGCAAGTGAAATTGTTACATATGTAGTGTTAAATCCCAGAATTTTGTCCTTTGGATGCCATGTAAGGGCTTGTTTAGGTAAGATTCCTTATGATCTGCACAGTTTAGTGTGAGAAAATTATGAGTCATCTCTCACTACCTTCACCTCTCTCTCTCTCTCTCTCTCTCTCTCTCTCTCTCATCCACTCACTTTACTTAATATATTATATTCACATTTCTTTGGAAACATCTGAAGCCTAAGTTGCAGAATTATGGATGCTGCATGCAAACGTCACACTATATCCATCCATTATTAGATAAAATGATTAATCATGTGAAATTATATCTGCTCGTCATTAGTTAATAGTAAAATTATACACATATATACAAACTGGGGTTACAAGAAAATTGGCACGCGGCATGCCTTGTTAATAACTAGATTTAATAATTAATGTTTCTAAGGTGAGCAACTGTAAATATAGGATTCATCGACATGGTAATATTACTTTGTATAGTTTTAAATAATCTCATCAAATTACGTGGATGAGAGGGAGAGAGATTGCAATCTTGACATTGTAATGCATGACAGAAATGCCAAATTTGAAACTGTAGATGAATAATATTTAAAGTCAAATTTATTTTTGTCTTGCTAAAGAACGCATCATCATATGTTCCTGGCTTTTGCCGCTGTGTGGAGGCCTTCAAATATTCTTATCTTCATAACGATGTTTCAGAATAACTAAAACGATCGCTAGATTCAGTCATTCAGATAGTATATGATAATTAAACTAATTCTATCTTGCTATTTGCAGTTATCGTTTTATTAATTTGTGACATGAAGAAACATGCCACTACTATTCATAGTTGTGTTACGGTTAAAAATATTTATTCACATTTCCAGTAGTCGACTATAGATTTTCCTCATTAGTTAAAAAGAATGGGTAGTTTAATCCTATCTATGCATGATGAGTTTCACATAGGGACAAACAGATTGTTTCAAAACCGGCTAGCTTTAACATAATTACTACCAGTTATCAAATTAGTATTGAACACATATAATTGTTTGATTACTACATTAATACTATATTGGCTTTCCCTATTGGAATATACAACTAATGATAATGGATTCTGATCTCCAAATATGTGTGAGTGGACCACTTACATTAAGTTCTTCATCAATCCAACATAATATATTTTTGGGTGGGGGGTGGGTTGGGGGGTTGTCACTTTGGCCTCTTGGTTGCAAGATTTATTGTTGGCCTTCCATGGAATAGAGAGACAAGTTTACCACAACAATTTTTAATTCTAATATATGATATTAATTTTTGAAAAAGGTCTGTGTCCAAAGATATTTTAATCTCGATCATGATTAATTTAAGCATGAATTAGTGAAGCTTATAGATGTTTATCTCAGTTAATTGTTTATAGTTCACTAGTTTCTCAATGTAGTGTATGTAATCGTATTGCATAACTGATGCAAGGAATTATGACTGTGGCAGCCCCACGAAATTAGCTAATGATGTAATTAAGTTAACTTTCATGATGAGATGTATTTCTATTTGTTTTTTTTGTGGAACAAGGTCTTTGGATATGCGGAAAATGGTGAGGACAAAACTAAATTTAAGAAATTAGATATAAAATTGTGACGATTATTTCAAAGTTTTCTGATCTTATGGATAAGTCTTTGTTATATTATATAAGAATGTTATTGTAGTTGCGTAAAAAAAAGTGTTGTTTGTATGTGTCTGTGCTGATACTAAATAATTTCAAATGTTGGTTTTTTCGCAATAAGTGATTTTTCATCATCCTCCGAGATCCTGAACCTAATTAACATGAAAAAAATACAAAACTATGTGGGCTTTTACGGGTTAATGGGCCTACGTCCCGTGGGCTTACTTTAAGCATCTACTCATAATTCTACATCTAATAATTGCCCAATTCCGTTCCCAATAACCACAACCTCCGTTTTTCTTTCCAAAAATTAATTAAAATACAAATTATTATTTTATTAGAAAGTCCTTCCTTCAATAAAAATACAAGTCACAACTCACAAGAAGGGTGCAGAAGGCCAAAACATCAACTCAATAGCTATAAGCTTTAACTGGAGGCAGATAACAACCTGGAGCTCCTCATATCCTCTCTCTCATTGCAGTTTTTTCTTCATCACTGCTAGCAAATCCACATGAAAACTACCACTAATATATGTTTTCACTGAGTTAGCAACTTTGAGTCGCACGCGACAATCTTGACTGACTCAACAGTTTCCTGGCCTTCCTCGCTTTTAAGCTGAGCATTTTGTAGAATGAAAGTCCAGACATTGTCACAGAATCGGTAGGTATGAAGATGTCCCTGCAGCAACAACATGATGGAGAAAGCAAAAGAGCTGCGTTATGAACCTTACTATAATCTATTTAAGGGTTTTGAATAAGAATGAAAACTCAAAACGGGACCAAACAAGAGACAACTCAAAACGGGAAACAAGAAAGCTATACAAAGAACAACTGCCAAACAAAAAGATTGTTCTCTACCATCAGTTGACATCAGCCTCTCTTTCAAGTCACTTCAACTAAATTTAAAAAATGATCAAAGTCAACAAGTCCTATATAGAAATTTAACTAATAGCATAAACAGATCAGTTAGTGATCTATGATATGATCCAAGAGCTGCAACAACCTATTATCTATATGCATTACACTAATATACCTCTTACTTTGAGATTATATTGGTCATATCCCAGTAACATGAAGAGAGAGTGTTTATCTACATCTAAACCACTATTAACAATCTTGCTAAATATCTTGACTAAATACAAGTTATTCAACAGAGTGAGTGATAGAGAGATAGTAATACTATCAACATAGAGGCAATCAACTGGTTTTCAGCTTCAACCAATTGATGCACTGTGGGCACAACCGTCAAAATATACAATCAAAAGCATAAAAAGGACGAAAACTGAAAGTGTTAGCTTTCACTCTATCAGCATATTCATTCAGTCATAAGCAACAAACAGGCAGGAAAGAACTAACATGGGAGTAGCTGAGTAGCTACAAACTTTGATTTATAAAGAAAATCTATTCACCTTAACGGAAACCTTGCTCTTCACCTCAGTCTCCAGAGCTTCAGTCATTGACTGCAAATCGAGGAAGCATCATTAAATACGATTAACGTTTGGAGCATTAATTGGAAAAGTTTACTATGTTTGGTTAAACAACCTCGAACCTGATCTCAAATCTGTTCACAAGAGTGAATAATGATTAAGAATAATCAAATAAACCAAAAATTGATAACCTTGTCGAATTGAATTAAAACTTGAATAGCGAGTTCAGGACTCAGATCTCCGCCAGAAACCATCTTATCCAAAGTCTCAGTCAAACACATCCCGATAGTAGATCTACGATACAGCTCGAAGGTCGCCATTCTTCTCCAAAAACAGTACTAATGCATTACACCCACACTATCAGAATCAAAGTGGCAAATAAACACTCTTAATCAAAACCAACTTCTCGTGAACATAACAAATCAGAAAGAAAAAGAATTACACAATTAAGTATTTCTATATACCGCTCGCTTGATTGATCAACTTCCTGATCCAACAACCTTTGTACAGATTCTGCGCGTTCGAAGAGTGAGGGGGAGAGACGAAAAAAGAGAGGGAGAAGAATTGGGGCTTTTATACCCTAGTTTTTAAGATGGAGGGATTATACAGCAAGCGCAGGTAGAGAAATGAGAAATTGGAAAGACTATATTACCCCTGATGACTATTCATTTTTTATTGGGTTCCACTGGGATCATAAACTCTAAGCAGGGACACATCTGGACTTGCGCGTTAGCCCATATTTCAGAGGCCTAAGCCCGTTTAAACTGCGGGCTCTATTGGGTCGCTCATCGGGCCAATGTATTATTTTGGGTCGGGTATCTCGAATTGTATTGGGCCTAGATATGTTCCCTAGTGGTTAGGCCTCTTAATATAATAATAATAATAATAATAATAATAATAATAATAATAATAATAATAATAATAATAATAATAATAATAAAACTAGATATTATTAACAGAGAGGAAAATTCATTATCAAATAACGGACAAAAGAAGTAGAAACTCGGAGTATGAAAATGACAACCACCACATTCCAAGCTACAAAAAACACTTTACAAATCCAAGTTTGAATATTTTTAAGATAAGTGACACGTAATATTTTATGTAATTATTAAAAATCCTGTCATGTTACTACTTGCAATGCGTTTGGACGAGAACGTGCGAGTCGTTAGGAGAGTGGCCAAAATAATAAAAAACTGCATGTTCAAATTGTTGAGCTGGAATTTTTGCATTCTTTATAGTTATCTGAGTTTGTAGCACATTGTATAATGAAGAGGATTCAGAATTAGCGAGAAAGACAACAAAATATGTAATTTTGCTTATGAAGAAAAAAATTTCAAAAAAAATACACGAATCGAATTTCGACACGATATTGAGCTTTCGTTCGCTAATAACCAATCTTATATATTATTAAAGCAGCAACCCATTTTTCACTATTCATTCGGTCACTTCGTATACCTCCTCCTCACAAAAATTCTGTTCAGCCTCAAGCTACGCAGCTACACAGCGAAATACGTTTGCCCTGGCGTTTCGACAGGATCTTCGGCGCGTGCAGGGCGTCGTCGCGCGTTCTCCGCCAGTCCCGAGACGGAATCCGCGCGCTTACTTGGTCCGGACGCAATTCGATTCTACCATACTGTTGCAAGGTATGCTCTCAAAACCCTAACTCTCGAAGACGTCCCCGGCCGCGAACATGCTCCCATCCATTTCGTCTGCAACTCCTGGATGTATCCCGCCGATAACTACACCTCCGATCGTGTTTTCTTCGCCAATCATGTAATCATCTCTCTCTTCCTCTTTTTTTATCTTTCTCTAGAAGTGGGTTGTGGAAACGGGTCGCGGAGGGGGTACGCCAACGGCAAGCAGGATCCGACGCAGGCGGTGGCGTCTGGAATATTTCAGATCAACACGGCGGTTTCCACATTCCAGCGCCTCGTTAATACTCTTGGGACGCCCAAGGATACGCCGGAGCTCAGGGAAATGTTAGTGTGTTTTTCTCTTTATTTTTATTTCTTATTTTTCGGAGCTGATTTCTATTGAATTTATGTGGTGTGTTTTTCGGGATAATTCTCAGAAGTTTGTTTCTTGATTGCAGATCGTATTTGAGTTTGAGATTGTGATATGTTGGCTGATTGTTTATCCATGACTAGCAGAATTAGGCACCTTAAGTTGAAAATCCAATCAAGAATTTGGTAAAAAGTGGTTTCAACTTTTGATAATGAATAGCTAAATTGAATTTATAGTATGGAGGAATTTGGTTTGGCCACAATTAGCTCTCTTCTGGTATATGTTTCGTTTATGCAGCTGTTTCTATATAGTGATGCTGTAATTTTCTTATTCTGCTTTTACTCAATTGCAGGCGTAAAACTCGGTTGCATATTGGACTGCTGGTGAAGGACACCTTAGATAAACTTAAGCAAGCTAGTGAAATCGACCACCATGTTGAAGTCAGTGTAAGTTTCTTCTTTTGATCTAACCGTATTATGTCAGTTTGGACTTTGGGTAATTCATATCTCATCTCCTATAACTGTTACTGGTCATCTTCATGATCACCTGATAGTCCGGTCCATCAGCGAGTATATTCCTAATTGGTTGTTCGTCGTGATTGGCGTTCATGTCCCTGCAGGCAAGCAAGAAAATCACATATGCCAAACTTGCAAAAGACTTTTAAGCAGTATTGAAGGAGTTTTAGAAGGCGCAGAGGCTTGCCGCCGAGAGAGAAACTGCTTATACTCCTTTTGCTCCCCAGGTAGTTCTTCCTTCTAGGTAATACTACATTGTAGTATATATGATGGTTTATAGTAAAACTGGTTCTAATATTCCTCTAAAATGGAGGATAGATAATGTGGGATGTTAATGTTATAATAACTGGCGAGGCTATCCGGACTGGTTGCGGTGGTGCGGCCAACGGGAATCGTTGCGCCTCCAACAAAGCTGGCAAGTTTCCGGCTCGACTCGTTGAAGTCCAGCGGCTATTGTATCAGGCCGAGGAGCGCTACAAGCCTGCTGGAGTGGTCGAGCCAATGACCAAAATAACTCTGGGTAATTATTTATTGGTTACGTATTTTTGATAGAAGATTTTTTCGTGTGTTTTTGGTTAGGGTTAGATTCTTGAATTGGAAAATCTTTAAAGAATCATTTTTATTTTTTATTTTTTGTGAGGATAGATAATGTGGTAGACAATGATAAACCCTAAACTTATCGTTTGATTCTTATCGTTTGATTTAGCTTATCGTTTGATTCTTTTGGTTTCACGAGGTAGAGAATGATAAACCCTAAACTGTTTTGCTAATGTTTTCGGTTACTCGAGAGCTTTATTATTTGGGAGTTGGGATTATTGACCCTGCAAAACAATTATCATTTGGAACATCTCTACCTCCATGTTTCTGTACTTATATTTTGTAAATGCTTCAATTCCCTTTTAACTTTTGTTTCTTTTCCGGAGTAAAGTTTATGGAAAAATATTTTATTATTCTGTCTGTTTCTGAGCCACTCGATTAAATGTTCATTTTGCCTTGCAGATCATGTTAAAATAAGCTATGTAAACAGTGGTGGATCTGGAGGGAAAAATTTCAACCAAGGTATGCATATATGGTACCTCATTTTTCAATGCTAAGTTGACTTATGTGCATTAATATCATTTCTTTATCAGCAATAAACACAAAGGTGGACATGAGGTTTAATGTGAATAAATACACTCTGGCTCTATGAAAAAGTGAGAGAAAGGATCTTTCAGATGGTAAGTTGTTTTTCTGCTTTTGTTCCATGTTGATGAGGTTAAATTCTCTGTTTTCTTCACTATTGTTAATAGTTTTTTTTACTTTACATAATTTTTTTGGTGAGTTTATGTTTTGTCCGTTTCTGTGCTATCTAGATTGTCAAAATGGGCATGGAATATTTAGTGGCATCTCTTTCCCTTGTCGACAATTTGGAATTAAATGACAAAAATAAAATGAAATCTTGATAATGACCAAATGGCTGCCATTGGAATATCATTATTTAAATCTCAAAAGTGGAACATTTGCAGTTTATCTAAGGCTTAGTAAGGGATTGTGCATGCATGATTCTATATAACTTGATGTTCATCAAGGTTAGATGATATCCTCACCTAAAAGCACGGGTTTTTAGTTTATGATACTAGAAAGCTTAGTCTTCTCTTTGTGCTACTGTGTAATTAAATGGAACTTCTTTTTTGTTCTTTCATTTGCCACCATCCCTTTTGGCATCTTGATGTTCTCTACTGTCGTCACAAGCTTTTTGCCATTCGGTTACAAATTCACAATCTTAATGTCTTCTTAATTAGTTGTTCTTTTTTTCTTCCCATTCTCCTTACTTTGTTATGCATCAAAATGGATGGTCTTACATATGATGCTCTCTTATTCTTGGTGACAAACTATTTAGAAGGTTGCTCGCTGTTAATGTAGTCCAAAATTTGAAGAGCAAGTTCCCTATGCCAATTTTACTCTACTCCAGTCTTGCAGAAGCTGCAATACTCTTCAACACCTATACACCAGATTAAATATAAAAAGGAAATCCCATTTATGGGTCAAATATTAAAATGTGCTTCGTTTTGTATTTTTTTTAATTGGTTGGGGATAGAACTCATTTAGGCCCTAAACTATTGTCCTGGAAAAAAAATGTAGCCCTTAAAATGAAGTTTGACTTGTTTAGACCCTGCTTAACCATTAAAATTGGGGCATCATGGCACTGTTTTCCAATGAATGTTAGGGGCCATGTTGTACCTTTGTAATAGTTGAGAGGTCTAGACATTCCAAATAAGTATTACTGTTTAGTTTCCAATATAATTTCAGGGGTTTATAATTTTTTTTTGAAATTTGGGAAGAAGATCGAATTCCAGTCAATTAACCTTACAGAGGTAAGAAATATATAGCTTCTGCTAATTTATATTTAATTTAGATCTAATTATAACTGTTAATGGGTTTCATAAAAACTATATAGCCTGTTAAAATAGTTAATGGAATTTCTGAACCATGTTTCTGTAAGCATAGGAGAATCACCATCCTACTAGATAAGTAATGAGTCTTTTGTTGGTTTCTCATCCACCTTTAAGAAGTTAGAACTAAGAAGCCTCTGAACTGATAATAAGGCCTCAATCTAAGACCGAGCTGATCAATAATTTTGATAGAGAAAGAGGAATACTATGGGGAATTGGGAATAATATTAGCTAATAGAATGGAAACTATTAGGAACACTATTGAAATAACTTATGGTTTCCTTGACTAGCTAATTTATCTCTTACCTTATGTACAGATAAAGACGCCTTTCTGTGAAATGGGGATGTCTATGTGTCTTCCCGCCTTATCAAACTTCTCTATATGTCTTCCCGCCTTATTGCAAGCTTTTCTGAAACTTAAATTATCCTCTTGAGAATTGTAATTGAAGGTAGAGATGCATATAATATCCATATTCTTTCAATGAGATTGTTTGCAAAAGGAAAAAAAGTATCACAGTTAATTAGCTTGATGACTACTTTGAAGTTTCATTATGCATGTTTTTTATATTTAGTCTAGAAACTTTTGATGCTTACTCGATCACGTTATAAAATCATAGCACATGACATCATAAATAAAAAAATTTAGTCTAAGTTTGGTTTAAAGAATTGATCAACTTAAATTACAAATGTGGTTGGTCTAATACTTTTGTAATATCATTTCCGGATTATATATGATATGTTACATGCACGATTCAAAGGACATAATATGTAGTTACAGACAGTGAAATGCATATACGTTGATGTACTTAATTTTCAAAAAAATTCCAGCATTCTAGAATCATTTAGCAGTAATGTCATCTCTGCACATGTATTATATTTGTTCATGTGAATTGTTAATGGTTTAGGGTTGATTGATTAGGCGTATCTTCCGAATCAAACTCCAGCTCCACTAAGGGCACTATGAGAGGAGGAGTTGGCGATATTTTGTTCTCCCTCACCTTCTTCTCCTAACTCTCGAAGACGTCGACACGCTACCATCCATTTCGTCTGCAATCCCTGGGTGTATACACCTTCGATCGTGTTTTCTTGCCAATCATGTAATCATCTCTCTCTTCTTCTTTCTCTATCTTTCAATTTCAATTTGTGATGTTAAGAGTTCGCAATCACATCCTTTATTTATCTATTATATTAGAAATTCAATCTCTTAGAAATTTGTTATGGTGGCTCGATCCGTTCGTGTCCTCCGTATGCCATTGCCGTGGACTGGTTGCGGTGGTGCGGCCAACGGGAATCGTTGCGATTCCACAAAAGCTGGCAAGTCTCCGGCTCGACTCGTTGAAGTCCAGCGGCTCTTGTATCAGGCCGAGGAGCGCTACAAGCCTGGTGGAGTGGAGCTAAACTCTCTCATCATCTCTCTGAATGTGTCTGCCACAAGGTATGTTGCGTGTTTCTACACGGTTTAGGGTTTGTTCTGTAGTTACGCATTATACTGCAGAACGTTGAATGTTTTTGTGTGGATTAGGCGGTCTCAATATGAATTGCAAATTTCTTCCTGAAATAGTAAATTACTCACTGAAAATGACTGCATCAATGTAATTGAGTTCTTGAGTGATTTTGATTTCTGAGCGAGATTTCAAGTAGCATTTGATATTATGGAGTATCAAAAAGTATTTAACTTTCCTGTTCAACTGGCTGTGACTTATTGAAGAAACTCTCACTGTGTTTATCACTCTTAGTTTCGAGGTCTTTAGCTGGGTCTGTGGCTTGGATGTGCTTTGATGTGTAGTTTCTTGGTGCAGATTGTAGAGAGTGATATAACTCCTTTTGCAGACTGCAGTAGCTTGATTGAGGAAACGGAGAAACATAAATTAGATGGAAAATGGTTTGCTAAGCAGATTAAAAGATAAAAAATCAGGTGATGTTCATACTCTGATATGCGGAGAAAGGATTGATTTGCAAAACCTCTATTTATGGTGTTGTGGAGTTTGATTTGATTCTCTTTATTCTATTCTCTCAGATACATTTGGCGATAAAATGGCATTGCATCATTTAACCAAGCGATATGTTGCTTTAAAAGTTATATATTTCGGGCAGAGGTACATATTCAGAAATGCTTGCAATTCATTTTGTAGTTCTCTTTAATTTACAGTTCGTGCCGTGATAAGATCATAAGGGGGAGCTTTTCCAGACATGATTGTGAGAACATGTTAGTGATACAGGAGAGAGCCTTCTTCCTTAGCTTACAATGGATAGATTATATGTTAAAGATACTTAACTTCAGATCAATGGACATCTTTTTTATTTTACTGTTTTCAGAGATCTATTGTGATGGACTGGATAGCTTTTGATGCTATTCAATAGGAAATATAGTCCATAAAAGAAAGAAATAATCATTGATGAATCCTTAGGTTCCCAAATTGAGAATCTATTAGTTACACAACAATTTGATGCAACAGACATTTTATTTTAAATATGCTTCACAAGTTTGATATCTGAGCGAGATTTCAAGTAGCATTCGATATTATGGAGTATCAAAAAGTATTTAACTTTCCTGTTCGACTGGCTGTGACTTATTGAAGAAACTCTCACTGTGTTTATCACTCTTAGTTTCGAGGTCTTTAGCTGGGTCTGTGGCTTGGATGTGCTTCAATGTGTAGTTTCTTGGTGCAGATTGTAGAGAGTGATAGAACTCCTTTTACAGACTGCAGTAGCTTGATTGAGGAAACGGAGAAATAGAAATTAGATGGAAAATGGTTTGCTAAGCAGATTAAAAGATAAAAAATCAGGTGATGTTCGTACTCTGATATGCGGAGAAAGGACTGATTTGCAAAACCTCTATTTATGGTGTTGTGGAGTTTGATTTGATTCTCTTTATTCTATTCTCTCATATACATGTGGCGATAAAATGGCATTGCATCATTTACCCAAGCGAAATGTTGCTTTAAAAGTTTTTTATTTCGGGCAGAGGTACATATTCAGAAATGCTTGCAATTCATTTTGTAGTTCTCTTTAATTTACATTGTGGGGTGATAAGATCATAAGGGGGAGCTTTTCCAGACATGATTGTGAGAACATGTTAGTGATATAGGAGAGAGCCTTCTTCCTTAGCTTACAATGGATAGATTATATGTTAAAGATACTTAACTTCAGATCAATGGTCATCTTTTTTATTTTACTGTTTTCAGAGATCTATTGTGATGGACTGGATAGCTTTTGCTGCTATTCAATAGGAAATAGAGTCCATAAAAGAAAGAAATAATCATTGATGAATCCTTAGGTCCCCAAATGGAGAATCTATTAGTTACACAACAATTTGATGCAACATACATTTTATTTTAAATATGCTTCACAAGTTTGATATCTGATCGAGATTTCAAGTAGCATTCGATATTATGGAGTATCAAAAAGTATTTAACTTTCCTATTCGACTGGCTGTGATTTATTGAAGAAACTCTCACTGTGTTTATCAAAAAGTATAAACAAAAAAAATTAGTCTAAGTTTGGTTTAAAGAATTGATCAACTTAAATTACAAAGGTGGTTGGTCTAATACTTTTGTAATATCATTTCCGGATTATATATGATATGTTACATGCTCGATTCAAAGGACATAATATGTAGTTACAGACAGAGAAATGCATATACGTTGATGTACTTAATTTTCAAAAAAAATCCAGCATTCTAGAATCATTTAGCAGTAATGTCATCTCTGCACATGTTTTATATTTGTTCCTGTGAATTGTTAATGGTTTAGGGTTGATTTATTAGGCGTATCTTCCGAATCAAACCCCAGCTCCACTTAGGGCACTCTGAGAGGAGGAGTTGGAGATATTTTGTTCTCCCTCACCTTCTTCTCCTATCTCCTGTTTTCAATTTCCATTTCCAATTTCCTTTCTCGCATAAATCGTGAATTCTTTTGGGGCATGCTCTCTCCGTTCGCTCCAATTCTTTGTTTCAAATCTTAAATTTCTATTTTACTTGTATAAGCACGGAGGCTCGTCAAATGCCTTCATAGAAATCGAGCGTAACTTTTATCAAATTTGCGGTTAAAATGAAGTTTCTTGAAGGTGCTTGAAATTGCAGGGAAGCTGTTTATCTTTTCCTTTTTTACTGTTGTCGTGTTGGTTAATGAAAGATTAAGGGCGTCATTATTCTTGATTCATTGTATTTTCATGTTTGCTTGTGTCCTGTTACAGTTGTATTTCTTAGGTTATTTCTTGCTACATGTTGATAGGGACTTGTGTCTTTTATGGTTTGTTGGTTCGTTTTGTGTTTGCATGTTAGTTATATGGGAGTAGTTGATTTTTGGATTGTTGTCAATGTTGCGAAGTACAGGGTCACGACTTAAAAAACCTACAAAAACAACGCGTCCAGCTTCACAAATAACCGAGTATTTTGTTTCTTTGTATTTATTGTTTTAGTATTTGTATTTGCTGTTTTTTTCCGATGATCTAAAAAAAAGTTGTGAGGGAATGGAAATAGGTAATATTTTCTTGTGTTCTATGAAGTCGTATTATATTCCTTCATCCTGTGTCAGGCATACTGTCTTGTTTCAAGTAAATCTTTGAGATTCTTTCACTCCTATTGAAAAGAAGTAGAATTCCTTAACAGAGCTTGAGAGAAGTTGTCATTAGGCTATACCATATTTTACATCTTGTTCGTCGGTAATGTTGCATCGCCATTGACATGTAGGTGATACCATTTCAGATGTTTGTATTAGCATTTAAGGAGAAAGTAGCTACTCAAAGTGGCGTCCCTGTTGCACAACAACGTCTAATTTTTAGGGGCAAGGTCTTGAAGGATGAACACCTTCTTTCGAAATATAGTATCCAGTCAATTGTTGCTTGACTCTTATACACAGTCACTCATGACAACTTGTCAATCATTACTATTTAATATATTCTTCTAAGATTTGTATTTAGTTTTCCTTGATTGGCTTGGAAGGAATTATGACGAACTCTTTGCATATACAAACTGATAGCTTAATCAATGTTATACGTGCCTTTGTAGGTTGTAGCATAAATTAATATATATAGGAAAAAGGCATTATTTTGGCCTTCATCTATTATTTTCGTTCTATTGAGCTATCAAACTTTTATTGAGTTGTGTTGACCTACTGAAGTCTTATTCTTGTTTTTATCGAGCGATTAAGTGGACTTGCATAAAACTTCATTATTGTGTGTAACATCAAATATGCTCAAATAAAGACGTCGTCTGCGAAGTGGAAACAATCCTTAGGTCTCTATTCAACAAAAATAGGAGGGCTTAATTGAACAAAATAATATTGTTCCATATCCTATAATTCACGTGTCATATGTTTAGGCCTGTATAGCAATGTACCTCTTTCTGAATTTGCATGTATCTCTTTGCAGGCTTTAATCTTGGTCCCTAGGCATGCTTTATAGGTGCCTTTGATTTTATCTACATTTTTTGAAACAATAGTGTTTCTTCTCGATGTCTTATTCTGGTGGTATATTGCAATTTTATTATTTAGCAATACTTTTTTTGGACTTAGGCTGTGTCTGTATTCTGTTTGTTTGTTTATATATTAGGGCAACTAATATAATTATAATATTTATGAATCTACTTTGTTAAATACATGGGAAGTTTATATGTTTGTCTTTTATTGTTTCTTTCCTTACAACAAATTGTCGCGAGCCATTCCGTTGTGGATCGTGGATTGCAAGGATGTTTTTCGATGAGGTTGCGAATGGTTTGATTTTGTCTGTTGTTCCTAGTACTGTTTATCGAGTGCCGGAGGTGGTTGGTATGTTACTGATCTTTTTTAAATATTTTTGTGTTCTTGGGTAGTTATTGTGTTCCATCATTTTATATTTTTTCTTAATGTTATTTTTATTCTTAATTTTATATTTGATATTTATTTCAGATTTTCGGGATAATGGTGATCCCATTTTCACTTGTGCTATGTGTGATGTTTATTTTTGGTACGATGAAGAGTTGTGTAGTTGGCGAAGTAAGGAAAACATGTATGTGGGAGATTATCTACCAGCTCTTCCCGCGGGGATTTTCTCTCCATGTCCAACTTTCTTTTTATTTTACGTTCATAGGAATGCATGGATTATCATCCTCTTTATCATATCGCACCTCAACCCAATTGATTATTCACGGTTCTCTGCAAAATGGGTCTCCAAAAGATCATATACTCTATTTTTATTTAACATTTTCCTCTTGAAGAGAGAGCATAGCCGTTCATCGCATATTATCATTTTCTTTTTCTCTGGATGCAACAGTTTTTTTTCTTTTGCATACTCATACACAATTGATGTCACATTATGCTGAGACAATTTTTCATCAGTACTTCTACCAATTGAATTGAGAAAGTCAATAAGTGATGTTGTGACCCAACCTTTAAAATCATTTTTATTTGATTTTGTAGATGTTAAGTTTCCGGACTTTATTCTCCCATATCTCTTTCCTTTACGCGTTCTTCTGCTTTTCTTGCATTATCCTCACTCTCAGAATCAGATGTCTTGTATTCTTCATCAATTTCTTCAGAGCCAGAGTCGAATACTTGTTCGGTCTTCATTCTATGTTCTCTGATTTGAAGATCCCCATCTCAAATCCTTCTTGTTTCTTGATGATAACATAATATTCCATGAATAAACCCTCAACTGTCTCCCGATCTCGAAAATCCAACTTTTCATGAGAAAAATCTAAGCATTTGGACCAACTATGGTCGAAAATTCAACTACGGAAAAATGTGCAAATGCTTAGACTTTTTTCAGTAATACGTGGATTTTCGAGATCGGGAGACAATTCAGGGTTTATTCATTGAATATTAAGTTATCATCAAGAAACAAGAAGGATTTGAGTTAGGGGATCTTCAAACCAGAGAACATGGAATGAAGACCGAACAAGTATTCGACTATGGCTCTGAAGAAATTGATCAAGAATACCAGATATCTGATTATCAGAGTGAGGATAATGCTAGAAAAAGTGGGAGAACGCGTAAGGGAAAGAGATATGGTAAAACAAAGTCCGTAAATTTAACATCTACAAAATCAAATAAGAATTATTTTAAAGGCTGGGGCTCAACATCCTTATTGACTTTCTCAGTTCAATTGGTAGAAGTACTGTTCAGCATAATGTGGCGTCAATTGTGTATGAGTATACAAAGGAAAATAAACTGCTGCATCCAGAGAAAAAGAAAATGATAATATCTTATGAACGGCTATGCTCTCTCTTTTAGAGGAAAACATTAAGTAAAAATAGAGTGTATGATCTTTTGGAGACCTATTTTGCAGAGAACCGTGAAAAATCAGATGAAGGTGAGGTGGGATATGATACAGAGGATTATAATCCAGGCATTCCCTAATGAATGTTTGAAGACTGAGTTGCTATTGTTGAATACCTGTACTGGTGCTAAACAGGATTAGGTAGGAGGAAATATATTTCAAATGTTATGTTAGTGTTGTCTTTTTATTAGTGGACATCTTTATTTTGTAGTTTGTTTTTCGAACTTCTACAAGTTTTAAATAACTGACTGTGTATGGTTCTATATGTTTATTTTTTAAAATATTCCCATGTTTGGAAAATTATCTGGAGATCAAATTATATATTTATTTTAATTCGGATTAATTCATTTATCTTTATTGCAGTTGTGCAATATTAAAATTGTTTTGTTCTATTACAGATAAGTACTTAGTGTTTCTGAATGATTTATGTCATTTTTATTAGTTAAATATTCAAACCCGTGCAACGCACGGGTGCGGCACTAGTTATATGCAAAGTATCTAGATTTATCAAGTACGTTATCTCGTAGAAAAAGATGACACATTTGTACGATATCTACTTGTTGTGTATCTATTAAGTCTTTGACATAAAAAAATCATGCAAGTATGAGATGTTTTTTTTTCTATAATATACAACGGTATTTCGTTGTCCGCGGTCCCAAAGAAGCAATACGGTTTACTTTACTGTTTTCAAGAGGCCAGTTGTGCAACAATACAAAAGTTGAGTTCAAATATGAACGTTTGACCTAATAAAAAAAATAAATTCATAAAATGATTTACACGTTTCTTTAAACTAGTATGAGTTTCTCGGAAAAAAGACAAAAGCACATTTATTAAATTCCTGCAATTTATCGCCAGATCGAGTAACGTAAACTTAGATTCTAGTTTTGTCAATCAACTAGAATTTTGTCACATTAATATTTAAATTTCAGTAAGCTCAAGAGCTATAGGTTCGCTGATGAGTATTCTTTTCACTCCAATTATGTTTCTAAAATCTCAGAGCACCCATTACTTAATTTTGAGTTTCAAATATTACGAGACCTTGAAAATAAATTCTATAATAATCTAATAATTAGAGCACACTCTATAGAATAGGAAATAAATTAATTTAGGAAACTATAATATCATCATGTTGGGTTTGAATGCGGATGGTGTTAGTTTTTTTTTTTTGATACGTGGAACCCGCAGCCGCTACTTTCGGTGCGCTCTGGGTAAACCCCGCTCCTTGTAAGAGCTCGCAAACCACACAGAGAGTTCAACCACCCTGTGCTAACCATAAGGTGACAGGCTCCACAAAGTTGCTTCCAGTGGGATTCGAACCCAGGACCTATCGGTCCCGGGCCAACCACCTTCATCAACTTTGCCATCCCAAGGGGACAGGATGTTGTTAGTTTCTTTTACGTAATGTATTGCAAAACAATTTTCTGACAATCAAAGGAGAATATTCACCTTAAAGTCCGGATACATTTTTGACTGTTAGGCACCTCAAAATGAAGCTACCTACCCGACCCCCCACCCCAGATGCTAGTAAATTTCGATTTTAATTCTATAATATGGCAAATTTTTTATTTTAGTTTTGTAGCTTACAAATTGCCCGTTTTATTTTCCGGCACAGAGTATGTACATCGTATTACCGGACATAAACTTGTTCGATTTTATTTCATGCGCTTTCTACACCTAACATACTTAAAACTAGTATTGACAGGTAATATTGTATTATTGCATTATAAGAAAATAGATCTATTGCAACATATATTTGTGCGAGATTAAATTTATCTGTCGTAAAGTTACCATATTTAAGCTTCTAGTGTCGTATATTTACTTCATTTTTTCGTCATATAAAATTTATGTTGCAATTTAGTGACACGAAGCTACGCTCATGTTTATGTTTCAAAATAGTATGCGACAATTAGTAAATGAAGTATAAAAGTATCGTATACGTTACGTAATTATGAAAAAATATTATCGTAAATTCACATCATCACTTTTATGATGCAATAAAACTTGATGCAAAAAAAATCACAAATTAGTTTTTGACATATATTTCACATGTCGCAAAATATTTGTTTTCTTATAAAAGAGAATAGAAATAAAAGGAAAGAAATTTCAAATTACTGAAAAAAATAGACCACGGCCAAAATCAAAATCATGTTAAATCACACAGCAAATTCGATATTTACTTGCACATGTATGCGTATATAAAAAAATATATACATGGGAGACATGTCATGATGATGATTTTCTGAATATCTAAAAATTATGATTCAAAAAAGTAGCTTGGTATTAAAATATTGAAGAAATTGAGGTTTATGAGTATGTTTTTGGACTTTCATTCAATTCAATTGGATATGTTTAAAATGAATAACTGTCACTCTCAAATGTCCAGCAGCCACCACTCAGCGCAAGGCCTTTCCAGATTTACTAATCCAATATTTTCCATGCATTGTCACCAATCATGGAAAATAAAATACTCCTAGTTTAGAGCTGTCATTCTCGAGCTTTTCTACAACAATTAAGGGAATCAAATAAACCAATCAATAATTTATTAACTAATCACCAATTAAATTAGTTACTTTATACACTATAATATTTGGTTACCATTTTTTTCTTAATTTATTAACTGACCATTTTTTTCTTAATTTCTAAAAAATATAAGTAATAATGAGGCTAGTTTAAGCATTCTGCAGCCAAGGTCCCTATTATATAAGACCAGAAAGAAACCCCAATTTCTCAACAAAATGCCTTCGCTCAAGAGTGTGAGTAAGATGGCTTATCCATACAATTCTCCACCACCACCGCCTCAATCTCCTCCCCCGTGTAACCCTCCTAAACCACCTCCTCCTCCTTGTAACCCTTCTCCACCACCACCGCCGCCGCCAGCTTCTTGTAGTTGTAACCACCCAACTCATCCTGCACCTCCACCTCCACCTCCACCTCCGCATCCTCCAAGTGGTCACATCAAACCACCCACCACCGCTGCTCCGGCGCCATCTCACCACCATCATCACCATCACCACCACCATCATCATAAGCCCTCCGCGCCACCAACATCACCACCAGGCTCAACATACTACCCACCACCACCAACACCAACACCAGCACCAGCACCAAAGCCTAGTGTACCTATAAAGCCGCCAACACACACTCCGGTTGCACCGCCAAAACCGCCGCCACAATCATCAAACTGTCCACCACCACCCAAATCAGAAACACCCACTCATCCCCCGGAGAAACCGGCATATCCACCCAAAACACCACCAGGCTCTTCACATCATCATCACCACCACCACCCACCGTCACCGGCACCAAAACCTAGTGCTCCGGCAACCCCTCCCAACCCTCATTATCCACCAAATACACCACCATCTGGTCCGGCGGCTCCACCAAAATCACCACCAGGAGCACATCATCATCACCACCCACCGGCACCAGCGCCAAAACCTGCTAGGGGGGGGGGGGGGGGGGGGGGGGGGGGGGGGGGGGGGGGGGGGGGGGGGGGGGGGGGGGGGGGGGGGGGGGGGGGGGGGGGGGGGGGGGGGGGGGGGGGGGGGGGGGGGGGGGGGGGGGGGGGGGGGGGGGGGGGGGGGGGGGGGGGGGGGGGGGGGGGGGGGGGGGGGGGGGGGGGGGGGGGGGGGGGGGGGGTTTTTCCCCCGGGGGGGGGGGGGGGGGGGGGGGGGGGGGGGGGGGGGGGGGGGGGGGGGGGGGGGGGGGGGGGGGGGGGGGGGGGGGGGGGGGGGGGGGGGGGGGGGGGGGGGGGGGGGGGGGGGGGGGGGGGGGGGGGGGGGGGGGGGGGGGGGGGGGGGGGGGGGGGGGGGGGGGGGGGGGGGGGGGGGGGGGGGGGGGGGGGGGGGGGGGGGGGGGGGGGGGGGGGGGGGGGGGGGGGGGGGGGGGGGGGGGGGGGGGGGGGGGGGGGGGGGGGGGGGGGGGGGGGGGGGGGGGGGGGGGGGGGGGGGGGGGGGGGGGGGGGGGGGGGGGGGGGGGGGGGGGGGGGGGGGGGGGGGGGGGGGGGGGGGGGGGGGGGGGGGGGGGGGGGGGGGGGGGGGGGGGGGGGGGGGGGGGGGGGGGGGGGGGGGGGGGGGGGGGGGGGGGGGGGGGGGGGGGGGGGGGGGGGGGGGGGGGGGGGGGGGGGGGGGGGGGGGGGGGGGGGGGGGGGGGGGGGGGGGGGGGGGGGGGGGGGGGGGGGGGGGGGGGGGGGGGGGGGGGGGGGGGGGGGGGGGGGGGGGGGGGGGGGGGGGGGGGGGGGGGGGGGGGGGGGGGGGGGGGGGGGGGGGGGGGGGGGGGGGGGGGGGGGGGGGGGGGGGGGGGGGGGGGGGGGGGGGGGGGGGGGGGGGGGGGGGGGGGGGGGGGGGGGGGGGGGGGGGGGGGGGGGGGGGGGGGGGGGGGGGGGGGGGGGGGGGGGGGGGGGGGGGGGGGGGGGGGGGGGGGGGGGGGGGGGGGGGGGGGGGGGGGGGGGGGGGGGGGGGGGGGGGGGGGGGGGGGGGGGGGGGGGGGGGGGGGGGGGGGGGGGGGGGGGGGGGGGGGGGGGGGGGGGGGGGGGGGGGGGGGGGGGGGGGGGGGGGGGGGGGGGGGGGGGGGGGGGGGGGGGGGGGGGGGGGGGGGGGGGGGGGGGGGGGGGGGGGGGGGGGGGGGGGGGGGGGGGGGGGGGGGGGGGGGGGGGGGGGGGGGGGGGGGGGGGGGGGGGGGGGGGGGGGGGGGGGGGGGGGGGGGGGGGGGGGGGGGGGGGGGGGGGGGGGGGGGGGGGGGGGGGGGGGGGGGGGGGGGGGGGGGGGGGGGGGGGGGGGGGGGGGGGGGGGGGGGGGGGGGGGGGGGGGGGGGGGGGGGGGGGGGGGGGGGGGGGGGGGGGGGGGGGGGGGGGGGGGGGGGGGGGGGGGGGGGGGGGGGGGGGGGGGGGGGGGGGGGGGGGGGGGGGGGGGGGGGGGGGGGGGGGGGGGGGGGGGGGGGGGGGGGGGGGGGGGGGGGGGGGGGGGGGGGGGGGGGGGGGGGGGGGGGGGGGGGGGGGGGGGGGGGGGGGGGGGGGGGGGGGGGGGGGGGGGGGGGGGGGGGGGGGGGGGGGGGGGGGGGGGGGGGGGGGGGGGGGGGGGGGGGGGGGGGGGGGGGGGGGGGGGGGGGGGGGGGGGGGGGGGGGGGGGGGGGGGGGGGGGGGGGGGGGGGGGGGGGGGGGGGGGGGGGGGGGGGGGGGGGGGGGGGGGGGGGGGGGGGGGGGGGGGGGGGGGGGGGGGGGGGGGGGGGGGGGGGGGGGGGGGGGGGGGGGGGGGGGGGGGGGGGGGGGGGGGGGGGGGGGGGGGGGGGGGGGGGGGGGGGGGGGGGGGGGGGGGGGGGGGGGGGGGGGGGGGGGGGGGGGGGGGGGGGGGGGGGGGGGGGGGGGGGGGGGGGGGGGGGGGGGGGGGGGGGGGGGGGGGGGGGGGGGGGGGGGGGGGGGGGGGGGGGGGGGGGGGGGGGGGGGGGGGGGGGGGGGGGGGGGGGGGGGGGGGGGGGGGGGGGGGGGGGGGGGGGGGGGGGGGGGGGGGGGGGGGGGGGGGGGGGGGGGGGGGGGGGGGGGGGGGGGGGGGGGGGGGGGGGGGGGGGGGGGGGGGGGGGGGGGGGGGGGGGGGGGGGGGGGGGGGGGGGGGGGGGGGGGGGGGGGGGGGGGGGGGGGGGGGGGGGGGGGGGGGGGGGGGGGGGGGGGGGGGGGGGGGGGGGGGGGGGGGGGGGGGGGGGGGGGGGGGGGGGGGGGGGGGGGGGGGGGGGGGGGGGGGGGGGGGGGGGGGGGGGGGGGGGGGGGGGGGGGGGGGGGGGGGGGGGGGGGGGGGGGGGGGGGGGGGGGGGGGGGGGGGGGGGGGGGGGGGGGGGGGGGGGGGGGGGGGGGGGGGGGGGGGGGGGGGGGGGGGGGGGGGGGGGGGGGGGGGGGGGGGGGGGGGGGGGGGGGGGGGGGGGGGGGGGGGGGGGGGGGGGGGGGGGGGGGGGGGGGGGGGGGGGGGGGGGGGGGGGGGGGGGGGGGGGGGGGGGGGGGGGGGGGGGGGGGGGGGGGGGGGGGGGGGGGGGGGGGGGGGGGGGGGGGGGGGGGGGGGGGGGGGGGGGGGGGGGGGGGGGGGGGGGGGGGGGGGGGGGGGGGGGGGGGGGGGGGGGGGGGGGGGGGGGGGGGGGGGGGGGGGGGGGGGGGGGGGGGGGGGGGGGGGGGGGGGGGGGGGGGGGGGGGGGGGGGGGGGGGGGGGGGGGGGGGGGGGGGGGGGGGGGGGGGGGGGGGGGGGGGGGGGGGGGGGGGGGGGGGGGGGGGGGGGGGGGGGGGGGGGGGGGGGGGGGGGGGGGGGGGGGGGGGGGGGGGGGGGGGGGGGGGGGGGGGGGGGGGGGGGGGGGGGGGGGGGGGGGGGGGGGGCCCCGGCAACACCTCATTATCCACCAAAATCACCACCGTCTGGTCCGGCGGCTCCGCCAAAATCACACCATCATCACCACCCACCTTCACCGGCACCAAAACCTAATGCTCCGGCTACGCCTCCCAACCTTCATTATCCACCAAAATCACCACCATCCGGTCCGGCGGCGCCGCCACAGTCACCACCGGGATCATCACATCATCATCATCACCCACCGGCGCCGGCACCATCACCAAAATCTAGTGCTCCGGCAAAGCCTCCCAAGCCCTACACCCCTCGTTATCCACCAAAATCACCACCGTCTGGTCCGGCGGCGCCGCCAAAATCACCACCAGGCTCATCACATTATCCACCAAAATCACCACCGGAAGGACCGGTGGCTCTGCCGGGGGCACCACATTATCCACCAACACACCCACCAAAGGCCTCCGTTCCGGCAAAGCCGCCGAAACATTCTCGTCCGCCGAAACCATCAGCATATCCACCAAAATCACCACCGGGCGGTCCGGTTGCGCCGCCGAAGCCTCAGCCGGGATCACCGGCTTATCCGCCATACTATCATCCGGGCGCACCAGCACCAGCATCATCTTTCCCACCAGCTCCCAACGCTCTCACGCCGTTCTCACCGCCGTCCAACATTGGAACGCCGCCTCCGAATGGCGGCGGAGGAGGTGGCAGCAACCACACCACCATAATTGCGGTGTGTGCTTCTTTAGGTGGAGTTTTCTTCCTTGCTTTCATAGCAGTCGGCCTCTTTTGCTTAGCAAAGAAAAAGAAGAAACCTATTATGGTTCCGGCAGCTGAAGCATGCGAGCCAGAAGCAGCTGGCGGCGCTGCCTCTTCCGGGCATGCTCACGGCGGAGCTGGGCCACATGGTCATTATTAGCACGATTCAAATGAAATGGTCTTCAAGCAAATCTCTCTCTCTCTCTCTCTCACACACACACACACAGGTATATTCGTGGAGTGAAGTGGAAAATGCGTGTTTGATGAAAAATGTTGCATTTCTCTACATGGTGGCAATTGGGGAATTTGATTGTTTGTTTGTCTTTTTATAGTTCAATTTTTTGTATTGCTATATTTGTTATTTGTTGAAATTAGATATTCCAATAAATCGTGGCAAGTGATAATATGGTGGCAGTTGGATTGAGTTCGTGGTGTGTTGGCAGTGTTGTATCAAATAATCTTTATGATACGTTGATAAGTGATTATTTTTCGATCCTTCCTAATTTTGTCTTTACTCGTTTTATTTCATGAAAGTAAATAAAATAAGACAAATACCAGAAAAAAGCAATTATTAGTGGCACTATAGATTTTTTTTTATTTTTTATTTATTTTTATGACAAAGTTGGGATTGACATACCAAAAATATAACGGCTCTATTATGACGATTTCTATATTAATTAATAGGGGCAATTTCTTAAATACCAAAATTTATATTATAAAAGTCAAATTTACCCAATACTTATATTTGCTACACAAAATACTCACTTTTACTTAAAAATTCATACTTTTCAGACTTGTCAGTCTGCAAGTTCGTTAATTTGTTTCGCTCCGTGCGTAAATAATTGGAATCGGATATCTGAAGCATAACACAGAATTCTGCTCGTGTCCCGCTCATGTCCCGCTCTCTTCAGTATAGAATTCCGCTCGTGACGTCTCGCTCGGAAGCCCGCTCGGCTTGCCCAAGTTCCGCTCGATTTTTTACTTGGCAGGGACCAGAATCCCGCTCGAAAAATCCCACTCGGCCTGCCAAGTCCCGCTCGACTTTTTGACTTGGCAGGGGTTTAGAATCCCGCTCGGTCAGCCAAGTCCCGATCGACTTTTTTGACTTGGCAGGGGGAGCATAACCCTGCTCACAGAGTCCCGCTCGGCCTGTCAAGTCCTGATTGTTTCATTCCTAGTCTCGCTCCACTTTATCAGCAAATTATACGGTGAAAATCGACCTATCATTAAATTTTCTCTATTAATACCCGTGATTGAAGTCCAAAATCGAACACACTCTATCCTCTTTCATTTCATTTTCAATTATAAAATCATTCTATAGAATTTTGCCTCCACACTCCAGAAAAGAAAAATGAAAAGTTGGTATAATATTATTGTTCATTTTAACGGGCAATTTAACATTTGTCCGAGTATGTTGCGGTGAAGTTAGAGTTGTCTGCATTCCTGGGAACAATGTTGATATCCCGATTTTACAACAGTTCGTTCAATACAATCTTAATCTCTTTTTACTTTCGTCAAATTATGAAATTTATTACACATACGTTTCTCGTCATGGTATTACGCTTAGGTCCATTCTCGCGACAAATATGAACTTAGTTCGTCTTTGTAGTACACAAATCGAGCCGACTTTATTTCTTGAGCACTCCAATGTTCAATCTTATTATACACCTGATATTGTTGAACAGTTTGGTTCAATGTTCAATTTTCAAGAGCAAGCGGGTGGTAGCAATCGGACTGAGAATGTCTGCGAACAGGAAACCTTTGTTCGCAAAGAGAATACCCATGTTGTGTCCGACAGTGACGAAGAAAATAATTTGGATAGTTCATCCGACGAAGAATACGATGAGGTGTCTGGTGCATTAAATGAATGTACGTTTGGCGACTTCGCAGCATGAATCCGACGAGAAGGTGGTGTGAATCAACTGATATCTATGCTCATGCCGGATAACCGTGACCCTCCAAGCGATGAAATAATATATGGTGGCGGCGAAGAAGTAAGTGATGGTTTACTTCCACTTGTACTTCTCGATGCATCCGACTCACCTATGGTTCGAGATCTGGATCACGTTGTGGACTATCCACTCCGTGAAGGGGCGACATTTTGGGAGAAGGAGGGTTTATTTGTTGACGTTGCACTTAGGCACATGGAACAAGGTCTAGATTTCAGACGGAGTATAAATGCAGACGGAATCGCGATTGCCCATTTTTTCTACGTGCATCGTTTCGCATGGATGTGTTGTGGATTGTAAACTGCTTGCATGCCGAACACACATGTAATCGAGATTTTTTGCAGGCTGGTCCAAGGAGGGTGCGTGCAAAGGCGTTCGCTGCTTATGTTGCTCGGCGAATGCGCCATAAAAAATCCGTCCTAAAGTCGAAAGAAATTATAGTAGCTCTCTAGGGAGAATTCGGCTTTCAAGCAAGCTACAGTGTAGCTCTACGAGCACGTAATTGTGCTGTGGCAATGATTTTTGGTGGAGACTCAGATTCGTTCAAGATGCTTCCTCGTTACCGCTACGTACTGAAAATAACGAATCCAGGTGCAATGACTGATCTCGAAGTCGATTTAGAAGGTCGTTTCCAATATTTATTCTTTGCTTTTAATGTTTCTCGTGGCCCGTGGATATTTAACCCCCGAGATCTGATTGGTCGACGCGACTCACTTGAAAGGAAGGAATAAAGACGTGTTATTTATGGCTGCTACGATAGATGGCAACAACCAAATATTTCCACTAGCCTTTGGTGTGAGTCCAATTGAGAACGATTACTGTTGGACATGGTTCATGTCCCGACTGACAGAAGCATATACGACGCCAAACCATTTAATGATCATCTCCGATCAACACCAGAGCATAGCTAACGCGGTAGAGACTATTTATCCGGAAGCAGCCCAGACACTTGTTACTATCATCTTCAGAATAAGATTACACGATATGGTAAGACACTGATCAAGATGTATCATGATGCTGCATATGCATATACGACGTATGATTTTGATCATGCAATGGAAGAGATTCGTCAAGCCTATCCTGAGGCATACGATAAGTTAATGGATGTCGGACCGGAAAAGTGGAGTGATCATAGTTCTTATCTTGATAGGTGTTTCTTAAATATATATTAAATTGTGAATGATTCACACAACATAAATAAATTGAATTACATGCACATGCATCTAAGTTAGGATGATTTTATTGGGTTAGATGCTTAGTAAAAAAATTAGTTAAATCATGTTCTTTCTTCAGTATTACTACATGTAGTGAGAGATTAAATTGACTTTTTAAAACATTTCAAGGTAAAACTCATTTCTTGTATAACTAGTGTCTAAGCTCTTTAAATTAAATGAAATTAGAAAAATCATTCTTACATAATTTCCTACTCCGCCATGAGCTTAGTGTTAGAATTAATTAGGAGAGGAATTATTATTTAAATAGGGTAGTTGCTAATTAGGACTAATCTAGTAAATAGATTTCACCTCTACGTGTTTTCATGCCATCATCCCAGTATTATTTATGGTGTTATTAATAAGATTATTAGTTAGAGCATGCCTTATTTACATTGAAAGAATTTCATAAATAACAAGAGTATGGAATAAATGTAAAAATTGAGTCTACTTTATATATATGATTGATAATACTTGATGTAAGCATCTAGGCACTCTCATGCATGAAAATATTTAAATGATGACCTTAGAGTACTATTGATTCCCATAGTTAAAACAAATATTTTGAATTACCGAAACTTTTTCAAAATGACGGGTGTTGTGAATTAGGATAAGGAGGACTACTAAGATACTAAAGATGAATAGGAATCGTGTTTCAACTAAGTTTAGGATTCCTCTTGTAGGACCTACTGAAGAAGAAGGATAGCCCTCTGATATTAAGGATATTACTACTAGCTTCACGAGGTGGGTTTATAACTTTTCTATAAAATGTATGCTTGAGTTATTAAGCTCTGTTATTTATGCAAATTATGAATGTTCATGTTTTTACTTTCTATTGGCTTTAATGCATCTACTTGAATTATATTGGCTCCGCCAATAAGAGAGGACACAAATGTTTTATAGTTAGTGTTAGTGTTAGTGTTAGTGTAAAAGGTTTTATAGTTAATGTTAGTGTACACAAATGTTACGAAGTTAGTCTTAGGCGAATGTGTTTTCTTAAGACTGACAAAGAGAAAAGGACGTAGAATGCACTAATAGTTGAGAAAAAGGAAAGAATGGCAAAATGAAATATTTTGGTATACATAGAATGCTATTTTATTTTAAAACCTTCTATGTTATACCGTTTTACATGAACAATCCATTTTCAAAGGTTTGACTAAAGTTTTTATCAACGGCTTAACTCACGGGGTACATTAGTACTCAGCCGCATTGTTTTTAAAATGTTTTCAGGTTAGATGGACGGTGTAAGGTGGATGGCTGAGTTGGTGTTGATCATGCTATTTTAACCCTTATAGTCTTATGTTTTTGAAATATTTCCTCTAAACTCTGATTTAAATGTTATTCTCTGACCTCTTCATTTCCTTCTTCTTTTGCTCACTGAAGAAAAGTGATACTATGAAGTTTTGTTCTGATGTTTAAATATGTTATAATCTGATTGAAATATTATTTTCTAACCTCCTCACTTCCTTCTTTTGCTCCTGAGGAGTATCGCTACTATGAAGTTTCATTTTGATGATATTTAGATATAGTTATAATTGTTAGAAATCATTCTTTCACGTTTTTCCCTTTCTTTTCTTTATACCTCATCCCGTCAAGTCCCAACACTTGTTTACTTTCCTGGGGAACTGGGGCGTGACATAATTGGCGGGTGCCATCAGATGTGGCCTCAATGGTTGTGTTGGCGCCATTAATTACACAGCAGGCAGGGAGACCGAAGAATAGCAGACGACCCTCAGGTGACGAAGCAAGTACATCTAGTGGGAGAACACACGGTCCGAAAAATGCAGCATATGTGGTTTGGTTGGTCATACCAGGAGGAAGTGTTCGGGAACGGATGTGCCGGACTCACCTGAGTCGGAAGCATTTTAATATGACGTAATTGCTCTTGATTTGTAATTATCAAAGTAATCCATGATTCATAATTATGTTAATTTATAATTATGTAATAATTCGAAATACAGAACTCAAAATACCGTAGAACAAAATCAAAAGTCATAAATCCAAATAAAATATGTCAATCGAATACAAATAACGAAATCATCATAAACTCGACCCTGTGTAGCACATCTTGAAGATCCTCTGAACCATCAATCGATGATAAATGGCTACATTGTCGAGGTTGTTGCCCCACTCGACTGTTGGGTAAGTGGCAATGAATCGCTCCACTACCATGCACGCCATCGGTCCATAGCTCCACGAGTCCTGCTGAACCAATTGTTTCTCAGATGGCATAATCTGCACAGTGGGCGACCGATCTTGGGGATCCTGATGCCCGAATTCACTATAGTCCCAATAGGAGTCGTACTGCAGATAGTGACCAATCAGCTTCACCAGAGGTCTCAACTGCCTTATCATACGCCTTCGGGTAAACTCATCACCTTTGTGGTCAAGAGAAATAGAGAATCATAAACATCAATCCTCTAATGACAAAGGTCGATCCAAACAGTAACCCAGTGATCGAAGCAGAGACATGGCAGTAACAACTTCAAAAATAATAAAAATACTTAATATGAATAATTTATAATGTATAAATAAACCACTAAGCGAAATCAACATAAATACTTACATATTTGGCAGTATACCACTTTTGAGCATTGATGGTCAAGTTTGCACCGACAATATACTACATCAGGCTCTCGTTCGGCACCCAAAAACGCCGAAAATTGAAGTCCACGTCGTGTATGTCATTATCCGGCTCTGGAATGCATTGCTTCCAATTTTGGCAGATCACGTTATGTTAATAAATGGAAAAAATGTCAGTATTTATTTAATTAAATAAATAAAAAAATGATTATTACTTACAAATAATGCCGAATCGACTATCATGGTCTGATGATAGTGGGGCATAGCCAACACATCGATACCCCTGAGATTCTTTATCCTCCTCAACGCTCCCATGTATAAATCTATGGTCCCTTGCTCCAACTCCTCACGAGGATTCTCGAGCTCGTCAAAAAGTGTCTGGGGACAACATAATTCGCAGCATACATGAAACACCATAGTCCAGACGCCCAATGCTGTCGATAATTTTCTACGACTATGGGAGCGCTCATCGTTGGGGCTCATAGGGGTTGGCACGTAGAGTCGTCAATGCCTAACATTAAATTAACTAAATTAAAAAAAGCTATAATTAAATAACTATATTAAATATATAAATTATACGGTACCTGATAAACTGAATCAACGAAAAATGTATCGAGTCAATTGTGGTCAGTAGATAGGGTGGACTCGATCCGTACCGAATTGGTAGACGATGCACCAATCTCGACGTGGTGTGCTGAAGGCTGCTCCTGATCGGGAGCATAATACTGACGCTAATTGCCACCGTTGAAAGGAAGTGGGTGCATGGGTTGTGCACCGTATGACCAACTCTGACGAGGCGGACAATCTCCGTAAACAAGGGTCATAATAGTGAAACATGCTCCGGACCGACTCCGGAGCATAACAACCACGCTCGTAGACGCTATGTCGACCCTGCGTCGGTGGAATGACTGACTGCACCTCTTCATTATCCGACTCGTCCATCTCCATAACCATGGGGCGGTACACCAAATCGGCTTTGTCCTCAATTCGGGGGGAGTTATCCCCCATCTCCATAATCTCGAGGCGGTACACAGAGTCGGCTCTGTCCTTAGCCCGGGGAGAGTTATCCCCCATCTCCTCATGAACATCCTACTCATGACGGTGCCCCATCGACACCGATTCACTCCTCATAAGGTCGTGTGGTGTACGGTTCGGACGGCTACCACCTGCGTGAGGGAGCAGAAGCCAAGCCTCGGCTCCTAGTTCGACCAAATACCGACCAAAATAGGTTCTTAACGTCGTGAATTATTTCATGCCGTAAGGTCCGGTGTTCTTTCCTCACAACTGTTCGGACGTCTTCGACGGTCAAGAACTGCTGGTGATCGGGCTCCCTCAGTCCCGCCTCCGTTCGGACCCGCTTACCACCTTCAGTGGAACGTGTTGCCTCTGTCCAGTTCCTCTAGAACTGGATGAACGATGTGTCTGCTGTCCGAATCGGTATAGCTCTCCTTCCCCATGGTCCCCTATGATCGTGGACTGCAACGAATTCTCAGTCGGATTGTAGGACACATGAAATCGATCGTCTCTATTGACACTATGCTAATACGGAATTTGTGTCTTCGTATCGGATGGTGTGAGACCATCTCAGACAACGTGCTGCAATTACATTAAAAAAAATATTATCAAACAACATTAAATTAAAAACAATTTAATATATAAATTAATATATATATATATATATATATATATAATATATAAACAACATTAAATTAAAAAATTATAAATCAACTTTAAATTAAATATTTTTACCTGACGATGCCAGAAATTATTAAGCCTACGCGGTTGGCCTCCACCGAAGAACCAATTCTTCTACGAGGCAATCTAGTTGTAAACAACCTTTCTACAGATATCACTCCTAAATTTGGAATAGCCTCGTATGAGCAAATCTACAATGAATGAAAATCAATATTGATTAGTATAAGAGATATACCAATAATTAAAATAATTAAATTAAAAAAATCATAATATACACTTGGAGTGCCCAACGGGTCCATAGAAATGATATTTTTTCAAAATTTATTCTGCCGTTCTCGGACCAATACTACAATAGTGTTTCAGAGCATCATAAGTGTAGAAGCCCCATGTCAGCTCAATCCGAAGGAAATTATGCAGAAGCTTTACAGAATTATTATGAAGCTATGCTACTAGAAATTGATCCTTATGATCGAAGTTATATACTCTATAATATAGGTCTTATCCATACAAGTAATGGAGAACATACAAAAGCTTTGGAATGTTATTTCCGAGCACTAGAACGAAATTCATTCTTACCACAAGCTTTTAATAATATGGTCGTGATCTGTCATTACGTGCGACTATCTTCACTATAGAATGGGAATTGGTAAAATGTCCGTAGATCTTTCACTAATACCCAAATCCACATGTCCACCACTCTCGTATCGCTGTAACCGAGGGAAAAGAAAAATAAGGCTAGAACATTAGCCACTTTCAAAAACCCCAACTCGTCCAACTCCAAATCTCCAATCTCGAACTTTATCAGCAATTCTCTGCCCGTTATTGGTGTACAACCATTTAACATGGTGTAAACAGTCGAGGAACGGGGATCATGTTGAGCATACGGATCAAAATTGCAGGATCCAAACATTAAACCCGTGACAAGGGCATAATCGAAATAAGAAAATGGGATAGTCGTCCTGGACACGGAAAACCATAAAACAAAATCATCTCCGTCCGCTTGAATCTCATGACACATCAACATGTGAAGAGCTTTGGTCGCATTCCTATCCACCCTCCAATCTATAAAGCCACAAAAAACGTCATTCCTAAACTCCTCCACTAACCCATCATCCCCGATAGCTCTTAATTTTTTTTAATTATATCAAAAATCTTCGGATAATATTCTATGTCGATCATCGGATTCGCATCGAGAATCCTAATTCTTTTAAATACGGGTTGCACCGAAAGAATTTAACAGATAAATGAAAAAAAATACAAAAATTACATAAATTCCGCTCGATCGAAAGGAAATCCCGCTCGGTCGAAGCGGAATCCCGCTTGTCGAGCGGGATTTGAGAGGAAATTTAATGGTCAAAAATCAAATCCCACTCGGTTGAAGCGGAATCCCGCTCAGTGAGCGAATTTGAGCCCAGAAAATCAGTTCACAAATTATATGCAAGAACCATAGCAACGAAATATTTACTCCAAAAAATTAAACAACGAAATCACACGCTATGTTCTATAACAAAAATTCAACTCGGAAATTCTTAAATTCGCCGAAAAATTAAACAATATTCTTTCTCTAATTTCGACTAATTAATGCTCAGAAAATTCAAACAAAACCATGCTAAAAAAAGTCATAATATTCGCGTCAAATTAACAGATAAAATTTGAGTGGGACTATAGCAATCGAGCGGGACTAGCCTGGTTGCCCATTCTCGTGTTTGGTGTTGAAATCTACTCCAAACTTGCGTTTCGAGGCTTGAGCGGGATTTTGGTGACGGGCGAACAAAATTAGGGAGAAAGATGAGAGAAAGTGACAGATCTGGATATTAAATTCCAGATCTGTTCAAATCCCGCTTGGTCCCGCTCGTGAATTCTCGCTCGCCGAGCGGGATTTAACAGGAAATGGACAACGCCGAGCGGGATTTGAGTTTTACTTTGGACAGCGCCGAGCGGGATTCGAGCGAGACTCGCGAGCGGGATTTGAGTACGTTTTACCGTTGTCGAGCTGGAAGAGCGGGACATGAGCGGGAAACACCGAGCGGGATTTGAGCGCGAGTGGATCTTACCATTGCCGAGCAGGATTGAGCGGGATACAAACTGGATTAGTTACTATATATACATTCATGTGTATTTTTATTTGTTTCTTGACTTAATTTGTCTCGAATTTCGGAAAACACCTGAAAATGATTGGTGTCAGTCAACTTTTCCATAAAGTTAGGGTAGTATAAGTAAAATTGGATATTTGTGTAGCAAATATAAGGATAGTGTAAATTTGACTTTTATTATAGGAAAATGGGTAAAAGAGAATATACCACTAATTAATACTTCCTCGTTCTATTGGTATTGCATTATTTTCTTCTCGAATGTTCCACTTATCGTATATAATTTTTTAAAATGAAAAGAAATGAACGAATTACATTCATCTAAGCAATTAAGTGGACCCTATTATTTTATACTTTTATGCCCGCTATCTTAAAACCATGCCGAAACTCAATTGTTCAAGATTAATGGGACATAGTACTAATTAGTATATAAAGATAAAGGATTGACAGCTGTAAGAAGGATTAGGTGTATTAAGCTTTGAGACAAGAGACAAACGTCGTAGTAGTCAAATATGAACTGGAGAGTAAAAGTCGCATATTTATGGAATACTTTTCTTGGTCACCATGTGGATCAATTATCAACATGATGCATTGCCTCCAACGGACTTTAAATCCTTTTATATATGGAAAGAGAATAAAGACGATCATGATTGATCACGACTTTCATTGAAATAAATTTCATAAAAGTCTTTAAATAAATTAAAATACATACACCTTTAGGTATAATATATCAACTATTTTAATAAAATACATGCACCTTTAGAAGAAGAAGAAATATACAATTAATACGTGGATAATTATGTCATGTTGTAGATTTGGGCTGTATTTCATCTTCTTTAGTTACTTGGGCCGTGAGGTCTTTTAGCTTTTGTAAGGCCCGGACCAGGACCATGATCCCGCGCGCGGTTAATAATCTGAATTAGTAATTAACTAATTACGTTAATTAACAAACACATATAATTTCAAAAAATTAAAGTAGTAGATTGGTTTGTGAAAATATATAACTTTTTACAACATATATTTATTAATATTCATATGCTGTATATAATAGAGGATTTGTGAAAAGAGAAAGATATATTAATTAATTAAGAAGATTCGCGTAATTAATAATTATAAATATCAATAAAAATTTGACGATATATTTAACTGAAACAAAATCTAGCGGATACTACCCTTGTATCTTTTGTACAGTTGTATAGAGGCATTTACTTGTAATAAACTTTTTGCTGATTAAATAAAACGAAATTTGTCTAATTTGATATCGAAGTATTTTTTTACAATCTTCGTGTATAATGATTTGGTTTCAGAGTCATGGAGCTTATTGAATACTTTCAATTCTTAAAGTATTTAAATTCGAGGTTCATGTTTCCTTGATCATGAAAAAAATTAATTGAATATGTTCGAAATTGAAAAATATTAATGGTTTTGCAACATGTCATTCACATGGCACATCAGGATGTACATTGTGAAAATCGAAAAAGGAAATAATCACAATTATAAAAGAATGAAAGAAAAATTAATTCCATGGCTAATGAAACAAAGATTAGGGTTTCCTCGTGTAATCTCATGATGAATGTTAATCTATTCCTCCGGTGCCGGCGGGTGGTTCAAGTCTAGGAGTGATATGGCCGGCTTTGCGGTTTTTTTATTTCTGAGGAGCGGCGGTCCTCCGTAGTGCTTCCTCATGTGACCACCCAACGCCTGACCGCATTGGAACCGCTCATGGCAGACGGAGCACGCATGAACTCTGCCTTCAATAGCGGGCGAGTTTCTGTGACCTCCGTCGTCTGAAACGACGGCGTTTTGGGGTTTGACCCGATGCAGAGTCTTGTGTCCACCAAGCGCTTGGTGCGATTCGAAAACCCTACCGCATTTAGAACAGATGTGACCGCCGTTACTTGCCGTTAGTAACGGCGTAGGAGAGAGTACTTCTTGATTCTTGACGGCAACCGTGTCGCCGTTAGTGGCATGAGTACTCTCCACGGCGGAGGAGGCGGAGGTTTTTGGCTCTCCGTCATCTAAAGCGGTGGTTGTTTGGAGATCGACGCAGTGGACGACGATCATGTGCGATTGGAATGAACCGCCGCCGTTATACGCCGTTAATTGTAGAGGCGGATTGGGATTGGGAGAGGATTTTTCGTCGTCGTCGGCGGAGGTGGAATTTTTCGCCTCTTCGACGACGGAGGAGGAGGCGGAGTTAGAAGTAGACATCTTTACCCTTTTTGCAGAAGCGGCGGAAAAAGTAGAGCGGCGAAAGCCTTGGCTTTCCTCGTAGAGCATAATTAGGGCTTCGGCGGCATCTAATTCATCCTTGGTGACCCACTCCGGTGGCCTTGCCTCCGGCAACCGGAGAATATTATATCTCCGTGGCTCCATCTCCATATATTCGTGAGAGATAAGAGAGAGAGAGAGAGAGAGAGAGAGAGAGAGAGAGGGAGTAAAGGATGATGGGAACGCTTATGGTGTGAAGGATTTATGAAAGGAAAACTAGTTAGAATTTGATAAGGGGATGAGCGTGCGTGTTTTTAAAGTGATAATCTGTGGTGTGACTGTGAAGGGTATATATATAGTAGGAAAAATAGTTATAGTTTGATTAGGAAAGAATGGGTGTTTTGAAGCGGGAAGCGAAGATGTTAATATGGTAATACCCCTGATTAGTCTGAGATTTTGTTATTTGCGAAATAGGGTATCGGATATATAAATAAATTTCTAGAAAACAATAACACTAGAAAATCATTGATCACTTATTATACACTAATTTGGTGTAATTATAAAAAGGAAAAACAACTCCAACTTTATCTTTTATCTATGGATCCGGGTTATAATATGTATGGTAATATTTAGTCCATCTTGTGATCAAGATTCCATTCCTTATTTCACTCATCCCTAAAAATTAACACTCGTTTGTCTCGCTATAATGTCCACCTTTCGTAATGGAACTGTCCCGCTATTGTTGTCTTCTTTACTAAAATAACAAAATTAACTTTTAAATATAAAATATAGTGAACTCTCCTTACTCACTACTCACCTCTACATTCTTATACACTCCCCAAAAATCTTTTCTTAAACGATTCCGTTCCGATTCGAACTCAGAAAATTGTGATTTTTAACTTTTTAAAAATTTTAGATTATTTCATAACACGAAAAAAATAGAAAAATAAAAAATAAATCGATTGCCTCAACTATGTTTTGTAAAAAAATTGGATGAATTCTCATTTCTCCCACCAAGTATTCCTCGAAAATTGTGTTCATTTTATTAATACAATTAAAATTAATAAAATACACACTTAAATAAGATTTTGGCAAATTGACATAAATAGTCCCCAATCTTTACACATTTTTGTCAAATTGGTCCCTATTTTTTTTTTTTTAAGTTTTTGATCCTCAAACTATTAAAATTTGGCGGAATTGGTCATTCGTTAAATTTTTCGTCGATCAACGGTTAGTCAATGATATTTTGAATTAATTAATAAAATATTTGTTTGTTGATTTGCTCCCACTAATGGTCTCCTTGGTTTTCCCATTGATAATGGTCTCTTGGTTTTCCGGCACATGAATTAAGAAAGTAGAATAAGTGATAAAGTAAAAGAGAGAAGATAAGTGAGATGGTGAAAGAGTGAATGATAAAGAAGGTGAGAGAAATAATAAAATATAAGAGAATGTAGTACTCCCTCCGTCCCGTTTGAAACGATCCATTTCAAATGGGCACGGGAATTAAGAAAGTTGAAGATAAAGTATAAGAGATGAGTAGATGATAAAGTAAGAGAGAGAAGATGAGTGTGATAGTGAGAAAGTAGATAATAAAGTATGAGAAAGAAAATGATTATTATAATGAGAGTAGATAAAGTAGGTGAGATAAATGATAAAATATGAGGAAGTTATTTCCTTTTTAGGAAACGGGTCGTTTCAAATGGGACATCCCAAAAAGGAAAACAGATCGTTTCAAACGGGACGGAGGGAGTATTTTTTTCTTTTTTTGGAAATGAGCCATTTCAAATGGGACAAACCGAAAAGGAAAAATGACCATTATCAATGAGACGGAGGAGTACTAAATTGTTGTAAATAATTTAGGCTAAATGAGGCAAAATATATTTTTTACTATAACAAAATTTCACCACAACAATTGTCCGTTGCAATAAATCCCCTCACCGCCGCTGCCAAATCTCCTCACCACCCCCACTGAATTCCCTTCCCGCACAACCGATGTTGCCGTAATTGTTGTCGGCGGTAAAAAAATATTTTGAGCTTATAATTATGGGAAATTGTTTTGATTCATCGGCAAGAGTTGATTCCACAACCACCACTTCTGGTATTTTCCTTCTCTTACAATTTTTTTTAAATTTTTTGATTAGATTTTTATATGTTTTTTAGGAGTCTGCAAATTAAGATGGAAATAATTGATTGAAGTATGGATTCGGTCTGAGGTTTAATTCTGTCTATCCTGAATTGTTAGGAACTGTTTGGCTCTTATTTGAAATGTTTGAAATTATTTTCTTTCATCGAAATTGTTGTCGGCGGCGGCGGTGAGGAGATTCGGCAGTGGCGTTGAGGGGATTCGGAGCAGCGTTCAATTCAGTTTTGATGAAATTTTGCAGCGGCGGAAGTAAAAAATATTTTTTTGCCTCATTAACCCTAAAATTATTAACAACAATTTAGTATTATAAAATTTGGCGAAATTGGTACTAAAAAATTTCAATGCCGAAAAAGTCCTTCGAATATTTTATTAATTAATTCAAAATATTGTTGACTAACAGTTTACTGACGGAAAATTTAACGGAATGACCAATTCCGCCAAAATGTAAAAGTTTGGGGACCAAAAACTTTAAAAAAGAAAAAATTAAAAACCAATTTGACCAAGATGTAAAGATTGAGGACTATTTAGGCAAATTTGCCTAAATATTTTTAATCTCCGTACTTATAATAAGCGGGACGGAGGAAATATATAAGCTGTAAGAACACAGAAAGGCCCTACGTGAATGACTGTAAGAGCTTCAATAGACCATATTGGGAACTCACATTTTATTTAACATATATGATAGAGAAAATTGAGTCATTAGCTATGTTAGTTACAAATTGTGCATACTATGTAAATACATAAAAGATTCTTCGGAAATGCCAAAAGCCATTATGCAACTCTATTGCTAGCTAGGCCGTTCTTAAGAGAGAACAAAAATAGCCATATATACGTTCTTTTAACATGAATTTAGGACTTATAATTTATGATGTGATCTAGTACAGAATCAGTTCAACGAGTATTTAATTTCATAGAGTTCAATTTGAAACTCATAATTAATTAATTTGTAGAATTGAGAATAAACAAATGAATTAAAAAGCTGTTCTGATATTGCAACTTCAGAAATCATCACAATTATATAGTCATTGAAAAAATAATGAATTAATTCCATCACTAATTAAAAAAGTGCAACAGAATCAAGCCTTTACCAAAACAAATTAGGGTTTTCTAACAAATTCAAATCAATTCCACCCAATCAAACTCCGCTTCCTACATTGTCCTGATCAGAGCCAGATTTTGGAGGCCTCAGTATGAAGCGGATCTTTGGTCTGATAATGACGGGGGTAGTAGCGGCGCCGTCCGAACTCTCTCCGGCGACGCGCTTTGCTTGAGACTTAGCGGCGTTTCCAATGATTCCTTCGAAATGCTTCCGTTTGTGCCCGCCCAAAGCCTGACCATTCGGGTACCGCTCGTGGCCGCTTGCCGCGGCGGGGTTGCGGCGGCCTCCATATTCTACAGCGGCGGCGGTTTTGGGCTTGCTGCGGTGCATCGTCATGTGCCCGCCGAGCGCTTGGTGCGACTTGAAACTCTTACCGCATACCGTACAATCGTGACGAGCGCTGTTGTTCTCCGGCAGTACTAACGGCGCCGTTTCAGCAGAGAGCGGTTCTTCATTATTTACGTTCACGGTGGAGGTAACGGCGTCTACGGAAGTAGCAAAGTTCTCCTCGGCGCAGGAGGAAACGGTGTGTTGAGGGTTTACACTGTTATACACCGAAAGAGGCGTATCAGGAGAGACTGATTTTTTACTCTTGACGTCGTCGGTGACAGCAGCAGCGGCGGAGTAGGTCTTTCCACTTTTTTCGCGATGAAAGATTGTTGAATTAATTGGAAGAGAAATAGTAGATTCCTTGGGACAAAAACCACCGCAGGAATGAGCGAGAAGAATCAAAGATTGGGCGGCGGAAAGTTCCGCAGCGCTGAACACTGGCTTCGATCGCTTGCCCTTCGGTGATTGGAAACAACCATCAATTGCCAATGGCTTCTCCTCCATGATTACTGTGTGTATGAGAGAGAGAGAGAGAGAGAGAGAGAGAGAGAGAGAGAGAGAGAGAGAGAGTTTGGAATTTTTGAAGGGATGACTAAAAAGGAAGTGGGTTTATACAAGGAAATAATTAGAGTTCGAGTAGTGAAAGGAGTGTGTTAATAATGTTGATAGTTCTAACTATTATTATTAATATTATAATTTTTTTTACTTGGACAACCAGTTTTTGTATTTATGGTAATATTTAGGTTGATAACTTGTGATCTAAGTTTATCCGGATTAACAGCCAAAATTCAAAATTTGGACTTCAATTAATTTGTGTCCATCTTGTAGGCATACGGCCCAAAACCAGAATCCTGGGCTTTTGACTGTGAATGTTATGATTCTTTGCAAGGAAGAAGATTTTGAATATATATGGGCCTTAACATTTAAGATTATATGGCTCGTAGTTTCTATGATTTTTTGGGGTTTGGATCAACAAATAAAAGTTCACTATATTGGCTTTTATGTATGATCAAGTGAGTCATTAAGGAGACGCGGAATTTTCCTGATACACACTTTACTTTAGGCGGTTAACATAAAATTTTCTCATAGAAAAGATGTATGTTAATGTTAGTAGTGGATTCTTGAGTTGTTTTGTTGATTGAGTAGTAGCTCTTTTAAGAGAGATCATGTATCTATAAATTTCAATATCAAACTCAACTAGTTAGGCTTGATTCTTGAACTTGAACTCATCTTTTTTTTTTTTTGTATAGTGAAGAGCTTGTATCCATTCGATTTGACTCAAGAATGTAAGTATATGCTCCTAACGAAAAATAACATATCATAAAAAGTTAAAAATAAAAAAATCTTACGAATAACTCTATTATTTTTTCAACAAGTAGGGTATGGTCACCAACGTGATAAAAAGGCGTATCGATGATTGAAGTACAAATGTGACCTTTTATACTCTCATTACCTGAATTGTAAAGTTTTAGGAAATTTCACTACTCTCAAATTCTCGACCGTATTATATATAATATGTCTTGCCTTGATATTCAAATTTCAGTATTAATGATTTAACTAATTTATTATCAATTACGAATTTTGATCCAAATTTATGAACCGATATGACCGATGTAAGAATGTAAGAGAGGTTAAATATGAAAATTTAGAAAAAAGAGGAACGAACATTAGGAAAGCATAAAAAAAGATTTTCTCCCGAAAAACGATTATCCTAAGCATTACCGACAACCCCCCCCCATATACAACAATTATAGCGATGATTTCAGAGCATTTCAGGTGCTAATCAGCTGTTGCCCATAATGCACACGTGTCGATTTAGGGTTGCCCAGGCTAGAGAGAAAAGAATGAAAAGTACTTCGGTCACCAGGTTACGTCTCAAGTATTTTTCTTAGGGTTAATTGTGTAATTCATAAACTAAATTTGATAAAATTTACAATTTAATTTATCGTAAAATAGACATATTCAGTTTTCATTTTGGCAACTGATTGAATTTTACCAATAACAGCCCGAAAATCAGCCCAAAATTTAAAAATATAAATATTGATTTAGAATATAAATAATTGAAACTATGAGTTAACACTCCAAAATATGAATATATATATATATATATATATATATAGGCTAAGGTTCAAATGTGAACAGTCTATTTATGTGTGAACGTATGAACAAATTTATACCTTTGATATTTTGAACGGATGGTCTGATTTAATTTTTTTCACTTAAATTGACGAACCGCACTTACAAGTTTATTCATATTGCATTTAAAGGTTAATTAAGTAATTTGCTTTTAAATATCTATATTCATAATCTAAATTATTGTATTGATAACCGCTCTTCATTCACGATAATATTATTTCAATAATTGTATCTTCATTCACGCTTAAATTTCTCAACAATTTTAAAAACCGCTTCTATCTTTAAGTTTATCTTCCTTAAATTTCTCATCTTTATTTCCTAAGATATTCGTTAATCTTCATATTAAATGATGGTTTGTTCATCAGGTAAACTTGCAATCCAAATTAAGATTACATATATCACATTTTAAAATAAAGTACAGTTTAATTATGAATAAAATGCAATTCGATTGTGAAAAAAGTCTAGTTTAATTATGATTAAAGTGCATTTTGATTGTGAAGAAAGTGCAGTTTAATTGTGGATAAAGTGCGGTTTAATTATGAATAAAGTGCACTTCGATTGTGATGAAAGTGCAGTTCGATGAATAAAGTGCAGTTTAATTTTCTAAATAAAGTGCATTTTGGATGTGAATGCAGTGCAATTCGATTGTTTACGAAGTGCAATTTAATTTTGATTTTTTTTGCATTTATTTGTGAATGAAATGCAGTTCGATATTGAATAAAGTGCAGTTCAATTCTGAATAAAGTGCATTTTGGATGTGAATATAGTGCAATTCAATTGTTTACAAAGTGCAGTTTAATAACGATTTTTTTTTCATCTATTTGTGAATGGAATGCAGTTCGATTGTGAATAAATTGCAGGATAATTATGAACAAAGTGCATTTCAATGAAAATTAAATTGTTGTGCACATAAACATACGATAGATTTCATTAGTGAGGATAAAGAGATAGATTTGATCGATTGTGATTTTTTGGGTAGATTAGTGGAAGTAGGCGGTTGCAAAAATCTTATCCATCATATAAAAAAAAGTCAAATTTACCCTTAAGTGAGATTGATTATTCTTTAAAGTGCATTTCGCTATTCTACAAGACTAATCAAATCTAAACCGTTTATTACTTAAAATTAAAGAGTAGAATTTGTTCTTATGTTCACACTATAAAAGGGTGTTCTTACGTGAACCAACCCCTATATATATATATATATGCCTTTTAATCATATGATATGAGCCTAACCAATTGATTATGTATAACATATGTTTTCTTGGTAACACATTTTTATTGTAAATTAGAAAATTCGTGACTGTTACTTAAGCAGTGTTTGAAATATTTTAAATAAGTTGTTTTTAAACTTTTTTACCGTTATAATGTTTTTTTTTAATGTTTGGAATATAAGTCAGAATAAACATAAGTTGAAAAGCTAGTTAGTGGTGCTTTTTAAAAGCAGAAGTCAAAAAAAAATTTAAAAAACAGCTTATGAGAGTGTTTGCATTATCATTTTTTCAAAATTAAGCAGTTTTTTTCTAAAATTTACAAATACTAACAATTTCAATTTAAAATAAACTTTAAACAAGTTAATAGTTGCTTATAAAAGTTATTTCAAATACAGCTGGCAAAATTTTGTTACAATAATTTACTAAATTTACATACACATGCATGACAGTCGCCAGTATTGATGATGACATAAATTACTTTTAACATACTGTTGTTATTCCTAAGTAAGGATAAGGTTGACGAAGACATAGCGCACTAAAGTCACGGTCCACTCAAACTAAATTCATATTAAAAGACTCGGAAAACATAACAAATCCAAAGCGCCCGGGTCTCGACCTACCCGATCCATTAACTGCATCTCCAACTCTCCAACCGTGAGAAACGTGGTGAGGTGACACCAAAAAGGAAACTTATTCATTTATCATTCCGGATTTGGGAGTTTGTCGTCAAGCAAATTCGGGGAATTAAGGTTGAGAATTAGACTAATTTTGTTAAAACAATTGTGATTTAATTCGTGACGGGATGAAGAATGCGTCACTCTTGATAAATCATACACTTGAGATATGATGCTATGCTACTATCCAATTGTCGCGGGCCATGCCCTACTGCAATAATTGTTTTCCTTCTTTTATTTCGAATAGATGATAATAGAATCATACAGTGGTCCACTCAAAAATTCTATAAAGTAGAGGTAGTGCTACGCGCTAAAAATATTGAAATGGACTATACCAAAAATTACAATTGCGACCAAATTTACTATAGTGGCTTCTAGTTAAATAATGATGATCTATTTTGTGGATTTTTGACAAGTTTATTATTTTAATAATGTGTATGATATTCACATGCATGGAAACTTTATAGAATAATTAGTAGGTCCATATGTTTTCATATTGGGTACGGGGAAGTTTGTTTGTACATATTACTTTTATTTTATAAAAATTAAATATTAATTGCTTGACAAACTATCAAAATAATTTTGTTACAATATCCCAAACTAGTCACTTCGAGAAGAAAAAATTCAAGTGATCCAACAACTTTACAACATACATCAAATCAATTTAATTATCCATAAAAGACGAACATACCCTTCAATTTCAGGGTTTATTTGAATTTGATAAGGCAAAATAGTTTGATCCGTACTACTAAAAATTATACTCCACTCATAAGAATATATATCTCACTCGTAAAAATAACCAAATAAGCTCAAACTCAATTTCTACGAAATTCATAGTATTTCACACACTATATATATATGATCAAAAATCGAGAAAATTAGTAACACAATGCCTTTACTGAAGAGCATCAAAATCTCATACAACTCACCCCCACCAACGCCTCCTTGTGACGAGCAAAAACCGCCACCGTCACCTCCTCCTCGCACTACCAACTCTACTTGTTCATCTTGCCAACATAAAAACCGCCACCCTCCACCACCCGGCCCCGCTAGTCCACCTCCACCACCCGCTCCTCCTCGAACACCTCCGCCCCCGTTCGTTGCTCCTCCACCTCCACCACCCTGCGCGTCTCGTCGATCTCCACCAACACCACTAGCCGTCGTTTCTCCTCCACCTCCACAGCCCGTAGGTTCTACTCCTCCTCCACCGGCCAATTTCCCTTCACCTCCGACAGCTGGCGCTACTCCTCCACAACCAACAAAAGTACAACCAAGCACCTCAGTTCCAACACCAGCTCCTTGGATATATCCAGCATACTCGCCATATTTTGCACCGGCGCCGGCACCACTACCCATAGCTGGTCAAGGCGGCGGCAACACCGCACTCGTCGTTGGGACTTCCTTAAGTGGCTTGTTCTTTCTTTCCTTCTTAGCACTTGGCCTCAACTTCTTATCCAAGAAAATGCCTATTCGAAAATTTGGTGCTTCGCCAGCCGCCGAACCACGGCCAACTCGTAAAGGTGAAAACCGCCTAGACTCATATATACTGCTATTCTGCCTAGACAATTTGTGCATTAAACGTTACCGTTATTGTTTACTCCATGTCTAAATATTGTGGTTTCAAGGGTTTTCCCAATCAAATTGGGTAGAATTACGTGGTTTTTATGTGTTTTCCTTATTATTATGGAGAGGACGTTTAATTTTATTATCAATTTATTAGTTTTCTTTCATTTTCATGTTTCTTGTATTTTACTCTAATTTATGGTTAGATTTCCATAAACATTTACGTTTATAATTATTTTAAGTACTTAATTTTCAAGTTTAATTACCTTTGTACGTAAAGTTTATGGTCAGGGTGGTCGGAAAGTATCAAACCATCAATTTTGGTATCTTATGGAAAAAAAAGGACGGTTCACCTATAACTTTTCTTCTTGAAAACATGACTATTGGGCCCGTAAAATGAGTACCGGGCCCAGTATAAATGACTTTTAGGCCCATAATGTAATCGCTATTCATCAATATTTAATTATTGATTTATAGAAGAAATGGACTAGTGTGCATCATGTTGCACATACAGCATGATCCAATTATTCAATTTTGATCCATGTTTGACTCGTTGATCCGCTTTGACTCATGTGTTGACCTTTTTTTTTCGTATTTATTTATTTTCTTTTTTCATTTTTTTAATTTTTTTTTCATCTTTTTTGTTTTTTCCTTTTTTTCGTCTTTTCATCTTTTTTCGTTTTTTCGTCTTTTTCGCATTTTTTTGTTTTTTTTACTTTTTCGTTTCTCGTCTTTTTTCATTTTTTCATTTTTTTCGCCTTTTTCATTTTTTTCATCTTTTTCGTTTTTTTTCACCTTTTTCGTCTTTTTCGTTTTTTCATCTTTTTTCGCCTTTTTTCGTCTTTTTTCATTTTTTTATTTTTTTCGTCTTTTCGGAAATACAAAGAATGACACGATACTTTTTTCATTTTTTCGTTTTGAAATACAAAAAATATTTTTCGTTTTTTTCCCCTTTATTATAAGGACGAGAGTGTCACTCTTTGTATACAAAAGTGTCGTTTGTTCTAAACAATGATACTTTTGTTCGTTTGTTCTAAACAATGATACTTTCATTCGGGACAATTGACACTTTTGTTTATTACGATTGACACTTTAGGTAATATTTCTGGTTATTATGTTTCATATTGATTAGTAGATGAAAGTAACACATTCCTTAATTTTGAGTGCCAATTTACTTCAGTGTGATTGACACTTTAAGATAAATGACACTTTCGTTCGTTGTAATTGACACTTTTTTCATAAACAAATGACATTTTTTTTCGAAACAAATCGCATTTTTAAAAAAAATAATTGATATTCAATAAATGATATAAATGACACTTTATTCAAATATAAATGACACTTTTGTTTGTTACGATTGATACTTTGGATAAGTAACAAATGACACATTTATTCATTACAAATGACACGCCTTCCTTATCAAAAAAATTGGAAAAATATAAAAAAAATTATTTGTTACGATTGACACTTTCATAAGTAAAGAGTGACACGTCCCTCATTAAAATAAAGGGAATAAAAATGAAAAAAAATTTATTTGTTGCGATTGATACTTTTGTTTGTTACGATTGACACTTTCGTATGCAAAGAGTGACACGTCCGTCCTTAAAATAAAGGGAAAAAAAGTAAAAAAAAAGGTTAAAAAACGTAAAAAAAAGCGTAAAAAATAAATAAATAAATAAAAAATTAATGATGTCATGCTGACGTCAGCGGGTCAAACACGAGTCAATGCGGATCAACGGGTCAAATACGGGTCAAAGCGGGTCAAAATTAGGTAATTGGATCATGTTGAATGCAACATGATCCACATAAGTTTTTGCCTTTATAGAATGATTATTTCACAATTAAATCTTTATCTTTTAGTTATATTCTTTAGTGAGATTTCTTATAATTAATTTCTATTTTCTATACTTGCGATCGATTTAGTTGAAACAGTTACATTGAGCTTAATGATGTGCGCTGATATGCAACTGTCGTTTTTATAAATCTTTCTTTAGATAAATCTTAATTTTCATCATTGAAGCATTGATAATAAATATGATGATCGTGATATAGTGGGAAATCCAGATACATTGGCGCCTCTGCATGACGTGACTGCAGAAAAAACAGCTTCGCCGTCGACTGATGTGCCGAATATTAAGGAGCCGGTGGTGAAAGAGCCAAAACCGAATTCAAACAATGAGTCTGGAGATAAGTCTAAGCGTAGCGAGGAGTCGCAAGAAGAGCAGAAGAATGAGGAAGAGAGGGAAGATGATCGGGACAAGAGAAGAAAGTCTAAGAGCCACGACGGAGTGATAGAGATGCTGAAGCAAATGAATATGACTTTACGGATGATGGCGGAAGTCGAGCCCCAGAAATCAATGGCTGGTGGACCAACGAACTCCACCGATGACGCTGACAAAGAAATTGATGATCAGGAGGAAATGGACGGTGGTGATAATAACGAGGAAGAGGATCTGAAGGTGGAGGAGAAGACAGGGGATACGGAGAGCGAGGGCATAAGATCGAAGATTCTAGAAGAGTCTAAGGTGCCAACGAAGAGGAGAACAGGGGCTAGGGATTCAAATCGCTTAAAAGAAGAAAAGACGGCATCAAACAGCTCCCCTACCGATATAGCTCTTGCTCACAAGAATGTGATAGGTGATTTAGTGCGCCAGGAATTTACTGCTGCTGATGGCGGTGCTGCGAATATTGACCGAGTAGATGATGGTGACGGTGGCAATGCTGCGAATATTGAAGATGATCCAGGCCGAGTAGCTGAAGGAGATATGCCAACAACGAACTCTGCCGCTAAGAAGGAGGAGCAGGATGAAGAAGATGAAACAGGCGTTGAGGATCCGCAGCAGACTCAGGCGGAGGAGAGCGAGGGTATAACGCTCAAGACTTTAAAAGATTCTGCGGCGCTAATGAAGGGGAGTCCAGTGCCTAAGAATACAAAGCCGAGCGGTTCAAATCACTCAGCTAAAGCAAACAAGCCACCAAAGAAACCCCCTGCCAAAATAGCCCCCGTTCAGAAAATGGCGGAACAACAATTGCGTCAAGAAATTCGCCGTGATGATGATCCTAGTGGTAATGGTGATGGCGTAGCAGCAACTATGGAAAATGGGCAGAGTCTGCAGGTAGATGACGTCCAATCATTTGGGGGAACAGATGTAATTGAGTCTGCACTTGGAGATGTGAATCCTATGGGGTTAGTAAAAGGACTGGGCTTCAACTTTGAGAATTGGAATGAGATACATAAGCTTGTGGAGGAGAACTTTCGGTTGGTGCAGGCACTGACCAAAAAGAATAAAAGAATGCAAGGAAAAATAGGCACCTCAATGGCAATGGCTGCTGCTGGAGATTTTGAGGATGAGGGAGAAGAAGACAATGAGGATGCAGACGGAGAGCCCAAGCAGGAGGATGGGGAAGAAGAAGACAAGGATGTGAATGAAGAGCTCCAGAGTTCGCCCAAGCAGGAGGATGGGGCAGATGGAGAAGGGCAAGTGAGGTCTGCGGAGGAGAAGACTAGAGAAAATTATAAGCAGTTGCTGATGGGAAAGGATGACGTTAAGAAGAAACCACTTAATGAAAAGACAAAACCAGGGAAATGGAACTCGAACCCCCCACCTAAAACTCTGTCTCATCGAGGTGAAGCAACGAGATCCAAAGCTGGTGGTGAGAATTATGATGATAAAGAAGAATTGCAGCAAGAAACCCTGGGGCAGGGGAATGATGATGAGGGATTGCAGGCAGAGACCGAGCAGGGTCAGGGTAACGATGATGAGGGATTGGAGGCAGAGACCGAGCAGGGTCAGGGGAACGATGATGAGGGATTGGAGGCAGAGACCGAGCAGGGGCAGGGGAATGATGAGGGATTAGAGCCAGAGACCGAGCAGGGGCAGGGGAATGATGAGGCATTGCAGGCAGAGACCGAGCAGGGGCACGATGAGGATACCAAGGAGTTGCCACCAGAAACCGAGGAGGGGCAGAGAATGGTGAATGATGATGATGCTGGAGCAAAGGAGGAGCAGGATATGGTGAATATCCCAGGTCTGGATGAGAGTAAGGCAAAGAGGCCCGTGAAGGGAAACTATGAGGCCACTCTGAAAGCGAAGAATGTGCCTAAAAAGAGACCGGTTACTCAAAACATAAAATCAGTGAAACGTGACACGAATCCTTCACTTACAACTCCTCTTCAAGCTGAAGCAACAACGAGTTCCAGGATCGATGCTATCAAGAAGGGTCGTAAGTTTCAGGAGAAGGGAATGGTGAAAGAGGATGATGCTGTGGCAGAACATAAGAATATCCCGCAGGAAACCGAGCAGGTGGAGGAGAATGATGATGAAGTCGGGGAAATGCCGCAAGAAACAGAGCAAGTGGAGGAGAATGATGATGAAGCAGGGGAAATGCCGCAAGAAACAGAGCGGGTGGAGGAGAATGATGACGAAGCAGCGGAAATACCACCAGAAATTGAGCATGTGCAGGAGAATGATGATGAAACAGGGGAAATACCGCCAGACACCGAGCAGGTGGAGGAGAATGACGGTGAAGCAATGAAATTGCCGCAAGAAACCGAGCAGGTAGATGAGAATGAGGATGCAGGGGAAATGCCGCTAGAAATCGAGCAGGTGCAGGAAGAATTGCCGCAAGAAACTGAGCAGGTACAGCAGAAATATGAGGATACCGAGGGATTGTCGCAAGAAACCAAACAGCAGCAGGAAGAGGTGAATGAAGATGTCCGGGCAGAACACCAGAATCTGCAGCAAGATTCCAAGCAGTATCAAAAGATGATGAGTAAGGGAATGATGCAAGTGAAGGGAAATGATGAGGGTAAGAAACCAGCACCAATAAAGAAAAGGACAAGTAAGCATGAGTTTAATCCTTCAGGCAAAACTCAACTACAGCAGGGTAAAACAAGCACGACAACAAAAAGCTCCACCATCAATGCTGTCATGGAGCTTGCTGCTAATGATGAGAATAATGATGATGCTGGAGCAGAACCCCATAATTTGCTGCAACAGTTGAAGGAGGAGCACGATGAGGTGAATGTGTTAGGTCTGGACGAGTGTACGAGAAAAATGCCCGTGAAAGGAAACTATGAGTCGGTACTCAAGGGGAAGAATGTAACTAAGAAGAGACCGGCTACTAAAACTACAAAACTCGGGAAACGTGCCTCGAATCCTTCACCTGAAACAACGGAACTGAGTTTTCCACAAGAGTCTGAGGCAGGGGAATCGCCGCAGCAAACCGAGCAGGTACAGCAGAATGATGATGATGATGCAGGGGAAATGGAGCAAGAAACCGAGCAGGGCAAAGATAACGTTTTTGATGCCGAGGAACTTCCTGAACAGGGGAATGATGAAGATGCCGAGGACTTGCAGCAAGAAACCGAGCATGAGGAAACGGTGAATGAAGATTATGCCGACATTCTGCCGCTAGAGTTCAAGCAGGATCAGGAAATGATGAATGTATCGCGGCTGGATGAGATCAAGAAAGTGATGCCTACGAAGGAAAAACCTGCAATAATTAAAAAGGCAGGTAAACAAGAGTTAAATACCTCAGGTAAAACTCAACTTCAACAGGGTAAAGGAAATATGGCAACAACAAGCTCCACCGTCGACGCTATCACCCCAAATCTCTTGACTAAAGCAAATAGTCCTGCAAAGAGCTCTGCCCTCACCGGTGCTGCCAGCAATGATGATGTCAGCATTATATCCCAATTCACAAATCCAGACGAAGATCAGGAGTATAATGAGGTTGATCAATCAGAGGAACATAATATGATCACTGATGGCTTCGATGCAGTAAGTTCTGTGGAGGAGAAGATTCCAACGAACATTGAGCCGATACTGAAGAGTAATGATGAGGGTAAGAGATCAGTGACTCAAAAGCATCCTTTTGCAAAGATGCCAATAACTGCTGGAAAAGACGAATTAGTGGGTATATCCAAATTCATTGATCCGCAGGAGCTAGAAGAAGGTGATATCCTAAAGCAACCTATTGGTGATATAAAAGAGTTGTTGGCGGAGGAGAAAGATGAGCGCAAGAAAGTAATGGGTGGTAAGGCTGGCCGACGCCAAATGCCGACTACTAAGCGACAGAGAGCAGCAAGGGATGATTTCAACAAAACTTGCGAGTTGTTTCAGGGGAAAATCGATCAGGAGTCACAACAAAATACTGAGACAACGGCAGTAATTGGTGATGCAGAGGAGACAGGGGAGGAGGTGGTGGAAGAAGAGGCAGCGGCGGAGGAGGTTGTGGAAGAAGAGGCGGCGGCTGAGGTGGAGGAGGAGAGTACATCTACTAGTACTACTATCTAAGGTGTGAGTCTTGCATTATGAGTTTCAGCTCTCTATGATTTTGTGTGGCTTAAGTGATGAAGAAATACTAGTTCTTTGTGAATTAATATGATAAATGGTTTGTACTGAATTATGTGTGTCATGCAATATGGTTTTTTCCCAATAGTTCTACACTACATATTTTGAACTCTTTTTCTAACTACATCACAAAAAGAAAAGCAATATTCACTAATGCATCCATTTCAGAGTTGAGATATCAAATCCAAATTCATAACAGTGGTTATAATTCAAATATGGAATGTTTTCAATAATGGAATTTGGCATCTACAACAAGGCATGTGTCAAAATCAACGCTAAATCGAAAAACCATGAAACACAAGACAAGATTTTATCAGATACAAGTTCAAGAAACACTGAATCATCAAACAGAAAAAAAACACAACTCAACAAATCAACCAATATTACTAATACAAGTTCGGAAAAGAAGCAAATTTACGCAACCTCTGAAAATATATATATATAAAGTGAGGATTTCGAATTCAATTACGCTATTATCGTCCCAAGAAACATATATGATCATCGAAAATCAAAAGGGCACATTCCAATTGGAAAACCACAATCCGAACTTCATAAACATGAAGCATCACACAATCCCATGTGACTGGGTTCTGGGTTCGGTCATTTACAAAATTTTACTACTGGGGCACAAAATGAAAGTAGGACCACGTGACTCAGTTCAGTCATTGATAGGAATAGTGTTAAATAACTGAAAGATTAAGTTTATACGTTAATTCATTGACAATTAACTTTATTAAATACTTACATCAACACAGCAATGGCGGCATGCTATCTTTAGTCCACCAAAAGCAACAGGTTTTAATATCCTTTAAGCCCTTAGTTCTTCACTTGCTGGAACTGCGACAGACCACTTGTAAATGGTTTACACACTAATTACTCTTTTAAATTCCCTAACTTCAAATACTACTTTTTTGTATTTCTTTGTGGATATAACAATTTTATTCTTCCAACTATTTTATTTATGTACATATATTAATGTGGTGTATCTTTGCACGTATTGTATGTTTCACTTATTGTACTTCCGCACTGTATGTAAATCATATATGAGAGATATTCTAAAAAAATGCTAGTTTATTACCACAATAACACTCTAAATTTAAAATAGAATGATATCAGTTGAAGCATATATTCATAAGAAATGATTATTGTATTATTGTATTATAATTGTCTATATATGTTTTCTGAATTAGTAATTATTAGTACTTTATATTTTCATTTGGTCCTTAAGGATTTAAATTTTTTGTATTACTTAGCATTTAGCGAAATTATTACTTAATTACATTGGGCCAAATCGAGACCAGAAAAAATTATTATTTAAGTGAGATTATTAATTCATCGAGCATTATTTCATCGATGTTTAACGTAACTTCATTAAATACTTACGTCAACACAACAGTCGCTAGTGAATCTACCGAATGTTGATGCAACTGCAAGCAAAATTATGCAGTCAGATAGTTTTATTTTATGTATAATATAATAAAATTTATCTATAGAAGCAGAGTTACTTGGATCCGCTCTTCCACCCCTAAAAAAGTACTCAACTTAATTACTTAGATTTAGCAAATGAAAGATAGTGAAATCCATCCATAATGCTGATGTCTTAAAAGGGAAGAATATATCCTGAATCTAAAATATCTAGTTGAATTGAAGTGTAAACAGAGTTATAGGAAAGAAATAGTATAAGAAAGGAAAATAGAAACTGAAACTGAAATATTATGGGGTGGAGCCGATGAGGATGGGATATATGTATTTTTAATTTAAAAAAGTCATTAATTAAAATAATTAAAACAATCTTAATACATGTATAATTATAAGTCACCATTTTATTAATGGAATATGTAATAGAACATAGAGAGGATCCTTATTTGGTGGAGCTGTGTGTTTTCCTTTCAGGATTCGAACAGCCGTTGCTCTCTTTCTCTGCAACATCTACACGAATTTACCCCAAGTACCCCTAGTGGCGGAGCGGTTTGTATGTACCACTTTCGTATACCCTTGTGTGTACCACACCACAGGGATATTGACATGTGATATTTCTCATTATATCAAGCGGACCATATTTAACACATGTCAATACCCTTGTTGTGTTGTACATATAAGGATATACAAAAGTGGTACACACAAGTTTTTGTGCCCTAGCGGCTTCGCGATGAATTTAAAATAATATATTTACTAAATATTCACAACAAAACTTTATGAAATTGGTCACAGCGCCAGTGCCACGTCACCCGCCCCTCCTTGCCTTATATAAACGCAATGCGGTCCCTCCAAACTCAAACTTCACAAACACGCACTTGCCTTCTTAAGACAGTTCAGTTTTCCTCTCTTTACTTACACACGCAATCGGAAATTCAACGATGACTACCGAAGCCCTAACTCCGGCAGCGGCGCCCAAACGCTGCTTCGATGATTTCGGCCTCGATTCATGTGCGGAAGCGAAGCGCTATAAGCGCGGGTCAGATGATGAGGATCTCGCCGGTTGTCGTCGCGTCGCGCTCCGAAGGGGCGGCGAAACCTCTTCCTCCTCCGCCGAAGCTACGCCCTCTCCGACCACTACGAGATCCTCCCCTTCGCAGATTCGGATTCACGAGTGCAATGTGTGCGGCAAGCGCTTCGCGTCGCACCAGGCACTCGGCGGCCACAAGGCCAGCCACCGGAGTAAACCACAGTCAAACGGTGCCGACGAAGGAAATCCGTCGAATTCGATATTCTCCGCCGCTAAAGGCGCCTCGAATTGTGCATCTACTGTTCCCGGTCCGCACAGGCTTCACAAGTGCTCCACCTGCGGCAAGAGCTTCCCAACCGGCCAAGCATTGGGCGGCCATATGCGGAAGCATTACAACGGCGTTATCGGTTCTAAGAGTGGCGTGAATTCTTCCGATAGCAGCAACGGCAACATCGGTTGCTCATACGGTGACGGCGGCGATGGCGAGATGACGGCGGTTGCGCACGCTTTGGACTTGAATTTGCCGCCACCGCAGGAACTTGATTTAACCCTTCGATTGTAGGAATTTCTTTTTTATTTATTTTTTCTGGTGAGGGATGTGGTGTTGCCACGTGGTCAAATTATAATCTTTTTTAAATGAGAAGAACGGTATTGTTATCAATGGAGAGAGATATAGTGTATTCATTTATTTATTTTTACTATGTAATGTAATTATTTATATATAGTACTAATATTTTTTTTTATAACCAAGAAGTCGTACTAACAAGTATGTAATCTATTTTTATACTTTCTTTGTCTCACAATTGTTGTCCTATTTTTTTTAATACGTAATTGATTGGTTGTGAGTAAGGATAATCGGTCTTCAAATAAAGTGTTTGTAATAATTTATTAATTATTTTAAAAAATAAGACAAGAATTGTGGAATAACTTAAAAAGAAAGTGAGATAAAAATTATGGATTGGAGACAGTATAAGTTACAAATTTGTGTCTATATAATTATGATCATTTGAACTAAATCAAAAATATATATCTAATATTTCTCACCTTAATTTAATATTTGAAGCGAATAATTCATTTTTCTACTATACTATCTCTTAGTATTATTTAATCTCGGACATTGAAATTAGTGTAATCTATATAATGTACTCGGTCCAGAAATGTATTAGATGTGTATGTATCTTGATATTTGAAACACCTAGAGATGTATCTTGAAATACATACGTAATGCATCTATAAATACAAAAAAATACTAGCATCTTACCATGGAAATAACAAAACTAGCCAAAAACATAGTATAAACCATGTAATTGTGTAAGCTAGGTATATAAAATTTATAATTACTCATCGAGTACTCGAAAAATCAAAATAACACTTTTAAAAATACATACCGAAATTTTTTCTCTCTCTCATATAAGTAAGACTTACCAGCTAAACTTATATATATATATATATATAAGGAGTGGTTCGGTGTGAACAATTCTTATCGTGTGGACGTGTGAGCTAACACCGCACTTTAAAGATAAACGTATTGCATTTTCAAGATAAATATATTGCATTTTAAGATCGCACTTTAAAATACAATTTTACGTAGCGACATTTATCTTTAAAGTACAGTGTTCACACATTCACATAATAACAGGTTGTTCACATTTGAACCTCCTCCTATTTATATATATATTTTATCTAGTTGACACTTCAGGGTTCGGAAAGCTGTGCCTTATCGAGGAAGACACCTAAGCTTATATTTATATTTGTTTAATTTATATTATGTTAAATGAAAGACACCTATGTTTGATGAGGAAAAATGCGTAGCCACGTGTGCAATGATTGATCAGAACAATCCTTCTATACATTTTCTAGAACTTTACGGAACCATCTATTTCCATAGCACAAACTTTATCACACTAACACTTCAATTACCAGAAATACCCTTTCTTGTACTGTTCTTACTCTGAGAGTGACAGGAATGCCCCCGGACACGTGGAGGTTCTACATGTAGTTGTCGTTTCTTGAATACCTGAGACACGTCAAGGCAGAGTGGAGTGTAACCAACTTGCTGATTGTGTCATTGACCCGCCACGTAGCAGCTGGTGTGTAACACTTGATTACTTTGATGCTGGGGGGCGAGCACCGCTCCTCCCTCGCCAGCTTGTGACACCTGACAATTTTTTCACCAAATTGTAACCCACGAGAGTTTGTAACTTTTTTTTTTTTTTTTACTATCAAATTCAAATTTTTGCCTCTTTGAATTTTTAGCTTCTTTTTCTCTCACCACCAAAAGATTTTCCCTCTCTTTTAATTGTTTGGACATTAGTGGAGTAAAAATAAGAGAGAGTGTACGTATTTGCAGTACCAATTAACCATGGTCAGAAAAAATTTAAAAAAATAAAATAAAAAAAATAAAGTGAAAAATATTTCACAAAAAGGAGTTCGAAAAAAATTGTCAGGTGTCACAAGTTGGGGAGGGAGGAGCAGTGCTCGCCCGGTCGCCCCCCAGCATCAAAGTAACCGTCACACTTCCAGTGTTACAAATAGATTTGGGCTTAGCCGAATCTAATTCAGAAACCTGATTCGTTGAACGCCACGTCATCTGCGTGAATTTCTAAGATTATCACAATTCAAAGTATCGCCATTTGAGTTCCGCTGAGATGGACATTGGAGATGTATAACATTATAAGATAAAATTCAGCTGTTGTTATTTTAACATAGATAATTAGACACTTACGTGACTGAAAAATGAAAAAGTAAAAATAAATAAATTGTGCGACTCTCTCTATCTCATTACTTTATTAGTAGTGTCTGATTAGTAAAAAAATGATGTTGTGTTGTGTATATGAGTTTGACTTTCGAGTAATTAATTTGTGGTCACAAATTCTTTACCATTTTAAAAATAAGACATTACTAATAAGATATTTTTTTCGAAAATAAAAGACACTAATAATAGGATGGAGGAAATACTTCTTCGTTACTAAGAAGTAAAACCAATAAAACTAAGCCCAATAAACAAAACTAAACTAGTAGTAGTACAAACATGTAACCATGTAAGCTATGTAATACTAGTATAAAATTCATCGTTACTCATTGAGGAACATAAATCCAAAAATTAATATTTTATCGGTCTCAATCATCTTATTTCGTTTCTCTTTTAGATTGACTCATCCATTTAGTCTCGTTTTCAAAAATGCAAAAAAAGAAAATATAAATCAATTATTATTATTCAAAGGCACACTCATTATTCACAATTAACAACTCTCCTTGTCATATAATTGGGTCGAAAAGAAATGAAATAAGATATATACGACATGGAGAGTTTTTTTTTTAAAAACATCTACGTGAAAAGAGTGAAATCGAGGACTATCAATCTCATGTCAATATAACTTAGCAATTAAGATGAATGTATTTGTTTACGACGTACTTTGGCGCTTTGAAAGTTGTGCCAAATGTAGGAAGACATCTAAGTATTTATTTATATATGTTTAAATTTATATTATGAGAAATAGAAATTAGAAAAACACCCAAAGTTTGACTGACAAAATGAAATCTTTAGCCACGCGTGCAATGATAGGTCATAACTATCCTTCCAGACCTTTTCCACAACCCTCTATTTCCATAGCACAAATTTCATCCCACTGGGCACTAACACTTCAATTACCATAAATACCCTCGCGTGTTCTGTTCTTACTTGGTAAGAGTGACTGAAATGCCCCTAACACGTGGAGGTTGTATACGTACTTGTTTTTTGAATATCCGGGACACGTGGATGCAGAGTGCCACGTAGCAGCTGGTGTGCAAGTAAGTGCAAGAAATGAAGAAATAGACCGTATCTCGTATAGACAGCTAATTGGTTGAATGCCAAGTGTCATCTTCTGAGATTTTTACTATTATCGTGGACAATTAAGAAATTGTATGCCTCAATGAGTATAATAATGACGCTGTTACTGGAATGTATATTTAAACATCGATAAATTAATATTCGATAGAATAATAATCTCGCTTAGTTAATAATTTTTTCGGTCCCAATATGGATCAACGCACTAAAATAATGTTCGATAAAGTAATAACATTGTTAAATGAATATTTTTCTTCCGGTCCCAAAATTATTACTTTATCGAGATTTAACTGTATTGTGTAAAAACCCTAGAATCTCGTTGTTGTTTTACTGAAATTTGAAAAATGAGATCTTATAAATCACGATATTACCAAAATTTCAACATATCGTAATGAAATATTTGACAAGATGAAGACGCTTTCAATGCCATGGCCGAAAATATAGCACCGAGTCATTGTCACTACTATCTATATATTTTTTTATTTCTATATTTTTTACTTTGCACTATATTTTTGAAAAAGTATTATGTTCAAAATTAATATCGCGTCGTGTCCTGTCATGTATCACTCGATCATTTACCTGTACTGTCCTTTCTAATCTACAAATAATAATGGGCCTGGGCCCAAAACTGAAAGAGGAGCAAATATCTGGCCTATCGGTGACCATTTTAAAGGCCCAACTAAGCCCAATAATAAGGAAAATATCGGTAGATGCTTGAGAGTTGAGACCTCTCTTTTTGTCATTTCTAGTGGGAAAAATTATTATCGACGTCGGCTTAATTAGCTTGCGTCGACAAAATCGTTTTCTCTAATTTTCTTGGATTCAATTCGCAATTTGAATGGCGTCTTCTTCTCTCCTGCTCTCGCCTCTCTCATCCACAGCCTCCGTAGATAACCGTGGATTGGGAGGAAATTCTGCTTTTCTGCAGAACCCGAAGCTGCTATTCGCAACTAAAACCAGAAGAAGCGCGATTCGGAGATGTGGATTCAAGGCTCCGGTAGCTCGGAAATCTCTGGACCGTATTCCCAAGCAGTTCCGCGAAGAGAATCTCAAAGATGGGCGTATGTGATTATGCTCTAAGCGAAGCCCTTTTATGGTCTTAAATTATGCTTTAGTGTTTTTGTGCTATTAGCTCCAATTGGGCAAACTATTATATATCCTTGACGCACATGGTAATCGACCACCAAATTGCTGCTGGTTGTTTAGTAAGAACATAAGATGAACTAGACAGAAATGATTCAACCTTAATTATATGCGTTAGTCTTCCAATTGGATTATGGAAAATATTCCGATTTGGGATAAGTTGTTGCTAACCGCTTGAATGCTTTGATTTGGAAGTCAATCAAGGGAGGAAGTTATTTTTAATCGAGGAGATGATTTGTTATGACTGTCTTTTGTGATAAAATATACTGTTGGATGCTTATATGCCACAAACTCTGGGTTTTTTAGGGTAAGTTTGGGTTCTAAAGTATAAAGAGGGGTTCCACGGAGCACAACACCTGATGGTAGAGCAGTCAGTGCTGTCTGAATCCTGATAAGTTACTGAAATGAGCAAGTTCACAGCTAGCTCTGAATTGAAATTTAAAGCATTCTGTATCAAATTGTGATCAGTTAATTAGTTAAATGAGGCTGTGTGAACTGAGATGTTAAAACAATTAAAACCATTCAAAATGGGATATCTGTTGTTTTGGTCTGTATGTAATGTTAGTGTGTATGTAATGTTCTGGTTGAGTGTCTTAACTTTTTTTCACCATTCATAGCTGTATCCTGGGAATTAGTTCAAAACTTATCTAGTATTTAAAAGTATCAGTGCAGTTGTAACTTATGTAACATCTCTTTTATAGTGATGGAAAATTACAAGAATGCGCCTCAGTATCTATATGGCCTTTCACCTTCACAGATGGATATGTTCATGACAGAAGACAATCCTGTCCGCCGACAGTCAGAGAAAGTCACAGAGGTAGCTCTTCCTGCATGCTCGCTTGTTCATAATATTGAGGTGTATGTATATGTATTTCTCTGTCCCTATAGCTTGTAATATCCGCAAATCCCCTGGTCTGTAAAATATGACCTCCTTTTTTCTTCTTTCTTCCTTTTTCATTTCTTATGGATGTACTGCATCTTAGTTGGCTGCTGTTTGCAAGTATCATTATCAGATAATAAGATGAGAAAACAGTTTGTCTGCCTGAGTAACCTTCTCCAGTAGCATGCTGAGTAGCTTTTGTTTCTTCAGGAAAGCATTTCATCAGCCTGCAATTACTTAAATAATGGTGGAATGTGGAGCATGTCTGGCAGCAACGATAGAGGCCCCTCTAAGTATAGCATGAGCGTCAGCATGTACCGTGGAGGAGGTAGAGGAGCTGGAAGGCCTAGAACTGCTCCTCCTGATTTGCCATCTTTGCTTTTAGATGCCCGAATAGTCTATCTTGGGATGCCGGTAGTGGAGCTCTTTCATTATTGGCTTATGGACTATATTCTTTCAAAGTCGCATTGCTTTATTTTTACTGGTTAATTCTTCTCTGTTGCAGATTGTACCAGCTGTGACTGAGCTTCTTGTTGCTCAATTCATGTGGCTGGACTATGACAGCCCGACAAAGCCAATATACTTGTATATCAATTCATCTGGCACCCAGGTATATTGTTTCTGATACATGTTTCAGTCTGTAATACAGTTGCTTGTAGCTTATCACTTTTGTTAGTGGTTTTTATCTTACAATTTTTCTTTTTCTAATGGTCTTGTTTGTTTTGCCAGAATGAGAAGATGGAGACTGTTGGATCTGAAACCGAAGCTTATGCAATTGCTGACACAATGGCTGTAAGCTCCTGATGTTAATACCTACTTAAATTAATGACTAGACAGCAAACATTGAGATGTAATAACTATGGAGATCTGCCTCTTTTAATTGATTTATTTGTCTCAGACGTTTGACATTTCATCAAATTTTTCTTTCAATAGTACTGCAAAGCAGATGTCTACACTGTAAACTGTGGAATGGCATATGGCCAAGCAGCAATGCTTTTGTCTCTGGGAGCAAAAGGCTACCGTGGATTACAGCCAAACTCATCCAGTAAGATAGAACCATATCAACCTGCTTTCTTTGAGATACTTAACATTTATTTCTTCGTAATAATGGTTGCTTTTACATGCATTATGTATTCCACTCCTTTGACTTTTGAGTTTTATATGGTTTGCCTTATTGCTGTGCAGCAAAGCTGTACCTCCCGAAAGTAAATAGATCAAGTGGAGCTGTCATAGACATGTGGATTAAGGTCTCCTTGCTCTCTCTATTTATCTCTATCTCTATCTCTCTGTGGGTTTATTAGACACCTCGTTGGCATGCTTAACCCCACATCTTGTTTGTTGGCTCAGGCAAAAGAACTAGAAGCAAACACGGAATATTACCTTGAACTCTTATCCAAAGGAATTGGAAAACCTCAGCAGGAGATCGAGAAGGACATCCAACGCCCCAAATACTTCCAAGCACAGGAAGCGATTGACTATGGCATTGCTGACAAGATAATTGACTCACAGGATGCTGCCTTTGAGAAACGGGTAACAGTCATGAACTAATTATTTTATTTTGGCGTATTTTGTTTATAGGTTCTAGGTTAAGGTAATACCCACAAAACAGAATATTCTAACGATGGAGTCTCCCTTGTCAGAACTATGAGGAGTTACTGGCGCAGTCGAAAGCAATGAGAAGAGCTGGAGCTGGTCCTCAAGCAGCTCCATCAGGGTTTAGGTAACTGGTAAGTTTTTATCACAAGGCGGCCATGGGTGGTACTAAAGATCTACGATTTATCGATGAAGTTGCTGGCTGTTCGGAAACTGTTGTAGCAAGGATGAGCCTATGCCACTCTTTTATCATTTGGTAGGATGATGCATAAGTGAAGGTACCGTGGAAATGTAAAGATGTCATGACAATAGCCAAATGTTGTTAGAGAACGTGTTTCATTAGCAATACTTGCTGCTGGACTTCCTATTTTCGAAATCGCTTGTTTAACTTTGTACAATATTGATACATGTCCGTCCCAATGAGAAAATGACCGTGAATAAGGTATTCGATCATAACTACAATTAGGAAAACACGAGCTTAGACATAGCACAAGCAACTCAGTCTTGTTTAACTTATGTAGCAGGGCTGGGTAGCTCTTTTGGTTGCTGCAACACTTGTTGGGTATTTTGTATACTAGAAGATGTGTAACCAAGTTAGTGACGGCGCATTATACAAGAACAACCAAAGTAAGAGACCAGGCTTAGCATCTTTTACCTTATATAATCTCCTCTTGTTGTTCCCATCCCACATGTTAATATAACCTCCAGTAGCAAAAGTACCATAGCTATGGGAAGCATTATCAAGTAAGAAATATTAGAGAAGTATACAGATACAGAGGACCACAAACACAAATATAAGAAACTTACATAGGATGAAGTGCAATGGCATTCATAGATCTTTTCCTGCTTCAGATTTACGATGACACTTAAATGCATACCTGCACAAGAGAAGAAGGAAGTTGTGAAACAGCATAATTATGCCATGCAATAAAACACTGTCGCAAACAAATAGGCAACCATTTTGTTTTTCTATGACTAATGCGGAGAACATAAAAAAAAAAATTAAAAGATCAGATTTTCAGGAATTAATTTCACAGTGATACATTCCCCCATGTGGGATACTTTGATACATACTTTATATGGCCAGCCTTTGAGGGATCAAAGAACTCCATCGCTACCCGTCCTTCAACAGAACTAAGAGCATACCCTGCAAATTATCTACTTGAAATCAGAAACAGAGAGAAACAATTATGGGATGATAATTTCCAAAATTGAGTACCATTTACTTTGTGTATAAAATCTTAGTTGGTATAAACTGTATTTTCCTCATGGAATTTCAGTGTACTTCAATTGACGAAATATAACATAGTTGTCATGATTGCTAAAACGACCCCAGAATAAGAATTCACAGTCAACACATGACAAAGAGTCAGTCGAGAAAGCTGCTCCTGTCCCATTAGGATAACACCTGACGCATCTTGTTTGGTATTTCAAAGAAGATTCCCTCCGTTGTTCCGGTTGAGACATGTTCCGAAGATCATTGATGTGTCGATTTTGTACTACTTGAATTCACCCAGTTCTAACGCTCCACTTGTCCAAGTTGAGGGTATTTTCTGTCTAGAAATACAGGTTTTCAGCATGTGTTTTAGTCGATGATGATAGGGCGAAGAAGAGCTGATATGGAGATGATTTGATACGAAGTTGAAGCCAAATAGGAATTTGAATCAAGAAGGAAAAATTTGCAAAAGATTTGAAAGCTTGAAGATATATTAGGACTAAGTTATATTTGGAAAAAGAGTCTTGAAGCTAAAAGATCCATATAAGATTTGCCCTAGATATTCTTTCGTTTGGAGGATCAAGTTTCAAGATCTATATAAAGGGGCTGGAGGCGACACCATTCAGAGACGCTTACACCATTCTCTTCATCAATTTTAGTTTCGTTTTCCAACCACATTCGATCCAAGTCCTTAGCTCAAGAACACAAACACTTTAGTTTTCAGTTTTATGTTTTCATGCTTTTGGATTCAGTTTATGCACTTTGAAGATTTCAGATTTTGTTTTAATTCAGTGTTCTACTCTTAATTCTCGTATTTCAATTACGTTGCATGTCTTTAGATTTTGGTACGTTATTTCCTGTTTTAGTTATGTGCGTTACTATGTTCTGCTTGTCCAAGTTAAGTATGCCTAGCTAATCTTTTTAGGGTTCGGCGAGATTAACAACTATGAGATACAAAATTTTGTGAGTTCTAATTGGACATAGTAATTAAAGATTAGGGTTCCGACTTAATTCGGGGTAGAAAGATTTAATTGGATTAACTTAAACTTGATCAATTTAAGATATGAAGATTATTGTCAGATTGTTCAACAACTTGGGTGGCGAAGCTATCGTACCGGTAGTCAAATTAAGTAGGGTAATTGTCTATGTCAGATTGTTCAACAACGGTAGAGATAAAAATTGGTTTTCTTCATCGTAATGCTATCTAAACATTAAATCTAGAGTTGTTCAATAAACTAAGTTCTGGTTAGGTTAGAGAGTAATTTGATGATTGTTTAACAAGTTATTACCGTATGAATTGGGGTAGTACGTGACCAACACTATATCCTTTAACTGGTTGATCCTAGGAATTAATTAAATCTATGCATCAATGATCGAAGTAGATATCTGATATAAGTTACTTTAAGCTGAGTCCGCTTTCTATCTTTATTTGTTTTCTCTATTTATTTTCGTGCTATTTTAATTTTTTTTGCCTAGGTAGTAAACCCAAAATTTATGCGTGGTAACATTACCAAAACTTGATCAAAATGATAGACATAATGAACCAATCATATACATTTACATGCCTTCCAGCAGTAGCAACAACTAAACGATTGCCAACAAGAGACAGAGTATACACGCTCAGGTTGAATATATGTTCTAACAAGAGACCGGTCCTGGCCACTGCAACTTCTTGAGTCCCAGCACTCCAAGGTTTTGTCCCAGCTACCAGTAATAACTTGACCTATACCAAGATGATGATGTATGAATAAAAGATGGATGATTGCTAAAGTAACAGTAAATTACAGTTCATGCTGAAAATCAAGCAAACAAGATATAATGACTTGATAACATCATAACATGAAACAAAATCTCTGCTGACAAAAACTATTCTGGAAAAAGGATGACACTGTAAATGCGAAAAACAAGTCAAGTAACAAGATTATCATTGAGCAGCCTATTTTGCCTATCTTAAAAACACCAAGAAGTTTATAACAACACTAAAACATAGTCTTGCATCAAAAGAAACAGAAGCATACATAGTCTAGAGGCCTTACTGAAGATGCAAGTATTATAAATAAATTTAGATAAGAAAAGAAGGGAATCGTGGTAATGTAACAATTTACATGTGTATCAGTTCCAAGAATAATTAAAATCACGGATGCACAACACTCAGCCAAGGTAATAGATTCGGCAGATGAACGAAAAATAACAAGATGTTGAGATGAAGACACATCGGACATGCTTATCATGATGTCCCAAAATATCCTCTCTCTTTCTCTCTCTCTCTCTCTCTCTCTCTCTCTCTCTCTCTCTTTTGTAGTTGAAGTCAAGTCTGGAGAAACAACCACCAATTTCCACATACATCAACATGAATCACAGCAAGAAAATAATCAATTAAACTAATAAACCGTTTCAAGAAACAAAAATCAACTAAACTAATAACCTTATCCCACGAGGAAACAAGGAGGTGGTCGCTGTGGCGCCGCCTTCATGATTAACACAATTCACTGAATGGGGCAACGAAGTTGATCTGATAATTTAGGATTTTAGAGAGAGGGAGAGTTTGGGAATTCAAATCTAACTGAGCAGACGGCGAATCCGCTTCGCCTTTCAAACTGGTTTTACAACGGTATTACTTAGAGATTGCCTTTTTTATTTTGAAGAAGTATTAAAAATAAAAATAATCCTTAAATAAAATTAAATAGTTAAATAGTTAAACTTGCGTAATTAAACCATCACGAAAAACTACGCCACACGTACATTAGAGAATTTTGTCCGTCACTGCAATTTCTATTACCAAAAAAACTAAATCACCTAAAACCCTGCAACTTCAATCTCGATCTCGATTTCGATTTCCTCCTTGCACAGCTGCTACACCCACAGCATGGTGGTCTGCAAATGTCGCAAGGTATGTTGAGGCGAATTATTGATTCGCGTGCTATGTGATTTGCGTAATCGATTGAATTCATCGTGTGATCTAATTTGCAAATTTCACCAGTTTTAGATCCGAGCGTGCTCGCATTTATTTTTGCCAAATTCTGGAGATTATTCGATTTTTTATCTGGATTGTGGCTTGCAATCGAGTATAGCTTAGTAGATTTGAGCTTGCCCCCTTTCCGATATTGGTTTAGTGCTAGGAGGCGGAATTCAGTGCTTCGATAAATTCGTGCGATATGCAGTCTGATGATTATTATTTAGCTTTTTTTCTGGTATGGTGGAAGGCTGATGATTTTTGTCTATTTGGTGTCTTTAGGCGACCAAGTTGTATTGCTTCGTCCACAAGGTGCCGGTCTGCGGGGAATGTATATGCTTTCCGGAACACCAAATCTGTGTGGTATGGTAATGGCAATTCTTCGAGTACTTTCCTTCTGTAAAGGCGTTGAACAGAAGTGTTATTGCATTACAGGTGCGCACCTACTCAGAGTGGGTAATTGACGGAGAGTATGACTGGCCTCCAAAATGCTGCAATTGTCAAGCTGATCTTGCAGAAGGGGCAGACCCTCAAACTACTCGATTGGGCTGTTTGCGTATGTCTCCCTGCTTCTGTATATCTGGATTCTATTTATTTTGAAGAGGAAATTGCTTTTGTCTAATCATGCATCTCTAACTCATGCTGAAATATGCAGATGTCATGCATACAAATTGTTTAGTTTCACACGTTAGAAGTTTTCCTCCGGAAACAGCTCCTGCTGGATATGTTTGCCCAGCCTGCTCAACTCCGGTATGTTATCTTTATGGAGACTATTGCTTTTGCTATTTCTGGATCAAATTTTTGGCATATTAAAATCTGGAAGAATGTGTACTGGATTTTATCTTTGGTTGTTTCTTAGTAGGGAACTATGTTCGCATGAGTTTTGACTTTCTTATAGTCAAAGTAATTTATCATTCACTATCAATGACAATTAAGATCTTCATGTAATTCATCTATTGATTAAATAACTTTAAAAATTGAAAAATGCTTATCAAACTCTAAGGACATTTGGTGGAAGTATTTCACTTCACATTACTGGATATGAGATGTGTACTCAGGTTATGTTATGCTAGTTATGAGTTCAGAACGTCAGGTCCATAGACCCTCACGCCTTGTATTGTTAGGGAGGTAATTACTATTTTACCATGTTTCTATTCCACGTTTAATGCTTGATTCTTTGCAGATATGGCCTCCAAAAAGTGTTAAAGATTCAGGATCACGTCTACATTCAAAGTTGAAAGAAGCAATTTTGCAGGTTCTGTTACCATGTTTTGGATAAATGTTAGTAATAGACTGCTTAAACTCATATATGTTTTTGAGAAGTCAGTTTTTTCACTTTGATTAATTGTGGCTCCCTTAACAAAAGCCATTTGTGGCCCATTGTATTTTTAACTTTATGGCAGTAGATTATTTATATTTGAGAATAAGAAATACTCATGTGTCATCATGTGGTTTGGAATGGTAGATAATTTATAGTCTGATCTCGTCTGGAATTGTTTGGGTTGCACCGTTTTTTTTTCCAGTATTTCATTTCAGTTCTTTTTCTGTATTCGATCTCTTCTTTCCTTATAAATAGTTTTTTTTTTTGGATGGGTGTTGATGGAACTGGTGATTTTACCTACAGTAATCAATAGGAAAGTTCATTTCTTTTTTCATTCATATTCTTCTCACGTCTGATTTTTATATGTGACTGCTTTTACAGACTCGTTTGGAGAAGAATGTGTTTGGAAACCATCCTATACCATTTCAGGGAGGAGAATCCCGTAGTCCTCCACCTGCATTTGCGTCAGAACCCTTAGTACATGCAATTGGAAAAGATGCAACTTCTACTGAAAGACCTGTAAACTTGGATATTTTGGAGATAGATGGACATGGCTCTGGGATGTCATCTTTGCCAGATCATGATTTTGCAAAAAGCACAAGCCCTAATGGTGTAAGACATTTTGTTATTTTAATTTTTGTAGCTTTCACTCCTCACTTCCATGTCTTATGTGCGACCGCATGCATGTGTTGCCTTATGGTTTCTCATATATTTTCTTGCTCAGCCTGGTGCAACCACGCGGAAGACTGCAGTGCAAGTGGATAAACAAAACTCTGAGGTTCCATATTATGCAGATGATGAAGATGCAAATAGGAAAAAATACTCACGAAGAGGTCTTTTACTTTAATTTTCTGCCACCGTAGTCTGTTATGTCTCTGTTACCTTTCTGATTACATGAAAATACAAGTTAATTCTGCACTTTTTGGTTGTCACGTGTTATTTTAGGCTCTAGGATTTACCAGCGATCTACTGTGAATTTGATAATTTACATTGATGCCCAAATCTGTAAGGCTTGAACTTGGTTGGCTCTTACACTTCACGAACATGAATCCATCTTAGTTGGACATGTACCTTCTGCCTTGTGCAAACACTACATCTGTCTGTTATGATGTTCAGATAAATTAGTAAGTTATTTCTAAAAATGTTAAAGTTGGTCAGTTTTCATTCTTGTAACTGGAACTGAAAGCAACAATTGAGCATCCTCCCTTTGTTCAGGTTCCTATTACTTTGAAAGCATGCTACTTTGCTACTCATCATTTTTAATTCATCAAATTGTAAGATAAAGGGTTTCAGTTAGTTTCCTCATCCATATCTCTAGATTGATCATCCATTTGGATATGTTCTTGTTGTTATCAGGCATGTTTCTGACTTTCGAGTGCTACTTATGATGTTCTCTACTGCCATTTGCTAAACCAGGCATATTGAATTGAGTGTAGGTTCATTTCGCCACAAGTTCCTTCGGTCATTGCTGCCTTTCTGGTCCAGTGCATTGCCGACTCTACCAGTGACTGCACCACCAAGGAAAGATGCGTCTCATGGGGATGATGCCCCAGAACGCCGTGCAAAGCACCATAGGTCTTCGAGAATGGACCCAAGGAAGCTTCTTTTGATTATAGCCATCATGTAATGTCTTCTGTCTTTCTTGAATCATTCCCTGCAATCATTTATTTGGCTTTTGAGTACTTCATGTGGAGAAATGCATCTCTATACCCTTGCATGTTTCACTTCACATTTGTTGCTCTGCTTATGGCTGGAATTTCATGGTATCTTGATTGCTTGAGATGTGATCATTAATATACTTACAAGCCTCTCTCTTTCTCTCTACCTTTGTATAGGGCCTGTATGGCGACAATGGGTATTCTATATTACAGAATTGCACGTGGTCTGGACGATGAATTAGCCGATGACGAGCCACAATGATTAACCTTGAGGGTGATGCGGCGGACATGGCCGATGAAGAATCTTCTAATTTCATGTATTTGTGTAGAAACACACAAAATCCTTCATTTTTATGTAGCCAGAGTTGTGTTTGACGAGGTTTTGCATGGAGTTGATCATCTTTGTACTCTGTTCAAAACATACTGAAAGAAATTGTTTGATTCAATTATACCTTTTACACGTGATTTTCATTATGCTGTGAATGATTTAAAACATGTATAAATGGACGTCTTGTTATTGTACTATTACAAAATCCTTAACCATTATGTAGCTTATTGAGATATTTATCTTCTACCCATATAATATAATATAAATGTATAGATGATATGCATGTAATTTAAATAAAGTTAAGATAGAAAAAATACGAGTATCGTGCGGTTGGCCGGCTTGATTATTAGTGTACATATTGATTTTTATTGTCAAGTAAGCTATAGTTTTCCAATATAAAATAAAAGATTTCTACTTAATTATAAAAAAAAAATATGATACAGTGATGCAGGGGATCAAGGTATCATTGTGATGGGGATTGTAAAATGGGAGGAAGAATATGTATGGACTTGACTCCTACCGAACTTGGGACGCTAGCCCTACACACTCCTCAAGGCATCTCAAGTCTATTTCTTTTATCATCAACAAATGTGGTATGCTTATAATACTCCACATTCACGCGTGTTTGAATCCTACTAAAAAAATTCTCTCTTCATTTTTTTGAGAGGAGCCAAGTTGGAAGATATCCAGAATGTGATTTTTTAATGTCTTGTCTGACAGGTGTAATTCTTGACCAAATCTACATTTTGAGACTCAAAGATCCTGATTAATCTTGCTTATTAACTAATGACAGTTGATCAAATGATTGGGGGGTATATCTTATGTCATATTGAATCATGTCTGTTATCCTAACTGTCTCAAAGGCTACATATTTTACAAGTTTGGACAGTACCAGGTCTTCTCTTAGCTGTCGGATTTCATGATGTTTTTCTACGCACATAGTACTTATTTTGGTAAGCTAAGAGCCTACGCCTATATATACATATATATGTGTATGGGTCCTTGATCACCTAACAATCCCAACTCAAGCATTCTCCAAGAACAGTTGAAAAAACACAAGCCAAAAAAGGAAATGGAAACTGCAGGGATAATCTATGAAGGGGAATGGAATTCCTCCTTCAATGCAATGTCTTCCGAAGAAGCAGATTTCATGGAACAATTGCTTGGAAACTGTTCCATTCCGAATGCTGCATTTTGGCATGGGAATGGGAATGATATTGGAGTGGAGGAGATGAATAATAGTAGCGTGTTTTCTTTTCTGAACAACAATGGCATGATGTCAATGGATCTCTGCATGATGGATTCTGTTATGGAAGGTGGTGACTTCCAAAACCATGATGCAAAGGAACTGCCTCAACCAGTGCATGAAGATAATAAGATCATCACCTCCAAGAAAAGACAGCGAGTTCTTGAAGAAGTAAGTGGATATAATACTCCTTCCTCCTCTCTCTCTCTCTCTCATCTCTCTTGGTTTCTCATCATCTTTTCACACAATGCAGGCCCAAAGAAGCAAGGAACTGAAGAAATATGTCAAGATTGATGAAAATGAGAATGATGACAGCAAGAATACTACTACTACTACTACTACTACTACTACTCTTTATAGGCAGAGTTCAAGTGGCTGATGCTCTGAGGATGTCTCAAATGCTTCTCCACACGGGGCGAATGGAGTGAATTCGCGTTCAAGAGGCAAGGCAAGAGCTAGTAGGGGATCAGCTACTGTTCCTCAAAGCCTCTATGCTAGGGTAATTCATCTTTTTTGCATGAGCACCATTTATGCCTTTAGCCTCATTTGTTTTCTCTCCCATCTTAATCTTGTAGAAACGAAGACAACGGATAAACGAGAGACTGAAAATCTTGCAGAACTTGGTTCCTAATGGAACTAAGGTTGATCTCAGTACAATGCTTGAAGAGGCAGTTCAATATGTCAAGTTCTTGCAGCTTCAGATCAAGGTAGAAATAATAAGAACAGATTTTTGGTTGTGGGATCTGCAAATCTTGATGTTAAAAACATTTTAATTGTGGATGCAGCTTTTGAGCTCAGAGGATATGTGGATGTATGCTCCAATTGCCTACAATGAATCGATATAGGCCTTGATTTCAAGATTCCACCTCCAAAACCACAATCCTCATGAAGATGATGCTGATTTTTTATTTTATTTTTTTTAACAATACCATTTCTGTAATGGGTCTAATTATTATTAAATATATTAGAAATATCTACATAATCTTAAATTAATACACTATCCTCCAAAATTAAAATAAGCAATGACATTGTAACCATATCATACTTTATAAAAATGCCCACTTATTTAATAGTGTAATAGATATTAGATTATTTACTCCAAATCTTAGGGGTATTTTCCTATTTTTATATAAATAGACTAAGCCTAGGGGCATCATTTTTATGAATTCACAATTGGAGCCAAGTTTTGTGGAAGTGAGAAAACAGATATTTCAGACAATTAAACAATTGTTAGCCCCTTCAGGTTTCTCTAATAACACACACACACAAAGACGAAGTTAGCAGAAACATCCATACATGATCCATCTTTATCCTCAACCTAGTAATTCAACCATTACCCATCCAAAATCATCACAACATTGAATTTACAATATTGTAACACGCAAGTTGTCTTCATCAAGAGGCAAGCAACTGTACATAGCCTTTCATTTGTGCAACAAACACATACCTGAATGGAGCATTTGAAACCTTATGGAGAGCCAAGGTGAGTAAGTTGCACAACCTTGCAATACGGATGAGCATCATTTTCAAGCGCGGTCTTCATTTACATGGTTTGGGACTTCATTTTGGCTCTCTAGAGGCATATATTGTGCCATTATAGCCCGTATCTCCGAGTCCATATATGACTGACAAAAATCATGTAAAACACCTTAATAGGTGGAGAATTAGAAATAGCCTAAACTTGAATTGCAAAAAAATTTAACCTTAGAAAATTAACATTTAATGTTCATAAAACATACCCTCAACTGATATCTGTAGACCAGATATGCTCCAGAAGCAGCCATAGCCAATCCCATAAAAATGACCCAAACAGCAGTCCAGCCGGACCTAACCTCAGTCATCCTGTACTGAGTTATGCACGTATCGTGTGCTTTGATGTACAGCAGATCTCCTCTGCAGGTGCAGTCGTAAGTTCCCCACGTATTCTTGCAACTTCATTTGGGGCACTGACATGCTTTCTTCTCCTTACATTCATCAATATCTGCACCAACAACAAATGACATAATTCATACTCTAAAACTGGACCAATTCTGAGCATATCTGATTATATTCTACGTATAGGAATTGCAATTTCATTCATAATTTCATCTCTCATTTCCTTTTGATCCAAGTATAGGAATTCTACTACTTATTTAATTTGTTTCTCACTTTCCCATCATTATTCCATTTTTAAGTCCATTTCATCCGGCCTAATTCAGTTCTCTCATACCAACCACCTTCCAAGTGTTTGAAAGTGAATTGAGAAATTTAGGATCACGGCTCAACCAGAAAACTGCATGGAGTTTGAGATGTCAAGATATCAAATTGTAAGGTATCTTAATTGATGCATTTTGAAGATAGAGATTCAAACTTGAGGTGTAGAATATCTAGAAGACATTGTGAAACAAGTTTTCTTACCTTCACAACTTTTGCCGTCACCTTTAAATCCAGGAGGGCATGTGCATTTCCTCCCGTCCGGACTATCCTGTTAAAACAAACAGCAAATGAATTTCTAACTAAGCAAATATTTGGCTTGGGAAATTAATAATAAAAGATCTAAGAAACCAACCACACAAGCAGAGTTAGTAATCCCATTTTTGCTGTCGTGCCAGCAACCACCGTTATTGATTTTGCAACGCCCAAGTCCACTTGCTGCATATGGAAAAAATGTATGAAATAAAATATCATCTCTAAACAGCTTAACATATTTGTGAAAGAAAAACAAGTGATGTGAGCATCTGCAATAGAGTTTTATCCGAAATTTCAAGACTATGGTGTCAGATTCAGCATGAATAGCACCATGAGGATTTATTTCAATCAGAAAAGTACCAGTGTGCAATTCTATGTGTCTTCAAGATTGACCACCGACAAAACCTTACTTTTTCAGCCTCAATGCTAGTGGCTGAAATTGTATCATTCATAAGCGTTGGCAAGAATTATGATTTTCAAACATATTAGCAAGTATGCTATTTGCAAAGTTGAGAAACTCTCATTGCTGAGGTTGCCCAAGAAAACAAAATCCCTATATTATGGAAGGAAGACAAGTATGTTCATTTTCCTACTCCAGTTCATGATAATAAAGTTGCACTGCCAGAGAATGAAAGTAGAACATATATTTGAAATCTAATATGAGTAACAACCCAGAGAACAACGTAGAAACATGACTAATTAAGACCAGCACACATGAAACTTTGTGAACCCCAACAAATTCAGTGTCTCTTGCTTCTAAATGCATGGCATGAAAGCTGGATGTTAAGCAAGAATAAGAATCTTATGTATATTTACAATATGCAATCATGAGACTGCCTAAAGGAATCTTTATCCTACTTAGTACACTCTCATATGTCAAAAAGTTATACTTCCAAGCACAACAGTTTAAGAATCACTATCAAATGCATACCCAATAAAGAAATAATGCAGGTCATAAACAACCTCTGCTTCCACCTTACATACCAACACAAGAGTTATAGCCGTCTCCTTTGAACTGCACCCCGTTAACTACTGGGCATTCACACACTCTTCCTCTAAACGTATCCTGGATGTGCGTAATAGGGGTTAGAAATTAGCAACCAAAACAAAGATTAGCAAATAATTGGCAAGCACCTTGCAAGCAGTAACATTTGCTGCCTTGTCTTGCCAGCAGCCACCATTGTTATCCAAGCATTCATTTGTTTCTACATCTGCTGTTCCAAGTCAATCAAAAATGCATTTGATTTCATGTCATTCTGCCACAATTACGATGAAAATATCTTACCGCCACTTAAACAAACAGATGGCTCCGTAGTCTCTTCAAAACCAGCACATAAAGCCTTCAATACAGCGCCCTTTTCCAACTTTCCTGCAGAAAACACATTAGAGAACTATATTACGAAGGGATTAAATCAAATAGTGGGCATACCTCGATATTGTCGATTATTCACCACAAGGGTTGGCAATATGGTTACATCACCACGTGACCCTTTACCGATCTGCAAGATACATTGCACCTTTAAGCAAAAAATGACCTCTCAAAACACGTCACTGTTTTTCTTCTCAAAAGTTCGTAACAATAACCTGAGCGTCTTGTTCTTCCTTCAAAGTTGGATTGACCGAATCCGCATTAGGGTCACCCATACATTTTTCGACCTTTTTCAGATCAAGCCCTGATATGCAAACAACATTAGAAGATAATAATTACCCCGCAACAAAGACAAGACTTGATGAAAAAGACAACCTAAAGATCTGATCACACCCTCAGCGCACTCCGTATTGTATTTCTTCTCCTTCATGGGACATCTAATTTGGAAATCAGTAACATAATCCCACCACATCCAAGGCTTTCCGGTTTCATTGGCTACTCTGAATACACATAACTGCCTCAAGTTTTCAACCACAACGTCCTTTCCCTCATAATCTGAACTAAAATCTTGCTCAGGATCAGAAGCACAATATCTTCCGTAGTTGATGCAATGAGACTTGCACTGTTTGCTATGGGTGAACACTTGAGGGCAATACCAAGTGATATAATGAGGCGTAAACTGAGTATATCCATCCTTTTCAAGAATCTGAGCTGCACCCTTAAAATCCTTCACAAACTCCATCATCATATCGCACTTAAATCCACACTCGTCGTTGCTGTTAGTCCACAGCTCATACTCAACTCGATCATCCGGATGGGGAACAGCTTCTCTCCAGTCCAGATTCACATTCACCATGTCGCCTTTACTGATCGCTTCCTTTAGCTTTTCGCCAAAGGTTTTATCGATCAATGCAGATGGGATGGTTATGTCTGCCATGTACTTTTCGGAAGAAGAACTCTCTTCTGGTGAGTCCATTGTGATCAATGCTTCATTGATGTAATCCGCCACTAGAACTGCGGCTGCACCGGCCTTTTGGGCATTCCAAACCTTTAAACCAAAAAAACAATCTGCATTGGAGGTCAAGTGGAATTAATAACAATAGAATTATGTTCCACATAAAATAAGGATTGCACTCAGATATCCATTTCAAGTGAGTAAGGAAATCATACTTTTGGACACTAGCCCACTTCAAGGTATAGCACCAACTAGATAATGAGAAAAAATGAAAATCAAACTAGCAAAGCCGTCCTATAGATCAAAACAAACACAATCTGCCAACTTGCTAAATAGCCCTCCTAAGAATAGAACTGTGAAAATCACTTCAAACTAGGAAAACATTCACACAAAAAATAAATTTCTCACCTAACCAAAAGCAAGCTGATCGAACCAGAAAGCACCAAATATAAAGTAGAATTAGGAAACTAATAAGATAAATCCCAAAATCATGTGCAGAATCAAAGAAAGCACCATACCTCCACGATCGAGAAGAACAAAATTAGGCATAGCTCCAGTTTCAGACTTGAAAGAAATCCCAGAATCATCAAATTCTTTGCATCCTTTCTTATTATCCTTGGGATAAACCACAGTTCCAGCCATACTTCCACCATATTTTGGAATCCCAAAATTGCCAATGGCGCTATCGTGCGTTCCTTTTATGCTATCTGGTGACGTCACCATCAAACTGTTCTTCTCCACCACAAATCGACCCACCATTGGTTCCGTGAAGATCAGCACAAAAACTCCCAGCAAGATTGCACCTCTTAGATTCCGAGGGCACACCCCATTTGATCCGAATTGCAGATACTTTCTTGGGGCTTTCTTGTTATCTTGGACTTGTTTCGAGTTTATGATTTCTTACTACACACGCACAAACAAGTATTTGTGCGCGAGTATTGACTGAGAGACTTGGGGAAGATGCAAAATCTTGACGAGTTAGGTGGACTAATTTATAGTGAATGAAACCGTCTGTGTTGCAGTTGATGAATAAATAAAGATTTGTGACTCGTGAGCGTTTGGATTAAGGAATTAAAAAAAGGAAAGTATTATCGAAGTAAATAAAGAAACTGTAAAAAAATAATGCGGCATAATTTATAAGGGAAAAATATATAAGTAAGATCTGAATGACTTGTTCCACGTGATAAAACTTAAAAGGAAAGTATTATCCAAGTAAATAAAGCTGAAAAGTTGGTTTAAATATAATGCGGCATAATTTATGAGGTAACAATACACAGTAAGTTCTGAATAAGGAAACAATATACAATAATATATTGCACAAGGAGTTAGTTTACTCAGTATTCAGCGAAGGTAGCGGCTGCGGATTACACGAATAAAAAAAAAAAATATATATATATATATATATAGCAAGTATTATCCAAGGAAATAAAAGCACAACTGATAAACGGTGGAATGAAGTGTCGGTTTAGAATAATAGTATCTCAAGAAAACATAGTTATAGTCTTATAGACGTATGCTTCTAAAATAAAATAAATATAATAATACACTAAGGCTCAGTTAAAATAGAATATTCTATAAACAAATAAACTATGTTACATATATTCCTTCTCTGAATAAGTGTTAATTAGTATTTTGGTTTTGCTTTTCTACCACATGCGTGCAATCTTTGAAGAAACAAATATAAAAGGGGGATATGCAAAAATGTACAAATCAAACAATCTTAAATGCAAAAATGTATACGTTTACCATAAATGCAAAAATATACATATATATTATTTTAATACCTATAAAGTACCTACAATATAGCCTCAACACTTTTCTCTCTCTTATCTAACTTTTGGCAGTGAAGTAATTTGTGATTTGACATTTCTCATCTCTCATCTCTCAATGTGTTCTCTCTCTTTCTCTCACTACCTAACCAACATGCATGAACATTGTCAAATAAATTATCTTTCGTTATATTTTAGCCGTTTTCCTTCTTACATGCATGCGAAAATATTAATAAACATGCATGCAACATTTTATATTACGAAATTTATTTTACGTCAATTTATTTAATGTCATTATATGCATGCGAAATTTATTTTACGTCAATTTATTTAACGTCATTATATGCATACGAAATTTATTTTACGTCAATTTATTTTACCTCATTATATGCATACGAAATTTATATTCGAAATTTATTTTTGCGTCATTACATGCATGCGAAATGTTCGAAATGCATGCATTCAATTTTACGTCAATTTTACATGCTAATAAATATACGTAAATTTATCATTATTTTACGTCAATTTATAAAGCTAATAAACAGATTTATCATTATTTTACATTAACGTTTGAAATGTGCGAAATTTTACGTATGTGCGAAATGTGAAATGTGCGAAATGTGCATGCGAAATGTGCGAAATTTTACGTCAATTTTACATGGATGCAAAATATTACGTGATGCTAAATGTTCGAAATCTTACGTCAATTTACATGCATGCGAAATAAACATGCATGCTAATAAACATTAGATTTAAACATGCATGCTAATAAATATTATGCATGCATGTTTGAAAATCAAATGTCCGAATAAACATGCATGCTAATAAATAACGTGTTGTGCCGAAAATGTCCGAAATATTAAATATGAGCAAATATGAGCAAATGTCCGAAAATCAAATGTCCAAATCAGATTTAAACATCAGATTTAAATGTCCGAAAATAAAATGTCCAAAGCAAATGTCCAAATCAAATGTCCGAAAATAAAATGTCCAAAGCAAATGTCCGAAATATTAAATCCCAAATAGCTTGTGCTCCCACATCACGGGAATTCCCAAATAGCCGCCATCCTCTTTCGGTACTCGACTAATGCGGTGTGTCGAGTCATCATCGTGGGTGTCGGATATCCGAAAAGCAGCTTTTCCACGTGCATGGATGCATAAACGCCGCAATTGATGTGGTCAAACTGAGTGAAGTGGGGGCCGGGGCCTAGAATAACCGGACAGTCGTGGGTAAAAGGACACTCACGCTGTCCATACTTGTGCTGCCACACCCCTGCATGCTCAAGAAGCTTGTACAAGAATTTGGTCAACGGTACAAGCGTTCCAATTCTTGTAGGCCCGTAATCCGCGTTATCTCGATGCCAAAGGGAGTCATATAACTCAATCTTCCAATCATCGAGGCAGATACGGATTGTTACCCAGTGGTCAGCAGGAATGAGGCACACTGCTATGACCTATACAATATAATAAAATTTGTAAGACAACGAAAATAAATCAAAGTGTTTTGGAGTTTCTCGAAACTTACATAGCTAGCCCATCGCCATTTAGTGGCTCTATCAATCAGCCCCTCTGGGGGAGTCCACCAAGTGAAATCCGCATACGGATCGAAGCTTCCTGTCTCTGGGTTGCGGCAGTTATCTAGCCACTCTTGTATGAGTGCGGCCTAAATCATGTGTAGTGTTAAGAAATTTTATTGGAGAGCTAACTTATATCCAAAGCTTATGTTATCTAATTAAACAAAACTTACAAAGAAATCAGTATCAACCAAAATTGTTGATACAGGATTCACGTCCGGGAGCAAGCCTTCCCCCTTCCCGACAAGCCGTGTCATGGAAGTTAACCACATGTCAATCATCTACACATGATCATAGTTAAACAATGTTAGAAATCATCTAAATTTGTACAGTATAGAAATATAAATGTACCTTCGAGTCCATCATAACCCGGACATTTTCGACCTGCGTGAAGAAACTCTGGTGCAACACGAACAGAGACTTCGGAACCCTAACGTATGCCAACACATCCCCCTCACGCCACTCGTTATACCGTTGGAAGGTTTTTTCAATATACTCATCCAAGTCATCCGTGAGATCCACCACGGTTTGTTTCTTCGGCCGTCCCCTTCCCGCTTGGCGGGTGCCTTACCCTTGTCGGGTGCACTATCAAACTGGGTGGCTAGCGGATGTACAAAGCCCTCTGGATATTGAACTCGTTGGGGCGAGACTCTTAAGATATGGCTTAAGTCTGGCTCCATTACAGGAATATGAGGCTCACTGAATGGCCTTGGTGGGCTACTCTGATCTTGTAAATTATTTATAATAAATTGTTATTCCTCGGTAATTTATATAGTTTATATAATTTAATATGGAGTACTATGTTATTATTACAGAGTGTTAAGTTTAAAACTCACCACATCGTCATCCCACTAAGCCTTTGATTCATCCCGGTGTGCGGTTGAGTGTCTTGAACCCTCCGGCTGCATGCGGGTGCGGGGCTCATCTCGGTGCGAGGAGTGGCGGGACGCCCGAGGCTCAACTCGATGCGAGGAGGAGTGGCGGGAAGCCGATGGCTCAACTCGGTGCGAGGAGGAGTGGCGGGACGCCTGGGGCTCATCTCGGTGATAGGAGGAGTGGCGTGAAGGCTGGGGCTCACCTTGGTGATAGGAGGAGTGGCGGGAAGGCTCGGGCTGCGTTCGGTGCGACGTCGAGTGTCTCAAACCTTCTGGAGAAGCTCGGTGTGAGGTTGAACATTTCTTCAACCCCATGCTATTCAAAACTCCCTTCAAATAACTCTTTAGTTTTGGGATGACACTTTTCTCCACGTCTTTCGCACATTTCTTCCTAAACTCAGCTTCATTCCAATTTGGAGGAAAATTGGAGGCACTCCGTCTACCTTTGGACCGCATCTCCGGAGAAGAATCTGAATCGTTATCTTCCACATTTGTTTTCCCTTTCGTACGGGTGGATCGTCGCGTATTCGTCGGTGGTGATAACGGAGGGGACGCTTCTCTTGCTCTACTACGTGGCCGGGGGATACCCATGTCCCTCGCGGCCTCGGATCCAAACAATGCTCTCGAGGCCGACGGTATTGTACCCCCAAGTGCGTGACCAATTTGGGTGCTCATGTACCAAAGCGATTCTTGTTCTCTTTCATTCACTACCGATGGGTAACATTCCACATTATCATCGAAGAAGCCACGGAATTGACCTTTACGTAGGGGAAGTACCACCTTAACATGCGGGGGATGGCATCGCATTGACTATGCTCCCGGCAAGAGCCCCAAGTTGGGGGATAGCTTCGAATGCCCAAACTCGCAAGGAGTGTATACTTGCAGTATGAAGTTTTATTCACGAAGTATGACGTTAAATTAACGAAGTAAGAAGATTAATTTTTAACGGTCGGAACTACATAAAGTGAATAACGGTACTCGTATAGCCCATATGGGCCCCTGCAAAATGGTAGGTATTTCCACAAGCCCTTCTCCCTACCGGTATATCTTGTTTGTAGTGCATTAATGCTTGGTATGCATATGCACCCCAAGGAAAGGTACTCCACCGGTCAAGATCATCCACAAGCACCCGAGACAAACTCGTCAACTAACTTCGAGCTTTGGTACACCCATAACCATCAAGTATAACATTAGAATGTTTGCCACCTTGATGTAATCTAAGCCCGATGCATCTTCGGCCATCCGGTTCTTAAACACGGCATGCAACTCCTCCACACTAGGCCTTTTCTCATCACAAAAGAGAGACCGCACCGCAATGCACGATGCATCATGGTCGGCAATGGGGTCGAAGGATGAAGAGCCCGTGCACAAGCCGGATACTAGTGCAAACTCGGAGGGACCAAATGAAATGAGTCCACCATTGATTTGGAACCACATACGGTCGTCCGCCGCATCGTCTACGATCACCTCGCGACACATCAATTGATGGATAGCCTTACTAGCGATCCATCCACCCTTCCATGACATGATGTGTCCAAACGGACTCGTCAAACAAAAGTGATCCACCGGTTCCGCCCTCCTACGGCCAATGTCGCTCTAATATCCCCTATAATAAAATCCTTCCAGTGGGTATTCAATGTCGGATAGACGTTCCTACATTCGTATCTCACCCATCTCCGGTTACCACGAAATAGTTGATAATTAGTAAGACAAATTAAGATTTTCAAGAAAGTTAGCACTTGCGTAAATACATGTTCACACTTCACCATAAACCGTAACATTAATATACGAAGTATTATACGAAGAAAGATAAATTTCGGAACATAGTATAACCCCAAAAAATGTAATATTTACTATCGCTACACGATACATTTTTCGATCGGACTGATTCCAAGTTACATATTGTCATTCACGAAGTAGTACTACAATTTCAATATGAAAAACCTAGTTTTTTCAAATATACACCTCTACAGACGATATGAACACGAAAATAATTATGAAATCACACAGTTGACCTTTAAAGTAATTTATGATAGATACTATGAATTCGTGTTTTTACAATTATCTTAACACTACGAAAATAAAACAAATTACTCCGTTCTATACATAAACGGAATAAATACAATATAATCATAGTTATACCGTGTGTTAACTTTTTTATGTTATGATGATATAATAGTTAAGCTCATTTCTATCTATATATCTACAAAACTAGCCAACTCATAAGGTACATGCCAACTAAACGTGTACTAGCCAACTAAATTGGTGAAACCCTAAACGTGACAAAATTCCCTAACAACTTAACGAAATTCCCTAACAACTTAACGAAATTTACGAAACATACAAAATTCCTTGTTCCTAAATTAAATTCGGTCCCTAAATTAAATTGAAACAAGTCCCTAAATTAAATTCGGTCCGGTTGTTCCCTAAATTAAATTGAAACAAGTCCCTAAATTAAATTCGGTCCTGTTGTTCCCTAAATTAAATTGAACAAATTCCCTAAATTCCCTAAACTCGTTTCCTATTTCGTATATCTTCAAAATATAGATCAGTTCTAAAATTTCTCCAAAGGAAATATATCTTCAAAATATTTTTAAACAAATTCTTTAATATATATCAAAGAGGGAGAAGACATGTGAAGTGAGATGAAACTAACCTGTCCATTGTTAGGATCGAATTCCATTGAAGCCTTTTAGTCAAAGAGGGAGAAGAGATGTAAAGTGAGATGAACAAGATCTGAAATGGAGTGTCAACAATAACAGAGGAGGTGTGAAGAAGGCGAGAAGAGATGTGAAGAACTTTGTATTTATTTTCCTCTGCCACAGTCAAATGACAATTTCCCATATATTCGTTTTAGTAGTCTTTGACTACTTTTAAGGTAGGTTCCAAAATATACACTATTCACGGTGCAGTGCAGGTAAATAATTGGTGCACATTCAATCCTTACCCATATTATTATAGGATAATATGTGGAATTGTACGATCCTACCCACTATCGCTATGTAGGAAATACCAAAATTTACTAAAATACTCTTACTTTTTCAAATTTTTAACTATTAAAAAAATATATATTGTTGCCGATCGATCGGGCTATATATTTAAAAAAAAAATTTGTGCCGATACATCACCCCCAACCCCCCCACCCCACCCCCCACCCCCCACCCCATCGGGCAGGACCGATCATATGATCGGCCCTCCCTCCCCCACCCCCCCACCGCCACCCCCCACCCCCCCACACCCACTGCCACCCCCCACACCCACCCCCCACCCCCCACCGCCACCCCCCCACACCCACCCCTACCCCAAATCGGCCATGATTAAAAAAGATAAATATTGTGCCGATCGATCGGCACGTGCCGATCGATCGGGCTTTATATTTAAAAATATATTGTGCCGATCGATCGGCACGTGCCGATTGATCGGGCTTTATATTTAAAAAAATATATTGTGCCGATCGATCGGCACGTGCCGATCGATCGAGCTTTATATTTAAAAAATATATTGTGCCGATCGAGCGGCACGTGCCGATCGATCGGGCTTTATATTTAAAAAAATATATATTGTGCCGATCGATCACCGCCGGACTCTTAACAATTTTGGGCATTTCACCGCCGGACTCGTATTGTATCATATTTATTTTCGAAATTGGATAATTTATAGGATAATCTTAAATTTTTTTCGAAATTGGATAATATATAGGATAATGTTGAATATTGGATAATGTTTTACGTAAGAATAAAATATATATATATATATACATAATATATGATAATATTTATCAAGGTTTTACGTAATAATAATTAGGAACCCTAATTTCGCATTCTATTATCAACCCGACTATTGTAAACCCTAATTTCAATTTTATTATCACAAATAGTATGCTATTGTAAACCCGAATATTTGAATCCATTCGTAATAGTATGCTATTACGAATGGATTCAAATATTTTTAGAATATTTCGGATTCTTTATATTTCGATTGGATCACAAATATGACAATTTCGAAGCAACATCACAGAACAAATCTACAAATCTACTACCATGACGAAATGTGCGAAAAGTGAAATTAAACCATAAAGCATACTAATAGTAAGATTCTATCTGACCCTAAGAGAATATATTCTCTATTTTTTCGACCCTAAGAGAATATATTCTCTAATGTGCGAGAGACAGCGAGAGACATCGAGAGAGAGAGAGAGATCGAGAGAGATAGCGAGCGAGAGGGAGATAGAGGACTCCACCGCGAGAGAGAGTGAGAAAGAGAAAAAGATCTCTTCATCACCGACAGAGAGCAGATATTGTTTCACATTCATAGCGTTTTCAATGTTTAATAACGTAAATAATTTCGAGAATAGATCTTGGTACAATGGTTTAATACTCTGGATAAGCAAAACACGTCTCTCGGTTCGATTCCCTATTGGCGCTTATATTAAATTTTTGGGTTTATTCTACCGTTGTCGTCTACAAAAATAAAAAGGTTAAAATTTATTTTGAATTTGAAATCGCCAAGCGGTAACTTGCTTGGGGAATAATAACGAGGTCACGGGTTCGATTCCTCTTCCGCGCAACCTGTCATTTTTTTTTTTTTGGTCTTCGGTTCAACGGTTCAAATTTTTTTTTTTTTTTTTATATATATAACATGTCCTCGAATTCCACACCCGACACACACCCGCACACAAACCTGCCACACACTCGCACACACACCCGCACACACCCGCACACACACTCGAATGAGTAAGCTACTTTTTTTGTACATTTTTGCATTTTTGGTAATCCATGTACATTTTTGCATTTAACAACATGGTCCAAACAAAACCATGATTGTCTTCTCTGTGCAATAAATAGCTTTCATATGTAGTCGCAACAACTCAACCTACTACAAGAGAAATTATAAATTGTTCGATTAATCAAAACAAATCGGTTTCATTCCAACTAAGTACCACTCCAATCACTCGATTATGCACCAAACTGATAGAAAAAAAAAAACCGGGCAACTTTATAAAGTCCATAGATAAAAAGCAAGAAAACATTTATGAAGTCAGTAGGGCTTCAATTTTGGAAAGCTGATCATCTTCGTTCTTCCGGGGTGGACTCTTGTTGGCCTCATCGAAAAGGTCATGCTTCCATTTCTCGACACGACCGCCTTGCCTTGCACTGAATCCATCTCCGCCTCTGTAACGAGTGGTCGCGTTCGATCTATCTCCGGATGGAAAACTACCTCTCCATGATTGAGCCTTGTTTGACTCTCTCTGCCCTGCAACTGCTCTTTCAACTCTGTCATTATACCGAGAGTTATGCCCTCTATCATTTCTCCTTCCACTGTCTGTAGCATGATCACGAGGGTTTAGCATCTCGGGACCGTCAGTAAATTTGTTGGTTCTCTCTGGATCAGAAGGGATTTTCTGCTCTCTAAATGCAGCCCTTCTACGTGTAGAAAGGTTCGGATTAGCTTCCATTTCAAAGTATCCATCATGGCGCCAGGTATGGCCTTCTCTGTTGTTGTCTTTAGATTTTTCATCCTTATTATGTGCGTCAACTGATATAGTTCTCTTTATAGATCTATCATTCCACTGCTCCTTAGAATCACGCCACCATCCACGTTCTGGTGAAGAATGCGGAATTTCAGAATATCAGCTATTGATATAAGAGATGCAGTAAGACACTCAAAGTTCCACAAGCTAAAGCAGAGTAAATACTAGCTGAGATAAGACTAGAAAAGAATGTAATTCCAATCACTATATAAAAAATAGCACTAGAAGTTTGTAAAAAGCATATCAAGATCTAAAACATGTAACTTTTATTAATATTATAACATTAGGATCTTCAGATCAGATGGGAGACATCAAAAGATATACAAAGAAGAAACTTGGATCAACTATATCAAGGAAACAATGGATGAGAACTATTAATATATGCTTGCTTCTAATAAGAACAAATGCCTAGTCCATCAGAGAAAATTCAATTTCTTTAGAAAAACGTATAAGAAGAATATGTAATGGGAATGCAGGTGAAGAATCAATGCATAAAGCCATCAAAGCAAGTTGATAAGAGATCTGACTACTACAACTTGAGAACCAAAACAGAAATTAGATTACAGTGGCCTCTCAAAGCAAATCCATTAGTGGATCAGAGGAGCAAACAAGAGGATATAATAAGAGTAACTTGACAAGATAAAAGCATACCACTGTCTGTCCTGCGATTGAAGCCTCTTCCATTCTGCCCGGCACTACCACGGTCATCGTGCTGTTACAAGACATGCACAGGCAGGCCTAATACTGTTATATAAATGGAAGTAGTTGAATTCACCAGGCTGAACACAAAAGCAAATGCCTGGGTGAAACTGTTTACGGGATCACAATAGAATCAGGGACTGATATTTCAAAGAATTACTCATAGTCACCAAGTTTCAGCAGCAAATGAAATTTAAAGAAGCTCTGTTTATGGAAAAACATAGCATACCAAATTTTCAACCACTTCAAGATGATGGAATCTGGCTACAGATGCCTTGCGTAGAAAAACCAGACTCTAAACTACCAAAAGGTAGTTCTTAAGTTATTCAATGCATGTGTAACAGCCCGGTGTCGATACGCCGGATTGCTAAACATATTTGACAGATCTTTGATGAACACGAAGAAGATGAACAATTGATTGAGAGAGATAATTGATTGATAGAGAGAAAGTTGAAAGTTGATTGAGAAACGAGATTGGAGAGAGAAGGAAAGTTAATTGAGAGAGAGGAGTTAGAAAAGAGAGAGTTGATCGAGAGAGAAGAAGAGAGGCGCAAGAATTGATCATTAAACTTATGTCATAAAATGGCAAAAACATACCCTTATATAGGGCTACAATTTGACCTAATTAATATATTAAACTAAGCATGAAATAAGAACGGAATTAATTAAGCTAAAGATAACACGTGGGTATTAATACGGCTCCCACGCTCGCCATCCTCCGATATCATCTTTTCCTTTCCATACGGGGTGTGACAATACTCCCCTCTTTAAAAAGTCTTGTCCCCAAGACTCGGATGTTGACGACGCTAGTATTGTCTTCACGGGTGCCCACTTGAGACGGAAGTCATGGACAGCCTCGTAAAATGGCAAGCTGGCCCCACCGAGAATATCTAATGCAAAACTAGACTTCTCCAACCATGACAAAAAAGTATCTAAAAACAAGATAGTTCCATGTCCATTCGCCTCTTTCCATTTCTTTAATTCAACATCAATACTAGATTTCCAGAAAACCAAAGGAATTCCAACCAAATAATACTTCCCATCTTTCGTCAGCACAATCCGGATTGTCACACCCTGCGGATTAGCTTTGGCAACTTTCTTCAAAGAACTTAAGGCCTGTCGTCTAACTTCTCTTGAATCGTCTTGCAACGCCCACACTAAATAGTTCAATGAAGCCAAATTTGCAGAAGGGTCATTCTTGCTTTGATATAGTAGAAGTCTTCCGAAAGCTCGGACTGATGATTCACGAACAGGGAACTTATCATCCTTCAATGAACTTTTTAGGATCGTCAACTATGCGAGTAAAGAAAGGAGAAACGAAACTATGGTAGCATTATATCTACACATGGATGATATGGCAAGAGCTGAACCTATGTCGGTAGTCCAAGTTGAAGAGGAGGCGAGAATCCGCTACTTCCGAAAGTGTTTCGGAAATTTGAGCACCTTCCAAGTACCGCTAAATAAAATACCCAAGATACTAGCTGCGGAACTTCGCATTTGATCATCATCACTGTATATCATCTCCATCAGCTGAGTGTGAAGACGAATTATAACAACACTACTTAAACTTTTTCCAGCATTCCTAATAACACCTTCCAAAGCCGGTTAACATTGCCTCCTTGATTGCAGAATCGACACCTGAAGACCAGACAAAAGATCACCAACTAATGGATCAATCCTTGTACTGAGAGCACTAAGCTTTCCGAGGGCAATTGCAGCACTTGAACGGACAGTCCTTGTATTGTCTTGTAGGCACTTTAGGGCCATCCCACCTTTTTGTATCATGATGCATAGAGTTGATAAAATAGCCCTTTTTACTTGCCAAGGAAACCGGTCTCCTATTATGCGAATCAGTGGGCCTGTGATTGGAGTTACAAATTCTCGGAGGGCTTTTTCACTTGTCACTTCTATCAATTCACCAAGACCCAAAGCTGCTTGTTCTCTTAGTTCGGCTGATCCACTTATGAGACCACGGAGAAAGATGGGTAAAACGGGTTGAAGTGCCTTCGGGAGACGTAAACCGGGTATCAAAACCGGTCCTCCTTTCTTTTTCTGCGTTCTTTGTCCCTAGTCAGAGAGCCTGCATCGCGAACCCGGCTTCATATACGAAGGAAGAAACTCTTTAGGCACCGAGCCTACAACCCTCTTAGATTGATAATCCCAACCCAAGCATCCTACTACAATGTAACAACGAGTGACCGACTTCTACATCACCTTCATCTACCAGGCTTCCCTTTGTCACCCTCGATTCCCAAGTCACAAAAACCAAACTCACCTTCATCTTCGGGCTTCACATTCGTGTTGGCCGGCGCTTGTCCAGCCGATCCGAACATCACCGCTCCCTCCTCCTCCCTTGCCGCCTCGCATCGACGGGCCGGCGGAATAGAATGCATCACCTTAGCTTCACTCACTTTCACCTCGCAATCAACCCCAACATCGACGATATCAACTGCTTCATTGCCGATACCAACTTCCATCTCCACATTCCCATCATCAACACTATTCGCAGCTAATACTTCAACACTTTCAATGAACTCGAAAACCTCACCACTTTCCAACGAGACGTCAATCTCACCGACCTCCACAATCTCACTCTCCTCCACAATCTCACTCTCTGCCACAATCTCCTCCACAATCTCACTCTCCTCCTTTTCGTCAGATTTATTTTCAATCACGAGGGCCGCCGGAGATCTTGAAACGATCCCGACCAAAGCTGGAATCTCGGTAGCAGTAGGTGTTTTATGCACTTCAAAATCTAAGTTAACTGGTTGAATGGTTGTGGGTGGAGAAATTTCAGAATACCAGCCACCGTTTGCACATCGACGAGCCTCCGATCTACGAGTGCAGCTATCAAACACTCTCTGCATCTCGTTGACACAGAGAGCAGTGACTCGCTCGAACGTCGCCGCCATCGATTGTTCGATGGCCTTCAATTGATTCTCCGAATATCCCACTCTAATTGCCTTCTGTCGGAGTAGCCCATAGTCGCAGGAACGATGCTCTGATACCACCTGTAATGCCCCCGGTGTCGATACGCCGGATTGCTAAACATATTTGACAGATCTTTGATGAACACGAAGAAGATGAACAATTGATTGAGATAGATAATTGATTGATAGAGAGAAAGTTGAAAGTTGATTGAGAAACGAGATTGGAGAGAGAAGGAAAGTTAATTGAGAGAGAGGAGTTAGAAAAGAGAGAGTTGATCGAGAGAGAAGAAGAGAGGCGCAAGAATTGATCATTAAACTTATGTCATAAAATGGCAAAAACATACCCTCATATAGGGCTACAATTTGACCTAATTAATATATTAAACTAAGCATGAAATAAGAACGGAATTAATTAAGCTAAAGATAACACGTGGGTATTAATACGGCTCCCACGCTCGCCATCCTCCGATATCATCTTTCCCTTTCCATACGGGGTGTGACAGCATGACAAAAAACTAGACGTATTCGACCATAGGGATTAGGATAAACAGGACTGAACGGCATCCTACAAGGATACTCGTAGTTTATAACTATCTACTCCATTCCAAATCTCTCGAATATCTACATTATTAACAAAATACAGAATACAAAAAAGCAATTTGGAAACATCAACGGCGGTGGAGGAGTACGGCTTAATAACAAAATAAACTGAATCAGCTCATATATAAATCAGTAACCTACAACGGAATGCTAATTCTACAATAACTTGCATAAAAAAAATAAAAGAAGAAACCTGAGAATACGAGGACTGGGGAATTTTCTCAGAAGAATGTTTCACAACTTCTTTATGTCCATCAGCTCCCTTGTCAGATTCTCTGCTCGCGTTAACAGTCTCGAGCGGCAATGGATCCTGAAGCCGGCGGCGGTGCCGATGACTGCGGTCTGATCGGTCCTTGTCCAAATCCGGCTCAACCGGCGGCCTTTCAGTCTCCGGTTTACCATCTCTCCTAGATCTCTTAGGGCTTTTGAAAAAAAAAAGATAATCGCGGTCCGTTCATCAAAATGAAACTATCACTTCACCAATTAGGTTACACAAACGCAAAACGTCAGAGAATGCTGCGAGTTTGAAGTACCTGGGTTCACGGTCGAACCGAGAACGGTGGTGCTTCGACTCCGAGCTACGGTCTTCTCGACGAGACATTGGGCTACACGTCGGAGATTATATGAAATAACTAAGACTCTCTCGATTTGCAAGCGGCGCCACCAATTTCTGTCTGAGCGCGGCGGCGGAATGAGCAACTAATTCGAACTACACGAATACACCATCCGACTGAGCAACTAATTCGAACTACAAATTTGGTTTGGCTTTTAATTGGATGGAAAAGGAAATACTATTGCAACGTAATTTTTGTCAATCTAAAAGTAATTTGATTCCAAATTGTTAAAATCCTTTGTTTGGTCGTATATGAAAAATAATTTAATTCCAAAATTTTAAAATTATGTGTTTGGTTCAATTTTAGCAAAATACCAAGAAAGTAATGAAAATCCTAGAAATATGAAAAATAGTGTAATAATTGTGGATTATTTTTCCGTATTTAGAATATGTATTCTTTTTCCTTGTTACAAGGAAAGTAATTTTTTATTATTATTATTATTATTATTAAAAATAGAATAATAATTAGTTATTATTGAATAATAATATTATTAATTTATAGTTAATATATTTTTATAAATTAATTAAATAATTTAATTTTTTTATATTTTCATTATTTTTTATTTATGAACAATAATAACAATATAATAATAACAAATTTTCTTAAATAATTTTTTATTATTTTGAAAAATATTATCATTAAAATAAGTGAGTACTTTAATAAGTTTATTATTATTAAAGATGTTATTAATACTAAAAAAACTAATATTTATTATTATATTATTAAAAAAGATGTTATTGATATTAAAAAATATATTTTTAACTAAATATTTTGAATATTTTATTATAAATTATATAATAAAAAATTATCAATAATAATATTTTCGGTGATTTTATATATTTATGAAATAATAATATGACATTAACAAATAATTGATGATAAATATATTTTATTCATATTATTAATAACATGATTTTACAATTCCTAGTATCAACCAAACAAGTGCAAGTAATCTGCTTTCTTTAGAATCATATTCCACGGAATCAAATTCCCCAGTAATTTTATTTTCCTTAATCATTTTCCTCGCAATTATATTCCATAGAATCATATTCTCTGACAACATTACTTTCCTGACAACCAAACGGGGCCCTAGTTCTTTTTTATTTCATGAACATTGTTTTGCTAAGGGATATTTTCTACTAAATATACAACTTTTTTAATTTTTTTACATGATTTTTTAATTTAGTCTATATATACACCAATCTTGATTTATTTTAAATTGTACATGGGTTAAAAATTAAAGCTGACATGATATTTTCCGCTTACCGATATGTCGTGTGAGTCAGTATCGACCATATACAATTTAACAATAAATACACAAACTCTTTATTGTTCCATTTTTGCACATGAACTTTAAATTTAATTTTTTTTTCACACTGTTGAAATTTACTATTTTATTATTATTATTTACTTATTTCTAATAAGATTTTTATAATGAATGACCGAATTCAGTTAAATCAAATAATGTTTAATTTTGTTTTATATGTATAATGTGATAATAAAATGTAGAATGAAACGAAAGACACTCACATCCATATATCAAAGGTTAGATAAAAAGATGTTTAATAAAGTAGTTGCAGCAATTAATAAGAATGAGAAAAAATTTCAAGCCACTTCTTAATAATAATATTTAAAAAAATTCGTGTGTATTTTAAAAAAATAATGAAAAAATCTTATTAGAAATAAATTAAAATTAAAAAATAGTGAATTTTGAGTTTGTGCAAAAAAAAATTAAAGTTTATGCGTAAAAAGGGAAACAATAAAGGGTTTGTGTATTTATTGATAAATTAGATATGGTTGATGCTCACTTACACGACACATCAGTAGCCACGTCATGCTGGAAAATGTCATGTCAGCTTTGTGTTTTGACCCGTGTGTAATTTGAAACAAGTCAAGAATTGATGTATTTATAGTCTAAATTGAAAGTTCATATATAAAAAAGAATTTGAAAAAAGTTGGTATATTTAGAGGAGAATATCCCTTTTGCTAAAAGAGAAAAACTTCATGAAAATTATACTTTACAATTTTATGGATGTTATACTTGGTTTGGTTTTCAAAGAAAATTTAAATGCATTTTTTATTATACAAATATACTTAAAATTAAAGATTTACTTTGATTAGCTTCTACCAACTCGAACTATATTTTAAGTTAAAATTTGTATTTCTTTATTCTTAGTACTTTTTCACCCCAATACTTCTGTGTAAATTTATTATTTGTGCGTGCATAATCTTTTTAAATTAGTGCGTTAAATATATTAATTGACTCAGATATTGTCCTTCATTTTTACTTGGAAAAGTTGAATACTAACTTTTTTTACTAGTATAAGATAATAGTTTCAATTCTCATAAACGGCTAGGGAAACGGTTCGATTGTTTATCAATACCGAAGCAAAATCGGAACCGATCGGTTTCAACTAACAGAAATAGAAAACATCCATTTTTCGTTTCGGATTCGGTTAAAGAAATTCATATCGGTTCCATTTCAGTTTACCCATTATATATGGAAATATGTATACATTGATAAATCTTTAAACAATGTATTTACAATGTTGATATTTATTCCCTTCGTACTACTTTCAATTCTTTTCAGTACGATTATTAAGAAAAATTATCAGCTGTGTATAAAATTATGAGTTCTCAACTTACGTGTAAATCCTAGCACAAGATCTTGACATTCTAAAAAACGATACAAAATTTATTAGGTAACTCAAAAATAAAAACAAAAGAAAATATCCACAGGACGGAGTGAATATTTATTAAAATTCATTTTATTTTCTATGTTTGGTGATATATATTTACATTGTTGCATGCATTTCACCAATATTCAGTTTGATTTTTGACATTTGATTATGAAAATAGTGTCATGTATATTATTTGATTTTTGGCTAGTTAATTTTTTGTTATTTTTTATTTTTATAAAAAATAATACTTTTAATGGGATATTCCAATTGGAAACACACCACTTTTATTGGAACTGAAATGTATTTGTTGAAGTTTAAATTATTAAGTAATGTTTATTAAAAATATAATTCATTTTTCTCAACAATAAATAGTGATTTAATTTTGTATTAATTAAATTATTGATAGATAAAACAAAAATAAAAATAGAAAATCAACAAGCGGTTCATAGACCCTGTACAGGTTTACAAAAACGATCATACGAGTCCATGTACAGGTAGAATGGGTTTATTCATAGGCCCGAGCCCAAAAACTGGGGTAGACGGATAAGTTTTACATTTTTAATTTTATAAATAAAAAATGGAGCTAATATTAATAAATAAAATTAAGAATGAAACTTTACACGACGCAAGATCTGCATGCTTCAGTAATTAAAAAAATAAAAAGGAAAATAAAATAAACTTTAAATATCTTTGCACACAGAAAAGCAAGCAATAAGCCCCTCAAACACACACAAGCTCTCCAAATACTAGAAAACCAGTAAAATCACAAATATTGCACAAACTATCGCGCCCAAACTCGAAAAACCTAATTTCAATCCACTCGAATCCTGAGCCGAATTCCTCGACCTCGTATCCGGCGTCCCCGTCACGCACCCCAGCGGGTTAATATGGTGGCCGCATCTACCCGGCAGCGTCTGCGCCTCCGTGACGTTGATTCCGTCCTGCGCAGCCTGATCGGCGCCCTGGATACTCATCAGATTGCACAAGCACTCCGGCATCGATTTGATGACGTAGTCGAGATTCTGACAGCAGCTGTCCGGCGGACGCGAGTCGCCGTTGAGATAGTTGAGGCACGGCTGGAGCTCGTTGATGCACTGCTGCTGCTGCACCGCGAGAGTTTGGGAGATGATGAGAGAGAAGATGATCGCGGTGGCGATTCTCTGCTCCATTTGTAATGTATGTTTGGTGATTAATGGAATTGAATGATTTGATTAGTTTGTGAGTATATATATGAAGCGTTTGGAGTTGGAGTTGATAGGTAGGGTTTGGTAATCAAACTTGGAGTTGTGTTTGTAGGTGACTTAGAAGTGAATCAAGTGATTATTTACTTGTAGAAATTGTATTGTTATGTGTTGAACTAACTATCATTGGTTTGAAATGGAAGATTGATTTGATTTTAATAGAAAAAAGAAGTGGTAGTACGTAATTGATGAGAAAAGAAAATGAGAGGCCGCATGGTAAAGAGCGTGCGTGCAGTGCATATATATATATTGATTAATTGCTGGTAGTGGTCAACAATTAGTATTAAAATCAAGTGCAATTTTTATTGATTAATCACCTAAAAGGCTAGAAGTGGGCTCCTCATGAAGTTACGTTGGGCTGGCCCAAAGAAAGCGTCCATTTGTTATTCGCGCTATAAAAAATTATTACAACAAAATACATCTATAATTAACATTTTCCGTGCTGGTGTTATTTTCATATTTTATACTCGAAAATTTAACAGTAATTACAACTTTGAAAATATTTTAAGAATTTGTTTAAAATTAAATTTTGATTAGATAAGTTATTTAGGTATCATATTTATTCTCAACTTTAGTTATTTATAAAATAATAAATGGTGTTTAATTAATTAAAAATAGTAATCACAATTTGGGCGATGCCGACCTCATCTAAAATTGGATATTTTTTAGATTATGAATTGGGTATGAATAGGATTAATGAGTTAATGAATTCATACCATATCCAATCTCATGTGAAGCCTAACCTTACGAGAATAATCAACTACTACTAGTTCAAAAGTTAATTAGTATTCTTTCCGTCCCATTAGAAACGATATGTGTTTTCTTATTGAGGCGCCCCACTATAAATAACTTACTTCAAAAATGATAAAGATTTATGGACCACATTTAACCACTAAAATATCAAACAATCTACACCACATAACACAATTTCCTTGATTCCCACGCCCAAAAGAAACACGTTATTTCTAATGGGACGGAGGAAGTAGTATTGAGAACACAATGTATTGTATATAATTTTTTGATAAATAAAATTTATCCGTCCCATTAATCTTGCAACATTGGCTTATGATACGAATTTAATATAGTCAGGGGCGGAACCAGGATTTATCGATAGAGGGGGCGAGATTTATCGGGGGTTCGGGGGCGGAGCCCCCGAATTTTTTTATAGAGAAAAGATAATATAACAATGAGCATAAGGAAGTCAAAAGTACTTATAACATATACAAATGACAAAATAATGTGTCTAAAATGATATAGAAAAACCATAAAAACCATAACATATTTACACATTATTTACACAAAAATAATGTGTAAATAATTCTTGAAACAGTTCGTAGATATGCTGGCAGATTTTCGAAAATATAATGTGAAACTAAATTATGGACGACTAACAGTATATTTATAGGCCTAAAAATCATTATATAAAGGTTCATAATCATATAAGGTATCAAATATATTTTATCCATATTTATTACTGTACTTATATAATTTATATATAATTTAGTGTATCACTTACCATATAAGGGATTCAATCATAGATAAATTAAGATATGAATAAATAAAGCTAGATTTTTTTTCTAAAACATGTATCACACATAAAATATTTTTAAATTCACTTCCATATATTAAATTTTCGTAAAATACGGGGGGTGCGAAAATATTTTTTTCGTAAAATTTAAACACGAATTTCAACTTCGACACGAAAAATGGGGGGTGCGGTCGAACCCACCCGCACCCCCTGGTTCCGCCACTGAATATAGTGGGTGTATATGTATTAAGTAATAGTGTGAAGTAAAAATAGTGGGATCAACTTATTTAGATAATTGTGATCCATTTATTTATTTTTATTTTAGGTAACACTGCAAAATAATTGTAACAACTAAATAAAGTTCATCATTTATTAAGAAAATAACATCCAGCCTCTTTGGTCCAAATTGAGAAAATAACACCTGCATCTTTGTTATCCATTAAGAAAATGTCAGATTATAAGTGATATAATATTCTTTATTTTTTAAGAAAAAGCAATACTAGAGTAATAATTCACAAAAATATTTTAGTTATATCTATAATTTTAAAGAATACTCAGTTGATGGAAATATATATATTTTTATATTTTTTTACATTTACCTAAGTTTGTATTTTAGAGAGGTTATTTACTAATCTAACTTGTATTTATTAATTTATGGTCATTGTATGATGTTACATAATTTAGCATATCAAATAATTAGTTACATATGATTTTTTTTCTTTCACAATTTAAACAGACATTTTTATTTAAAATTGCCTGTTTAATTTAGGCATTTTTATTAACCAACAGGCATTTTTATTTAAAATTACAAAAAATGAACATTTTTATTTAAAATTGCATAAATAGGCATTTTTATTTAAAATTGCATTCAATAGTCAAAATTGATTATTTTAATCTTGAAATTCATATGTTTATATGCAATGTATTATTGCCTAACAAGATTCTGTTATATTGGGGAGATAATAGTTGATAATGACTAGATTCTCCTTTAATATTTTTCTTACTTTATTATTTTAGGTTTTAGTTTAGATCAATTATTTGTTGGAATAATTGTAATAACTAGGTCAATATCTATCCGTATAATCAACTAACTAATCTAATCTAGATTGATATATTAAATTTATTCAATGTAAATAAAAAATGTAGCAATATATATTCTGTAAATCAATGAAATTATTAGAAAATTAGAATATCTCATACGTGTGCAATTAAATAATATTTTTGATAACATTAGTTTTTGCTACAAAATATTTCCTTTTGTATTCTCAATTCTATCAAAAATATCAAGTTTCAAATTTTTTTCGGCACTAATATATATTATACGTGTTTTTTGAAAGCCTTAAATTTGCAGATTTTATTCAATTTTTTGTCTTTTTTGTATTGAAACTTCTAATCAATTTTGGTTGATAATATCACTCTCACGTATGCATATATGTTGAGGTAATTGTTGACTCATTTTGCATCTAAAAAATATTTGTCTTCTTGCATCTCAATGGCTTCGTCCTTTCATGTTTTAGCAGATGAAGTAAGTAATTTTTTTCATCTTTGCTTTTTGTTGATGTTAATTATAAATTGTAACTTATGGAATTAGATTATTATTATGAAACTTAAAAATTTAGGAAATTCTTAATTATGTATTTGGGAGAAACATGATTATGTTAGTAGATCAATATTAGTTTTTCGACGGATAGTATAAATTATTGTTAGAAGACAGAGAACTAAAGTTATGTTTTAGCATTTTCTGGTTAGTTTACGTAGAAACATTAGTTTTAGTTCTCAACATTTTCTCTTAAATTTTGCCAAATTTACTTTAGTTCTACATTATTATGTGAATGTTTTTCAGAACTAAAGTATTTGTTTTAGATATTCTTCCATTTAAATTTTGAACTAGAGTATGATGGGATGTGATTCAGTAATTGATTTGGCTAATCCCAAAATCCTATATTCATTGGTGAACCATTCCCTTGTAAAAGCTTAACACCTTTGTCTCTGAGTGTTTCAGACTCAGTAGACTAGCCTTCAGCATGGTTCCGGCTTAGAAGTTATGTCTGCTGTCTTTCAGTAGACTATACGCCGTAGCACCATGGAGTGAAGATTCAGTAGTGCTGGACTCAGCAGGAGCAGCATACGAAAGATGTTCAAGAGTCAGTAGAACTGGACTCAGCAGGAGCAGTTTATTGAACTCAGAGTCGACCTTCAGTAGAGTTGAACTCAGCAGGAGTATACTACTGAATCTATGGGTCAGACTCAACAACGACCTATCAGTTTCCATGACTGACAGAGGACTTCAATGTCATTTCAGTAGAATGGTCGAGGTTGTACAACCGAGAGAAGTCGCCTCGTATCAACCTTGAAGTCTGCAAGTGTTTCAACCACTCTTCGTACATCGACCAATGACAAGCAGCTAGCTGTTAAAGTAACTGGTAAAAGCTGCAAATCAACCACTTTCCTGAAAAAGATAGTGGACTCTATGGAATTTCAAAAGAGTTGTTAGCTACCCAAATAGAGTGACACGTGGACAGTTCGTCTCCAACGGATCTATCCATAGCTCATGTCTATAAATAAAGGAAAAATCAAATCGTTGAACACACGAAACAGAACAATACAAGAACACAAACAACGAACATAGCATCAAGCAACAAGAACACAAGCTATACGCAATGAAGTTTAGATATATATATTAGCGTGATAAGCATATAATCTGCTCTAAGGAAACTCAAGCTTACATAGAATTCAAGCCTCTAGCATCCAAGTGAAGAACACGAACCCGGAGAGATTATTATTCACCGTTCTTCGCTCTAGAAGCCTTTCTTGTTCCCTTTCCCTCTAACCTAAGCTCAAGCCGTATCCATCCATAGCTTAGACCAAAGGAGTTTAATTTATTGAACTTGTTCTTAGAGTTAAGAACTCATTCATCGTTGGAGAAACATTCAAACATAATTTTGTTTGACCACGTAACCGAGACTTGCTCAGTATAATCACAAGACGGTGTTTGTCCGGTGAACAAACCGACCGAGACTACCTCGGTATAATAAAATAGCCTCCCTGCCTTTGTTCAGGACAATGGACGTAGGATCTTGCGTATCCGAACCTCTTTAAAAATCTGTGTTCTTAACTGTTGCATTGATTTTACTGTTCATACTAAAAATCCTTTTAGAAAATCATTCAATTGGTTTCGGTAACAAAGTTTAACCGATCGCACTAATCTCACCAAAAGCGTTTTCATAAACAAACGTTTTCAACCAAACTGAATTGGGCCTACACTTTCCGCACTCTACTGAACCCTACTGAACGCTTCTGAATTTTGACATCAATCAGCTAGCAGAGCTCAGCACCTTCAGTCACTCTGTTCACACGATCTAGAACAACTTGTCTGGTCTACTGAACGAGTTCAGTAGACAATCTCCGTTATCGGACTGTTCGCGTTCAAGTTTGAGAATAAGTTTTCAGGTGTATTCACCCACCCTCTACACCTGAATGTTTGACTCGCCCAACAGAGTATTAAGTGAATGTTTTTCAGAGCTAAAGTATTTGTTTTCAGAACTTATATTATTTTTCTTATCTCCAACTACTACCCTAATTTTTTGTTCATTATTACTCCCTCCGTCCCGTCTGACTTGTCTTGTTTCTTTTCGGCACGCAGATTAAGATGAGTGGATGGTTATGTGTAGATGAGTGAGTGATTGCGTGTAAAGAGGCATGTCCCACAAAGAAAAGTGGGAGTTTGTGTAATAATTATTTTTTATTTTAAGAAACAAGACAAGTCAAGCGGGACGGAGGGAGTATATATTTTAGTTTGATAGGTTATCCAAAATCACTTCTTATTAATAATTAATCATGATTTTTAGGTCTGATATCGTTGGTCCCGATATGGTTTCGGGTGAATGAGGGGGGGGGGGTTACATCGATGCCAAACTTTACCTTTTTAGATCGAGATAGGGTGACTCATAATGAGTCCGTCACACCCCGATTTTCGAAGAAGGACACCAAGGTGAGACTGGGGGTCGGAGAAAAGAAGTGGGGAAAGAAATATGATTTGTATTATCTGGAATAAATCAAGCGGAAAGCCCGAGAAATTGCGTAACAAATCTTTCAATAGTGAATCATGCGAAAACAACGATGATAACAGTACTCAAGAATTTTTATATTCAAAGACTTGACTCAAATTGAGTCTTTAAGCAATTAAGCATCAAAACAAGTATCACAGGGCCAAAAAATAATACACAAGATAAGTCCATCAGAGTTCTTAATATAAGTATTTGAATTTAAGCGGAAGCAATATATCATTTAGATATCCAACAAAAACCCTCGCCTCAGCTTTGCTCGTCACCACCAACCGCCCAACCTGAAAATATTTTTAAAATAGTTTGGGCTGAGCACTAGTGTACTCAGTGGATGAAGCAATTCATAAACATTTTTATAAATAATTCATCCATGCATAAATCGTATAACTTGGAAGGTTTTGAAATAAAAAGTCACTTCCAAACATACAAATATTCGTTTACTTGTGTGCGCGCGCTGTCACGTTCTACTGTTACTCTTACTTTACCTCCTTCCTTTCAGACTTTGGGCTACAACCCAGTGAGTCCCATAAACATCTGATCTCGGGTCTTTACACAGAGATCCCAACTGTTAGACTTAAAGTCGAAGCCCATAGGTTCTCTCCCTTGGTTAGCACATAATGGAGATCAACTCATTGCACTACTAACAGTGGTGTACACAATTCTCACTAGCGTGTTAGGCTAGTCAAGAATCTCGATCGATTAATTCAGAGCATTAAACAAGTAGAACGCACAAAAATATCTTTCATGGATAAACAAGCATTTCATAGAGCTTAATAACTCAAAATAGTTTTGAGAAAGTAAAACCCACCTCGTCTTATGTATCGAATTGTTTTAGTCCACAAGGTGCTTTTGTTCTTTCCGTAGAACTTCTTCTTAGTTTCTTCAAAATCTACTTTATAGAATTCTCAAAGAGGACGTACGAATTTGATGGAATAGTTCAACTGATTCATCTCCTATTTATAGACATTCACCCCACGCAGGTTGCATGAATCATCACTTATAGCTTTGCATGGTATTAAGCTATACCTTTCCTCAATAACACCACGTAGCAAGACAGTCACTTTTTGACTTCTCCTAAATATTTAATTGTGCATCCCTTCACTTACGTATACAAGTTTGATCCTACCACATATTTTATTCAGCTGAACCTAAAAGACTTATATACTAACCTAAATACTAAAAACACAAACCTATCTGCACAAAACATCAACCTAACCTAAATACTAAAAACACAAACATGTCTGCAGAAAACATCAACCTAACCCCTCTATTTATAGCCCCCAAAGAAGAAGTATCTAAATAATAGGGGTAGACTTGCTTAGTCACTTACTTATAGCCTTGCTTAATCACACTTCTCACCACATGCATGGGTTGTGAGTAACCACGTGAAAGTGACTTATCTCAATCTTCCAAGCTTTTGAAAAAAATCTTTAAATATTATTATTTTATTTAGTTTTATTAATATTATATCATATATATTTTTCCTTTAAAAAGTGGAAGGTATAACTTATATTGTTTATTCTCTTCAACCGAAACCGTTAAAATATGTTTACCATAATTATTAACATGTAAGCACTCTACTATACGTAATTAACGTGTTATATCTATAAATCCTTTTCTAGGATTGGCCATATGTTCTATTATGAAAGTTTGATATTCTATTTGGGATTTTATACGTAACTTTATTTGGAGTATAAAGATCATAATACTAAACTCTAAAACTTAAATAAATCTTCCTAAATACATATAGGGGAAACTCGGGATATCACATCCTTTATATGCTGATATCATCCCATGCAACATTTGTTAATTTACTATTTATAGTAAATATGTTGTATAACAAAAAGTGTAGCTTAGCCTCAACATTCGAACACCTCATTCTAGAATATTATGAACGAAGTTATGCAATCACAACTCTTCTTGGTAAGAACATGCATATAAATATATATTTAAAGATAGTATTTCTGTAACTCCCATTTTAGGTATACCACTCTCATGTACATACATAAATAATTCAACTATTTTAAATAATTCAACTAAATAGGAAAATTTGGGATATTATAGAGTCAGTCAAAGAATGCGGAAAAATATGTTAGGCCCTGTTGGTCTGGAGACGATAGTCAGGTGTAGAGGGGGGGGGTGAATACACCTGATCACAGTTTCTTTTTCTCAAATCGAAGGACGGTGAACATTTGTTTGGTGCAACCGATGAACAGTGCCAAATTGTAACCTTCGATCACGGGGTCAGAGTGTGTCAGCTACTGAGCTCTCCTACTGACTTAAGTCAGTCGTTGAAACTCAGTCGGAGACGTTGTGCGGATAAGTGTGGGGCCCGGAGATTCGTCTCAGTTTGAAAACGTGTTTTCGCAAGTTAAGAGTCTTTTGGCTGTGCGCTTTTAAAATACGTTTTATGCAAAGATATGATTTTAAATCAGTTTGTATGCAATGCAATAAAACAGTAAATAACACAAGCAGTTTAACGTGGTTCAGATACACAAGATCCTACGTCCACGGTCCTGACTTGGCAGGAGAACTTGTTGATTATTCTGAGCAAGTCTCAACAAGGTATCTGTGCACTGGACAGATCCTTCTAAGTTATAGTCCTTAGCGACTTTACAATTCAAACCTAAGTTCGAAAGGGAGGGGATAATCTCCAACTAAGAAGGAGTTCTTACAATAAGAACAATTCACTAAAAGTGAACTCCTTCGAAATCTAAGCTATAAATCTGGCAATGAGCTTAGTCTAGAGAAGAAAGGGATCTAAATACTCTAGAGAGAAGAACTACAAATATTCTATGAAAGCAAGTTCTTCGCTGTATAATCTGTTGAGTTCGCTAGAGTGTTCTTGAGTTTGAGCTTTTTCCCTTATGAGTCCCGTGCGTGGAGCTCGGATTTCTTCTCTATTTATAGTTGTGAGCAGGCATATGTCCGTTGGAGAAGACGATGCCACGTGTCACAAGCTTCCAAAGAAAACGACCATAATTTCGAATTGTTGCAGTAGGGCAGTTAATATTGTACATGAGAGCAGACTTTAGTTGTTTGGAGCAGATAAAGCGTGTCGGCTTCTCATTGGTCGAGGTTTGTGGTAGGTGGGAATGTGTCAGAGATAGAGTTGACTATTCCACATCCTCGTATGATCTTCTGCTGAACTTCGAAAAGACTTTTACGACTGGGTCGCTTTCTGTCGGATACAGTAGACTCAAGACAGTCTCTGTCTTCTTCGACTGAGTCGGCTGACAAGCTGATAAGGCTTTGGTGGGTCAGCTGATGACTGCGAAGGAACTGAGCTTTGCATTATGTTCTTCTGCTGATATCTTATCAGCTGATGGGCTGTCTCCTACTGAGGTGGAGATCAGCTGCTGGCTGAAGAACGCAAGCTCTTACATTGATGACGTGGGGTTCTGGAGAGTAACTTCATCAGAAGATCAATCCAACAGTTTACCCCGTACAGGACTTAGACAAAAAGATAATCAAAATAAAACAAGTCTAACCTATACATCATCTAATCCTATCGACACACTGAACAACTGATATCAGCTGGGTTTTGGGATCTTCAATTCCATAGTACTAGTATGATTTCCCCCAATATTCTTTTAACCACTAGACACCTGAGTACCATCTATTGACTCATAACCCAACAATTTCCCCCTAATTGATGATGCCAAAACCTCCACTCTAAAACAATAAGGAAAGGAAAGCTAATCTACTGACAATAATATCCCCCTAATATATCTGAAAATACAATCAAGGTGATCAGTTAAACATCAAGTCAGTAGGCGAGAGATAGGCAAAATCAGAGAAACGGTTATGTGAGTGTGTGTCAGATCACTTAGTGATCAGTTGTGAAAAACACAAACAAAAGCCATGAGACAATGAGTAATTGTCTGGCAAGCAATAGAAACTGTTATAAATATGATCAAGAGAGTACAAGTTTCTATCACTCTTACAAAAGGAAGACAAGGAAAGCAAGATCACTACTGACGTCTGAATCTCTGAGTACGCTTCTTGAAGTCTTCAGACTTATCAGCAGGAGGGTCCAGGTAATAATACTTGTAGATTCTGGCTCTCAGGACCTGGATTTCCTCGTGATCAGCAGGATGGTCAAAGTTCAGGCAGAGGTGATAAGCAACTTCTTCGACTTCTCTCTCAATCTCTTTTGTGCACAGCACGCCGCGAGTAGTCCGGGGAGGAGGGATTCTTCTGAACGCTGGAGCTTTGAAAGGTATCTTCTCTCTTTCCATGATCTGACGAAGCTGATCTCTGAGTTCCATATCAAATCGGCAAATAAGCTCATCAAAGAGTTGGTCAGCTGGTCTGTCAGTAGGATAGATACCCCACACATAGTATCCCTTCACTACAAGAAAACATATATTTTGCAACATGTAAAAAATGTCGTAAAACCTTTTTTTTATGTCGCAAAAACTAATTTACGACATTTTCTGCGTCATGTTCGATTGTGTCGCAAAAAGTAATGATGTAAATTTACGGCATAATTTTTCTATAATGACGCAACATATACGACATTTTTTGCTTCACTTAACTAATTGTTACATACTATTCGCCACACACTGCTCGTAATTAGTTTTGGTGATGCATGTTCATTTGCGACACTTTATGTGGCATTAGTTGAAATGTTGCATCATAATTTGCGACAGTAGTTTGTGGCATTGAAATGATGTGATGTAGGATTTTTACGACTCTTATAGCATCATATTTCAAGTGCCGCATAGTATTGCGACAATAACATTTGTTGCAAAAAATTGTTTTAATTGTCGCAAGATTTACAATATTTTTTTTACATCACATTATTATTGTGAATCACTTTTATAACATTAAATGAAATGACATGTCCTAATTTGTGACATTATAATTAATGTGATTTAGTTATTTGCAACACATATGACATTGTAGTTAATACACTACAGGAAAATTGATTTTTAGCGAGGCGTATTTTGTCGCAAATGGTACACTTTTAGCGACGAAATAGGGCATTTGCTAGGAATATTATTTTGTCGCCAAAGGTACACTTTTAGCGACGAAATAGAGGAATATTGTGAAAATACCAAAATAACCTTCTTTTAATGTGAATTATCCAATATACCCCTTCTTGCCATTAAATTTTTTTTCTCGCTATTATGATTAAAATGCAATTGTAATAAAATATATTTTCATAAAATATATATATTAGCATGTGATATATCCTCGTTGAAAATCATGTCATAATTTTAATATTTAAATATTATTGAATATTTGAGACTAATTCATAACGATTTTTTAATGATATCAATAACCATTTATTTTTTGCAAAAAAATATATAATCAATTATTAATTTATAAAATGAATTCTATTAAAACATATTTAATTCTTTGCAAAACATATTTAATTCTTTGCAAAACATAATTCTTTACAACACATAAATCGGTTTGGCTCCGTGTTGCATCCACTTGAGAAATTATTGAGGTGGTTCGCATTTGGAGCCAAGATCAACAAAGCAATAGCCCACCACCTCAACAAGAGGGCTCCAGTCTGCAAGAATGCAATCAGATAACTATTTTGCATATAGATAGTGAGAACGAGTTGATAATAACTAAATTGTGTATATGAAATACAATGGAAGATTTACCATTGGGCAAGTAGTACATGAGGCTGTTGGGAGATGAGAAACTGAGATATGGTTTGTGTTTAGGCCCCAAAAATACTTGAGCCACCCCTGCGTAGATTACAAATTGATACACATATAGTACCGGTTTACAGCTTCAAACATATCTGTGGCTGGAGCATGAACTTTATAGCTTCTGATAGCAATTCGATGCCGAGCTGTGATACGGGGATCGGAGCAGGTCCGACTCCCTTATGATGCATTATGAAGTTTGAAGAATAAAAAAAAATTGAAAAGAGAAAGAACGAAACTGTATTTGATAGATGAGTGGGAGAATATAATTAAAAATGCTCCTAAATTGTCTATATAGGAGAATATATATAATTTGAAGATTGTGGCAGATTTTGAAAATTTTAAACAACCCTCCAAAAATTTGAGGGAAATTTTAATTTTTTTCTTAAATTTGAATTTTAGGATTTTTGCGGTTACGTATCTGAATTTAGGATTTATAATAAATCGTGTCTACGTGGTTAGGTATCTCTTTGGATAGGTACATAGTTGGTTAATATTTAATTTATCTCCTCAAATAATTCATTGATGCATCATAAATAAAAGTTTAATAATAGAATTTAACATATTCAACTGATTTTATCCTATCGGTTAACATATCAAATTATTTCATTCAAAATATGAGTGTTAATTAGACTTACTACCATATATAATTTTCAATAATAAGATATAGATATCGAAAATTATCCTATCGGTTACTATATTACCTATAAATGTGGATACTTTATTGGATTATATAAATTTGATCATTTAAAAAATAGGATAAATATACTAACATATTAGCCTATTATAAAATGAAAAAAATAAAAAAAGAAAGTATAAGAAATAACAATGGTAGTTAGAAAATATGGAACAATAAATCTTACGAATAGAAAAAAAAAATATGTTATGTTATTATATTGTAAAATGCTGGAAAATGGGAAAAAATAAATGAATTATCCATAGGTTAAAATAATATAAAATAATAACAAAGGAAAAAAACAATCATTAATTCAATTAAGTTAGAAAATTAATTGTGGGTTTACTTTATTTGCTAACATATTACTAGAAAAAAGGAGAAAAAAAAATGCGAATAGTGTTCGAAATTAAAAAATATATTTTTTTTTTATTAATAGTGTTTAACGAATAGAAAAGAAAAACAAATCATAAATTCTTTATTTTGCCAAATTAATTGGAATTGTCTTAATTTGGTTATTCCAAAAAATAATAAAAAGAGAACATTAAGTTATCTTATTACAAAAAATTAAAAACAGAAAGTAGAAAATAATTGTAAATAGTTTTATCAAACAATAATAAATAAACTATAATTGTTTAAAAAAAATCATTCATTCTTTTACTTTTAGAAATATAATTATTGGAATTATGTTAATTTGATTATTGTAAAATAGGGAAAATAAATTAGGTAAACTTGTTATAAAGTAAAAAAAAAAAAAAAACAAATGAATAGTAAGAAAATATTAAAAATTAGATTTAAAAAATAGCCCATTATTTTATTTTAAAAAATTAGTAATTGGAATTGTATTAGAAATTATTATATTATCTGATTATAAGAAAATAAAAAATGAATAAAATGTTAAGTATAATAAGAAATTTAATCGTAGTGTTTAGGTAAAAGAGAACATATATAAATGAATAATCCTTTTTTACTTGAAAATTCCTTAATGGTATTATAAATTTATTGTTAAAATTTTTTTAAAAAAGAGATTATGTTAATTTATTATAAAATAAAAAATACAAAAAAAAATATAAACTATATGAATAGTCTGAATAAATAAAATTAAAATAAATAAATAAATAATTCATAGTATTTAACAAAAAAGTAAATAAAAGAATCATCACCAATGTTTAATTCTGAAAAGTTAATTTATTTGAGTTAGGTTCATTTGATTCACCAAAAGAATTATGTTAACTAATAATAAAAATATTAAAAAAGGAATAAGAAAATAAACTAATCATGAAAAATCATGTTAACTTATGATAAATAAATAAAATTTTAAAAAAGAAAATCATTGATATTTTTTCTGATTAATTTTTTTTATTATTAAGTTTTATTATTATTATTTTTTTTCAGAAAATCATTGATATTTTTATTATTATTCTTTTTTTATAATAAGTAAAAAAATATCTTTATTTCTTAAGTAAAAATATCAAGGTCAAAAACCAATTTGGAAAATAAATTGTTTTAATCTAATAAAATTATACCTACCTTTCATGAAAGATAGTATTATTAAATAATTATAATAATAGTACACCATAAAATTGAAAAAAAAACAAATTTTACTTAAAATCTAAACTTTAAAGATTAAATATCCAACATAATATTTCTCAAAAAAATAATTCCCAAAATATTACTCTCACCAAACTAATTTCCATAATATTATTCTTATAAAATTAATTCTCAATCTACTATTCATATAAAAGGAAATTTATGCTATTGTCCAATTAACTTTTCTAAATAAACCTTCCATTTTCAAAAATAAAATACACATTCTATTTCAAAAAAAATAAATACTAATAACTAGAATATACTTTTTTTTTAAATACACATTCTTTATGGTTGAAAATAAAGGTTTCACTAAAAAATATGAGAAAATTTTCCAAACATTGCTTTATAAAATTAATTTCCAAAATATTACTCTTCAAAAAATAATTCTCAATCTATTATCTTATTGAAAAGGAAATATTATCAAAATTGATAAACTTTATCTTTTCTAAAAAACTTTCCTATTAAGGTAGACTATTTTATTTTCAATAAGAAAATTATAGGTTTTAGTTTTAAAAAATATATATAGTTGAAGATATCTATCTAATAAAATTATTTACCGTCACATAGCAAATTCAAACATACACATTTATACTTTTGAAAAGATATTTTTAAATATACAAATATATATATATATATATATATATATATATATATATATATATAAAAGACTATATTATCGTCTCACATAAGATTTAAATAAAATACATATATTTTAATAAAATTGAAATCTCTTATTTTTATATTGAATGTGTGACGTTAATTTGCTTATTATATATTTAGTTGAAGATATAAATATTTTAAATAAAAGTGATTCATACTTTTAATTTAAAGGTATTTTTGAATAGAACGTCAAATAATATTGTTAAGTTCACTGTGATGTTAATGCATTTACTACATAATAATTATAAATATAAAAATATATTAAATAAAAGTATAAATTCTTATTTTTTAATATGCGGTGTCGTGTAGATATTTTTACATGTTTACCTTAAAATATATATTTTTAAAATAAATAACATTTTCAGATTTCATGGCTTTTAATGAGCGTTTGAAATTAGAAAATAATATATTTTCTTTATAGTTATTGTTTAAAATGGATGTTTTTTAGAAAATTTAAGTTAATTATTTAGACGATCTTTCCTTCTCGATATGATAATATATTGAGAATCATTTTATAGAGTAATATTTTGGGAATTAGTTTTCGTACAGTAATAATTTTGGAATTATTTTTTTGAAAGTATTATTTTTGAAATTTGCTCAATTTTTAAAATAAAAAATTAAATATAAATCATAGACAAATGAAATTTGTGAAAAATAACATAACTAATTGAATGATTTAATTTTATTCAATATATTTAATACAAAATGTTATGTCCTTTCGTTGAGTGAATTTTCAAAATATTATTTTGAAAAAAATTCTTAAATATTACTATCAAATAAATAACTATAAAAATATTATTTTTAAAAAATATTAATTATCGTTTTATTATCATATAAAAAGAAAATATCTTCTAAATTGTTAAAATTATTTATCCTTAAAAAACTTCTCTTTTAAATTAGAATTTCTTTGATTTTTTTAAATAACAAAGAACTTACATTTTTAAATTTATTACGACTTTAAAATTTATTAAAAAGAAAATTCAGACTCATGTCATGTAAATTATTAAATAGTACTTCCGTCCTATTGAAATTGTGAAATATATATTTTCGGACCGTCTCATTGAAGTTGTCCAATTTTCTTTTTAAGCAAATTGTTACACACTTTATTTGATGGACCGACAACTTTACACAACTCTACACACAAGTAACGATTCTCTTTAAAATCCGCGTCGAAAATAAAGTGAACAAATTCATTGGGACGAATGAACTAAATATTTTTATCAATTAAATTTACAATACCGTTAATTGTTAATGATTTTGAGAGTTTTATTTTCAAACCTTTATGTAAAGTAGATTATTACATCAAAATATAATCTTTTAGCTTCAAAAATTTCTGTTTTAACAAAATAATATTTATTTTTAAACTTGTTACGTGAATGTACTTTTTAATAAATAAAAAACTTATTTCAAATTTTTCGTGTAATTCAAGTTCTTTTTTGACATACCAATTCTTATAGAATAAATTTTAGAAATATACTCTTTATGTTATTCTCAAAAACGGAAAGTTTGTTTTGATTTTTTTCGTGTAATTTAATATTATTCTTTTCCAATTGATCATAGTTAGAGATTTTTTTTATATATTGGTATTTTGATGTTTCTATTGAATAAAAATTATAATATTTTTTAAATAATTCATGTATGTTGATAAAATTTTTGTTAAAAATAATATTTTTGCTTCCGTTATTGTTTTATTTTTATAAAGATGATCGAAAATAAATTTTTGAGCGGCGTTCTTTATTTACGATGAGTGAGGGCGTTCCACCAAATTATGTCATTATATGACAATTTAAAAGTGTCGCAAAAAAATTGTCGTAGTTTTAATACTAAAAATGAGGGTCGCATTTATATCATTAAAACATGACACAATATATAGGTGACGCACAATTGGTGTAATTATACGACATGATTGCAACACTATTCATAATATGTGGTATAATTATGACATCTTATGGAGGTGTCACAAATAAATTGTCAAATTTTTTAGACATAAAAATAAGCATCGCATCCATTTCACTATATTACAACATAATATTACGATGACACACAATTGACGTAAATATACGATATTTTCTGCAACATTATTCTAAATAAGTGGTATATTTATAACAATCTATTGAGGTGTCACAAATGTAATGTGGCGATCTTGAGACATAAAAATGAATGTCGCATATGTGTTACTAAATTACTGCATAGTTTTAAGATGACGCATAAAAGAAGTAAATATACGACACTACAATCATAAATGTGGTAATTTTATGACGCATACATTTAATGTCGCATATTCGTATGTCGCAATAGATATGTTTTCTTGTAGTGCTTCATAAAATCTTCTTTAAGTTCCTCCCAGTGCTCATTAAGCTCGGCTGGCACCCACTTGTCCACATGAGGGATAGGGTCCTTCTTGATATAAGGTGCCCTCCTGAACTTGGAACCCCGTGGAATCTGCTTCCTTGGATCAGCTGCTGGCTTCTGAGATTGGCTAATCATTTTAGCCAATTCAGCTAATCTCTTCTTCTCTCTGAGGGCCGCTGTCCTTGCATCTCCTCTCCGGAGACTTAGTCCCTTCAGTGTCGCCTCCCAGGTGGCTTTGTCCTTAGCCTCCTGCTCGGATGTAAGACAAGGCGTGTAGTGACCCTGAGCTGTCGGCTGGACTGCAGTGGTGGGGGCTTTGGATAGCTCCTCCTGAGCTTTCTTTTTCCGTTCGTCCACCAGCTGCTTAGCCTTGCCTTTGGCAATTCTGCCCGTCAATTTCTTAGGCTTCTTGCCTTTCTTTGCCTCTTCCATCTGATGCTCATGATCCAGCTTGTCTTGCAGCTGTTGAGCAACTCTCAGATCATAGGCTTCCTGCTCCGCCTTGGTTTTGAATTTAGGCGTCGGGGAAGATGGAGTGGCTTCAGTAGTAATCTCCTTCCCTGGCCTTTGCGGTGGCAGTTGTTGTGGCTCTTCTTCTTCTTCTTGTTCATCAAGGAATTGAGCAATTTCCTCGATGTGCTGAGCGGATGAGATAGGTCTTGGCTCGATCGCGATCGATTGGGGAGTGGGGCATACTCCAGGAGGGGCACAGCTGAACTGGGTCCAGCTTGGGTGGCTGAACCTTCTGCTTGAGGTACAGTGCTGGTTCCTTCCCCCTGAGTAGAAGTACCTTCCTCCTTATTAATTTTTTGGACTTCTGGGCTCTTCTGGACCTCAGCCTGTTCCGCCTCAAGATCTTCAATCTTAACTTGGCATCATCAGCCTGGGAGAGGTGAGTGCGGATGGCTTTAACGTCTTTCTCCAAGTTGTAGATGAGGTCTTTGATTTGAGTGGCAGTGGCTTCGAAGTCCTTGACCAGATCACAATATTTATCCCAGTCGTGCTCCTGATCTTCTTTGAATAATCTGAGTTGTGCGGCTGACTCATGTCTGAGTTTCAGCAGAGATTGATCGTGGGAGTCTGTGATCTCCTTCTGGATGAGTTTAAGTGCCGCAGCCTGTTGATTGATGGCTGATTGGAGACTGGTGGTGGCCACTTTATTTCTTTCATCCATGGTGGCTTGGACCGCCACTAAGCTCTTCGTCAGCTGCTCAGAGAATGAATTTTGCTGAGCGATCAGGAGCTACTGACTTTGAGCAGCTAGGTCAGCCTTTTGAGCTGTAAGGGCTGCCTCGATAGCCTCCTGAATATTGATATGTTGAGTAGGAGCTTTAGAGACTTTTTCGACCCCTTCTGCAAGTCGGTTGACGCTCTCCGTCTGAGCTTTTGTGTATTGAGCCCACTTAATGTGAACGTCTTTCGAGAGAAGACGGTTCTTTTTGCCTTGGCGTCTAATAACTCTGTTGACCGACTTCGAGGAAACGGAACCTATAGGTTGTATCTGATAAGAACTGGTTCCGAGCTTCTGCTCAGATGACGCGAGTTGCTGCGCTCGACTCGGCTTTGAGGCAGCTTGGGCTTCACCAGATGTAGCAGGTGGTGGTGATTGGCCCTTTTCGCGGGGAGTAGAACCCTCAGCAGAACCTCCCAATTCTGCATCCTTGGGTGGTGCCTGATCCATCTCATCATCATCCTTGTCATCATCGTTGTCAGGATGAGATGGAGGCCAAGGGCTGTCGCCGGGAACTGAGGTGCGCAGACTGAGAAGGTATAGCATCGCAGCCCTCAGGTCCTCGAAGTAGGCAAGGTCAGCTGGTTCCCCAAAACCAATGGCTGACTGCAAATCTTGCTCTTCGGCGAGTAGGGATAGAGCTGACTAAGATTTGATCATGTCCTCGAGAATGTCCCAACTTAGGAACCTCAGTAGCATCTGTATCCTAGCCCTTATGGCTATCCTCACTAGGTCTGAGTGCTCAGCGATTTCTGGAATCTGATCATGGACTTCAGCTGTAGCACGGAGACGAGTGGAGTGGAAGGTGGTCCACTCAGAGGATGTCTCCTCAGTCGGTACCGGAATGTCCAACTGAGTTTCCTCAGAATTGATGACTTGAACTTTGTCCTTCAATGTGGCACCCTCAATGCCGGTGTCCGAGTCAAGAATTTGTTCTTCCTGAGGAGGCGGGGGAGAGGCTGGTTTGGCTTGTTCCACTGGGACCTCAGAAGGTCCAGTCTTTGTCAGCTTCTTCCTTTTCGACGGGTCAGCGCGAGGGGGCAGGTCTGATATGACCCTCTTCGGCTCAGGCGGCCCTCGTTCGACTGACTTCTCAGCAGCGGCTCTGGTCTTAAACTTGATGAGCTTGCTATCGAAGTACTTGGAGTCAGCAAAAGCTGAGCTCCTCGAGATGTTCTGCTCGATCATGATGGACATCTTAGTCCTAAACAGTAGTTTACCCACACTGGCGAGACTCCTCTCTCCAGTGGGTAGAGCGGTAAACTTCTGAGCCTGAGCCCTCAGCTCGGCTAAGTAGTAGTCCATCCAATTGACTCGGACTCTATCGTCAATAATCATCATCAGCTAAATTCGCGGCTTCGAAAGCTGATCATACGAACCGGCTGAGCTCGTGAGAATATGAGAAACGATATAAGCGAGCGCCTGGTATCTCGGTAGCAACAAATTCTTCGGCAGAGCGGTCTTGAAGGCTATGTCCTTCCTACCGCAAAACTTCTACACATAGGCATTGATCTCCTTCTCCTGTAACCAACCGGAGAAATACCTTCGTCTGTCAGATCGAAAGCCAGTTCGAGAGCATCTCGAATGTTGAACTCGTGAACACTGGCGTCCCATGAGAGGGAATCGATCTCTTTCATGTATGAAAACCTGGAGACTTCGGCTCCTGAGTCTAGAGTCCTCCAGTTGTAGAAGACCTCTGTAACTTGCCTGGGCAGATAGGCTCTCGGCTGCCTAGTCACAAGAGTGTCAAGGCCCGATTCTTCAAGAGCGTCGAAGACTTCATCTAGATACAGAATATCCACTTGGCGAAGCGCCATCGTGGGTTCGAACTGTATGCGCGAGAGGATGATTTCTTCGATGTTTGCGGGGGTCTGTATAGTCGCCATGAGTATCTGCAACAAAACTCGTTAGCACTTGAAAATAGAATTAGTCAGTGTGAGTTTTAAGCACGATTTAATACATTACCGAAAGGTATAGAGCTTGAAAAACACAGATGCAAAGCAGTTTTAAGATTTGGGGAGAAAACTGAATCGCTGAGGAAAAGCTCTAAGATCGGAAATGGCGAAAAGTGAGGAAATGGTAGAAGATGAAAGATTTTGTAAGATATGCGTGATTAGCCGTTTAGATCGGACGGCTGGGTTTTAATCTATCATTTTTATCGACGACTCAGATTAGATGTTATAATAGGAATGATTGCATAAGCCGCCTCTACCATAGACCCACGTAGGTTAAAACATAATATAGGTATGTGAGAAGACATGCATTAAATGCGTTGCAGGCAGCATTAAAGACTAAGTCGTTTAAATGAGAACGGTTTCCTACTGACTCATCCTTAAAAATTAATGGCGGGAAATAAATGCTCATTAACTACTGAGTGCAAGCGACTGATATAATAAATGCGAGCATGCTTCTGAAAAAGTTTAAGTATAAAATACTACGCAAACCTCTTCGATTGAACTTTTACGATCGGTGAGTTACCGTTAAGGTTAAGGAGTATGGTTGACGTGCTGATGACCACGTTCCCCCCTTACGCGTATGCAGTATGATTCTCCCGGCCCGAATCATTGCATCGATCATCGACTTTGTCATCTTGGTTCCTACACTTGATACCAATTGATGGCACTTCTCGGTAGTTGTCTTCTGCGATGTGATTCGATAGGATCCGATGAGACCATGCTTCTCGAGCTGGCGGCATATGGTCTCGTTTATGCGGCCGAAAATGATGTCGTCCACGTAGATTTGCACCGGTAGGATGTCATCTCCCGACTTTATGTTGAACAAGGTGCGATCTATGTCCCCTTCGAAAACCTTTCGAAGTAGAAAGTCCGATAGGGTATCGTACCAAGCCACGGGTGCTTGTTTTAACCCATACTGAGCTTTCGAAGTCTCGTACACTGATGTCCCCGCCGAAAGCCGGGCGGTTGTTCCACGTAGACTTCTTCCTTCGATGCGCCATTCGGAAAAGCTGACTTCACATCCATCTCGATATACTTTGAATCCTTGATGCGTTGCATAGGCTAGGAAAAGACGAATGGCTTCCAATCTTGCGGCCCGGAGCGAAAGTTTCATCAAAGTCGATTCCTTATGCTTGACCGTATCCCTTGGCAACTAGTTGAGCTTTGTTTCTGACGATGACGTTGTTTTCATCACGCTTATTTTTGAAGACCCACTTAGTACCGATCACATGCTGATGTCTAGGTCCGTCCACAAGCTCCCAAACTTCATTTCTGACGAACTGGTTTAGCTCTTCTTGCATGGCGATGATCCAGTCAGCATCATTGAGTGCATCCTCTATTGACTGAGGTTCTTATGTAGACAAGAAACAAGAATAGAGTGAGCTTTTTCCTTGACTCAATCGAGATCTAGTTCTTATCGTTGCTGACGGATCTCCTATAATGAGATCTGAAGAATGAGCGTCAAGCCATGAACGTCCGAGTCCGGCTTCTTCTTCGATACTACTTACGCACGGTCGGTAGGTGTGTTAGGCATTTCGGTAGTCCGTTGCGAGATTGCGGTAGTTCAGTAAGAAGGTTAGGATCTACTGAGTTTCCAGGTTCAGGGTCATTTAGCTCAGGAACATTAATCGTTCCCCCTGAGTTTATATTCTCAGTAGAGGTCTTAGTTACCACTGGGGCTTCCTCATCGACTGTTGTTACCTGTTGTTGATTCTGTTCAGGAGAATCAACTAGGTCAGCTACATCGCTTGTTGGCTGAGTCTGAATTTCTTCATCCTCTGACTCATCATCCTAACAATGTTGGATCTTTTCAGCTTTATCAGTCAGTCCGAGATCCTGTAGCTTGCTGCTGACATCTTCAGTGTTTGTCTCTGTATTTTTCCTGTTCTCAGTAACAATCTCATCAAAAACAACATGAGGGCTTTCCTCCACGCAAAGGGTTCGATAGTTAAAGACTCTGAAGGCTTTACTGACTCGAGAGTGTCCTAAGAATACTCCTTGATCAGATTTGCTATCAAAGACCTTCAACTGATCTTTCCCATTATTGTGAATAAAGCAAGGACAACCAAAAATATGAAAATGAGAAATAGAAGGAATTCTCCCTTTCCACAATTCGTATGGTGTCTTCATGTGTTGATGTGTAAGTAGTGAGCGATTCTGAGTATAGCAGGCGGTGTCAGTAGCATCAGCCCAGAACTTTGAGGGTAGTCCAGAGTCTGCTAGGAGCGTTCTTGCTGCTTCTTTGAGTGTTCTGTTTTTGCGTTCAGCAAGTCCGTTCTGCTGAGGGGTGCGAGCAGCTGATGTCTTGTGCTGAATTCCCTCTTTATCGCAGTACTCCTTAACTACTGAGTTGAGAAATTATGTTCCTCTGTCAGAGTGAATTCTTTGAATCTTGATGTCCTTTTCTACACTGAGTTTCTTCAGTAGATTGGGTAGCTCAGTTTGAACATCAGATTTGTTGGCGATGAAGATGACCCAAGTATATCTCGAGTAGTCGTCAATAACGACGAGGGCATACTTCTTGCCTCTTATATTCACTGGGGAGACTGGCCCGAATAAGTCCATGTGGAGCAGCCGAAGGATTCCATCAGTGGAAGGTGAAGGAATATGTGGATTGCTTTTCTTTGTCTGCTTTCCCTTCAAGCATGCTTCACAATTTCTGTCTTTGATGAACGATTTGTTGGACAGTCCTTTGACTTTAGAGTTCTTGGCGAGCTTGTTCATAGTCTTGAAGTTCGGGTGGATCGAGTCTCTTGTGCCATAGCCATCCCGACTTGTCACTAGATTTCGTCACGTGCGAGCAAGCAAGCCTCGGGTTACACGGTATTCCGGTTTGCAACGTATATATTCTTCCTCCGCGAACCCGATAACACTCGTTTTCCACGTAGATTTATCAATAATATCACGAAACCGGCGTCAAAGATTACTCGTTAAGATTGTCACGGAATTGATGACAGAAAGGAGATTATGTTGAAGTCCTTCAACATATGTTACTCTTTAGACCGAAGCGGTCCCAATGTTCGGCGTTCCATATCCCCTTGTGTAGCCTTTTGAGTTGTCACCAAACTCACCTGGGACCATCTTCTTGTATGTAGTTGGTCAGCAGGCTCTTCTGGTATGTCATATGTCTCGAGCAGCCGCTGTGCACTATCCAAGGGTCCTTATGAACCTGTAAAAACGAAGCATTTTTAGGTACCCTTTGGTTCAGTTGGGTCCTTACATGTTAGTGGGTGATTTCGAACCCCAAATCGCTTAGGAACCTTAGAAGTCGAGACTTCTTCTTCTGAACCTTGTCAGTTTTCTTCTCCGCAGGACTAGGAGATACTGACTTCCTGATGATTTTGGGTTCAGGAGCTTTATTCTTCTGAGTCTTTGCGCTCCTCCTGACCCTGGGCTTATAGTAGTACGAGCCATACTGAGCCGGGTGCTCATACAGTGGTTCTCTGTACTGTTCTGCCCACCTGACCTTCTTGGTTCCCCCTGAGTTGGATCATGGTGTCATGGGGCTGGAACCTTTGGTCAGTTGCTTTTTGCTGCTCGGCTGAGGTGCAGTCATCTTTTGTTTGTTCTTTGCCTGAGGTGTGGTGTCAGTAGCTTGCACCTTTCCTCTGACGAACCTGTCAGCCAGCATATCTGAGCTTTTCGAAGTGGAAGCTTCGTGAGTATAGCCAAGACCTTCTTCAGGACTGTTGGCCGTTGCGCTCTAAGCATACTTTCCAGCTTCTCCTTAGCTCCTAGGTACTGTTCAGTCATCAGTCCTCGCAAGACCTCATCACTCCTCCTGAGTGAGTCATAATCTTTTTGCACGTCTGTGAACTTCTGACTGAGTTGGGCTATTTCAGTCTCTTTCTCAGAATTGTCCTTAGTCAGAACTGAGATCTGAGTCTCTTGAAGATGAGACTTAGTCATAAGAGATTCAATCTCTTCCTTGAGTCTCGCCACCAGATTCTCTGACTCAGTAGAGACCTGACAATCAGAAGAAAGTCTCTGATTCTCAGCCTTTACCTGTTCCAGTTCCTGAATCGTTACTGCTTGAATTCTCTGCTCGTTGAATACGTTCCTCTAGCAGATCGTCGTATGCTTGTACCACATCCGGGAGGATCATACGTGACCGAGCACGTGTCGTGTGTCTTTGTGTGAAGAAGAGGTTGTATTAAGTTTGGAATTTACCTCGGCCTCTTCTCAGACCATCGGACAGTATTCATTGTTCCTTCAGGAATCGTTTCTCCGACCTCAACTGCTACAAATGCAGCTTCGTCCTCAGAGGAATACATGAATGTATCCTCCTCAAGTGAGTTGTCGGATATCTCTCCGGCTATGTAGGCCTGCCTTCGTTTGGCAAATTTCTCTCGCCTGGCCTGCCGTTCTGCTCGTTGAGCAGCTGAGAGTTCGGGACACTCGTACTGATAGTGTCCCTCCTTCTTGCAGTTGTAACACGTGGATGTTTTGCTGCTCTTTCCAGCTGATTCTTTGGATGGACTAGCAGCAGGCTCCGTGTTCCTGCATTCAGTAGAAGGTTTAGATTCTTCCCTTTTCTGATAGTCTTTCTTACCTGAGGGAGAATCTTTGTAGTATTTCTTCAGCTTTCTGACTCTCTCCTTCTCTCTTTGATATTTGAGAGCCATCAGCGCAAGTTGGTCAGTAGCAGACATCTTAGATGACTTTGTTTCTGCTGCAGCTACTGCCTTGCTGGAAGAAATAGTTTTGGCTCCAGTTTTGCTGACTGTTGCTTTGAAAGCATGGTCGATCTGTGTGTCAGCTGGAGCACTGGAACATCTTTGGGGTAGGCTATGCTCAAATTCCTTTGTTTTTAGTTCTGAAAAGATAACATCAGGGGTTAGAGCATTAAGATCAGAGCGACGTAAATAAGTAGCAAATGGAAGCCACTTCTGTCGAGGTAGCGCTCTCAAGATCTTTGTGTTCATCTCTTTGTTGGTGAAAACCTTCCCCAGCCCGTTGATCACATTGACTTGATTTGTGAATCTGATGCTAAGCTCGTCAATGGTCTCACTGGGCTCCATTGCAAAGGCTTAGAACTTCTGAAGCTCTAATTCGAGCTTGTTCTCTTTGATCTGCGGGGTTCCTTGGCTCAGTACAGCCAGGGCATCCCAAAGCTCTTTAGCCGTTTTGCAGTCTTGCACTCTCCCGAGATGAGAGTCACTGAGCGTTGTCAGTATAGCATTTCGCGCAACTCGGTCGAGATTGTGCGGCTTTTTTCTCTTACGGCGTGAAGGCTGATTTATCTTTAGGGATCTTAGCACCAGTCTGTGCTCCTACACCTCCTACAGCGGCAAATTCTACGCTATCGATCATGGGAATGATGGGTCCTGTCTCAAGGACGTCCGTCATGCTGTCGTGCAGCGATGTGAGGTGTGCCTCCATTCTCACGCGCCATACCGTGAAGTTCTCTATCGAGAACACCGGCACCATCCGAATACCTAACATGTCAGACATTATGTGAACGAATATAAGGATGAATGAAGAGATGCTTGTGCAGTGAAAACGTTTTCAAGGATCTATTCGAGAGGACCAGTAGTACAGAACCGGCGATCAGAAGAACACCGAGGCTCTGATACCAATTGTTGGTCCGGAGACGATAGTCAGGTGTAGAGGGGGGGGGGGTGAATACACCTGATCACAGTTTCTTTTTCTCAAACCGAAGGACAGCTGAGTTGTTTGGTGCAACTGATGAACAATGCCAAATTGTAACCTTCGATCACGGGGTCAGAGTGTGTCAGCTACTGAGCTCTCCTACTGACTTAAGTCAGTCGTTGAAACTCAGTCGGAGACGTTGTGCGGATAAGTGTGGGGCCCGGAGATTCGTCTCAGTTTGAAAACGTGTTTTCGCAAGTTAAGAGTCTTTTGGCTGTGCACTTTTAAAATACGTTTTATGCAAAGATATGATTTTAAATCAGTTTGTATGCAATGCAATAAAACAGTAAATAACACAAGCAGTTTAACGTGGTTCGGATACGCAAGATCCTACGTCCACGGTCCTGACTTGGCAGGAGAACTTGTTGATTATTCTGAGCAAGTCTCAACAAGGTATGCGTGACCGGACGAGATCCTTCTAAGTTATAGTCCTTAGCGACTTTACAATTCAAACCTAAGTTCGAAAGGGAGGGGATAATCTCCAACTAAGAAGGAGTTCTTACAATAAGAACAATTCACTAAAAGTGAACTCCTTCGAAATCTAAGCTATAAATCTGGCAATGAGCTTAGTCTAGAGAAGAAAGGGATCTAAATACTCTAGAGAGAAGAACTACAAATATTCTATGAAAGCAAGTTCTTCGCTGTATAATCTGTTGAGTTCGCTAGAGTGTTCTTGAGCTTGAGTTTTTTCCCTTATGAGTCCCGTGCGTGGAGCTCGGATTTCTTCTCTATTTATAGTTGTGAGCAGGCATATGTCCGTTGGAGAAGACGATGCCACGTGTCACAAGCTTCCAAAGAAAACGGCCATAATTTCAAATTGTTGCAGCAGGGCAGTTAATACTGTACATGAGAGTAGGCTTTAGTTGTTTGGAGCAGATAAAGCATGTCGGCTTCTCATTGGTCGAGGTTTGTGGTAGGTGGGAATGTGTCAGAGATAGAGTTGACTATTCCACATCCTCGTATGATCTTCTGCTGAACTTCGAAAAGACTTTTTACGATTGGGTCGCTTTACGTCGGATACTGGTAGACTCAAGACGACTCTGTCTTCTTCGCCGAGTCGGGCGACAAGGCGATAAGGCTTTGGTGGGTCGGTGATGGCTGCGAAGGAACCGAGCTTTGCATTATGTTCTTCCTGCGATATCTTATCGGTGATGGGCCGTCTCCTCTCGAGGTGGAGATCATTTCTTGGTTGAAGAACGCAAGCTCTTACATTGATGACGTGGGGTTCTGGAGAGTAACTTCGTCAGAAGATCAATCCAACAGTTTACCCCGTACAGGACTTAGATAAAAAGATAATCAAAATAAAACAAGTCTAACCTATACATCATCTAATCCTATCGACACACTGAACAACTGATATCAGCTGGGGTTTGGGATCTTCAATTCCATAGTACTATGATTTCCCCCAATATTCTTTTAACCACTAGACACCTGAGTACCATCTACTGACTCATAACCCAACATGCCCTTTCTATGGAAAACTCTTTTCGTGTATACAATAGTTAAACTAATGTAAAGCAAGATGAACAGTAAGTTGAAATAAATTAAACAGTAAAGAACACATCGATTGTATAGTAGTTCGAATTCACAAGATCCTGCGCCTACTTTTCTGCTTCCTGACTAAGGATACTCGTAGACTGATGAGTACAGATCAATATAAACAAACAATCAATCTATCTAACATAAACTCTTCTACCAAAGATATCAGGTTATGGGTGGGTCTGTTCAACAAAAAAGAGTATGAAATACTCTTGACTTCAAGTTTATGATGTGTATGTAAATACACTTGGAGTATGAACAACAAAGAAATTTTTTAGCAATGGAATAAGATAATAAGAAAGTAAGGGCTAGTTATTTGCTTTAGTATGCTTGAACTTCTTTGAAATTCCGTAACCTCTCAATGAGAGACCTTCTGCTATTTATAGACGAGCTAGGGGAAAGATCCGTTGAGCAAAGATCGATCTCTCATTGGTTACGTGTTGACAACGATATAATGCATTGAATGCATGGGCACGTGTTGCACTACGCTTGTTGCGTGGATTGTATACAAGTACTGTTATGTCGCCTTTGCTGGGGCTGACATGGAGGTCTTGTATTGGTCTATGTTGATCTGATAATTGTCGTTTCCTCCGTTGACCATCTTCTTATAATTTCGTGTCTCGTTGCTCGTACTATCTTCACATTTGAATTCTTCATTTTGGACTAGTGAGGATTGATCTATCGATTAGTTTAGTCTGGAAAAGTTAGCTTATAAAAGCTAGACTCAGCGAGATCCACTAACTGAACAACCACAACCTGAACTAATCTAGTAGGTCAAAGTGATGGTTAGCAAAATGCACTCATCTGAAGTCTTATTAAGCTTAAAACCAGTTAAGTTACCGAGATCTTTGGTTCTCTACTCAGGTCAGTTAGAGAGAACACATCTCACTGTGATACGTCAATACACCATCTTAAGTGTACCAGAATAGATAAGTAGTCAAGACAGACTATTTCTTATCTAAACTGCAGCTTAAATCAACAACTCATTCTAAATTTGTCTCAGCTGTGATATCTATTTATATCTTGTTAGGTCAACCAATAGTATACTCGTCTTAAACGTTAGGCAGAGCAAAATAGGCATTTAACGCTTATAAATTCATATTATTTAAAAGTATTACTTAACAAATACCAACAAAAAAACAGCACACTTTAGATCTTAGAAAATTTAACATTCTCATACAACACTAAAATATATTTATAAAAAAACTAGTAAGTATTAAAGGGAACTAAGGTTCAATTGCATACTTAAAATAAATAAAAAATGTTGAAAATCAACTTTAGTTCTCGAAGTAAATAATTCAATACGCCGATCATCTCTCAATTAAGCCAATTATGCATTTCATCATGTTGATCATCTTTAATTTAAGCAAAATAGGATTTTAATGATAACAATAATCTTTGGTGAACTTTTTACTTATGAAATAACTAAAAGTTTTTTAAAAACTACTTTAGCTACTCGGAAAACTTAAAGCTCTAAAGTAAGTTTGTCATCAAACCCCTCAAAAATACAAGACACTAAAGTTTATTTTGCTATGCAAAATGACCATAAAATGCTAAAAATCAAATTTAGCTTCCCAAATTCACTTTAAGTTACACAACTCATTTATCATTTAATCAAAAGAGGTCGGTCGTTCATCACATTAGTATAAGGAAAATACACATGTAGCGATTTTTTAATGCATCTTTTTTAAAAATGTCACTTATAAAATGCCAAAGAAAAAAAAAGCATACTTTAGGTCTTGGAAAATATAATATTTTTATTCAGAACTAAAATACATTTATCAAAACCTAGTAAGTCTTACCCGGCACTAAAGTTTAATATTCCATACAAAATAGCCAAAACATGTTGAATATCAACTTTAGTTCTCGAATTAAGCTTTTAGTCAATATTAAAAGTGATATGCTAATATATAATCAACTAAAAACAAAAACTAAAGACTACAGAAATAAGTATAAAGTTACCTTCTAACTTCAATGAACAGATTTACTGTCGAAAATATACAACAAAATGAACGAGAATGATCAATAATCGAGAAATGATGCAATATTGATGTATAATGAATATTGATAATGTCAATTATATAGAAGAAAAAACACGTTTTTTTACCCTTCTAATATGTACTAAAGGGGTGTTTGCAATAGCTTAAACTTTTTTTAAGTGCTTAAATTAAGGAGAAGTTGGTAAAAATGACTTATTAGAGAATTTGTGGTGTATTTGTAAAAATTGCTTAAAAGAAGAAAAAATAAAAAAAATAGTGTGTGCAAATTTATATTGTAGTAGCTTATTTTGAGATTTATAAGTAAGATGTCAAATTTAAGTTATCCGAAATTACAAATATGCCATTAAGTTTGAGAAGTTAGTTTAAACCAACTTAACCAACTTTAACTTATTCAACTTAAATGTAGAGAATTTTAAAAATTTTAAATTATTGAAAATACAAAATTAACTTTTCCTTAAATTAAATCATAAGTTAAAAAATTTAAGCGGTTACAAAGATCACTAAGTACACAATCACACAATAGTTTTTTCTTGGCAGTCAAAAACCCCTTTTCTCTAATTATCCACTAAACGGTCCTATTTCTCAATTCCGCCTAACCCTCCAGCTGCTGCTCCGCCGCAGCCGAAAACCTTTTTCTTTATCTACCCCCTAAACAAAACTATAATTCCATCTACGCATCGCAAATTGCGCGAAAAGGTAATAGTCACAACTCATAGTACTGCTGAATTGTTGGCATGTGATTGTTTTGAGATTTTGGCTTATTAAATTATTCGCCGCTGTTGATGGTTTAATTTATTGATGTATGATGTACTTTATTTTAGTTTATGCAACTGTTAAATTGTGAAGGGCGGATTGCTATATTAAGCAATTTACTGTGCGGCATTTACGGATTCGTATTTATATATAATTCTTCAATTAAAACAGAACATGAATTTCTGCCTCTTCTCTCTCCATTATTTGTATTTATTCTGTAGGTGGCTGCAGATTTACTATTTGTTTACTGTTTCTGAGTTTATACTGTGATGCTCTTTGCTAAGATTTGGGGATTTGAACTTTCAATGGAGATCTGGAGAAGATTTGGAGAATTTAAAAAGATTAGAATGATTGAAAGTAGGTAAACTGGTGGAGGAAGAGGAAAAAAAAAAGGGATTTGGTGGGAGAAATTCAACAACCAACAAAGTCGAATGGGGCATTCCGAGAATCGAACTCGGGACCTCTCGCACCCAAAGCGAGAATCATACCACTAGACCAAATGCCCTCTCGTTGCTGTCTTCTTGAATCTGTTTTTGACTTTGATTGTTTTAGTTTTCCTTAGATTGGAAATATGTTGGCTCTTTTTATATCTGTGTTATCTAAACTCTTTGATAGCCATTAGGGAGTGGCAGTTGATTTGGTTGAGTACCTAGTTAATACCAGCTATTTACAAATTGGCCAATGTTTCATTGCTTCTTCAAAATAAAACCAAACAGCCATTGTTTGCTTAAGCATCCATGCAATGACACGATTCCATATTTTTTCTGTGTTATCTTTGGACTAGTTCTTTCAGTCATTAGGATCTTTATAGCTAGTAAACTCTGAATGCATATACTGCTGCTCTGAAATGCCTTTTAGTAGTTAGATTTGACTGGGGTATTTGGAGAATTGACTCAGGAATTCTTGCTTCTTCAACCTGTATGATGGGTCATAAAAATAGTCCAAAGGCCCTATCATTTACTAAAGCTCTTATGTTTTCCAAGTTGTTTGGAAATAAAATATACATATATAGTTGTTTAAAATTGGGGCTGGGGACTGCCTATTCTTCCTTACTTAATTTTGACTAGAATGATATTATCTGAGGCAGTTATTTCATTGCATTGTTAACTTTTTTATTATATTATGTCAGCCTCTCAATTATCCTGCACATGTGAAGTAAAAAAGAATGTCATCATATTGGGGCATTCCGAGAATCGAACTCGGGACCTCTCGCACCCAAAGCGAGAATCATACCACTAGACCAAATGCCCTGCTGTTAACTAAGCTCTTAATTAACTTTATGGATCCACTTATTATATTTTCCTAGGTTCCTTCACTGTGTTACTTTCTTTAACTTCTTCATTTGGATGCCCTATATTTATCTATATAATAGCAATTGACTAGTACTTCATTGTTGTTGATGCCACTTTCTTTGAAAAGCATTTACCTTTATATGTTGTTTTCCTCTTTCTATGAAACCTGACCATTAACAATAACTTGATGAATGATTGGAAGTAGGTTAAAGGGTAGTGAAAGAAAGGGGGAAACAGGGGCAATAAGTTGATTTGTGAAAGGAATTAATTACAAAATAGGTAGGGGCATTCCGGGAATTGAACTCACAACCTCTCGCACCCAAAGCGAGAATCATACTACTAGACCAAATGCCCTGTTGTTATCTTTTGTTAATTTCAGAATCTTTATTCATTTGGTTAGGGGCCTTGTTTATACCACAATATAATGCAGTATTGTCTAATTACTTCATTAGGATAAAATATAATAAGTCTCTTTCCTGAAATTATTCATGGATTCACGTGATCCATCTGTTTCTGAGTTTAGCCACGCCCCTGTCCATTTAGACATTGTGTAGATAATATTGTATAAAGTAAAAAGTAAATTAAATTCTATGTTCATTATTTGATTGGGGCATTCTGAGAGTCGAACTCGGGACCTCTTGCATAGGGATGACAAAAGGATCCGGACCCGTTGGACTCACCATTGCAGGTAATACCCGTCCCGTACGAGTGCGGGGCCGTTCCGGACCCGCCGCGTACCGGGTCCGGTCAGGGTCTAGTTCCCGCCCCGCCCCGTATAGACCCACTGGGTTGTGTAGGACCCGTCCCGGACCCTCCCCGTATGGGCGCGTCTCGCCACAAATTATAATTTAGTATTGTAAAAATGTTATTTGTGAGATTCGAACTCGCATCAATAATTTTTTTAGATGCACTTATACCATTTGAGTTGATATTCAGACTTGTTAAAATTCTACATGTATAGTTATATATAAGAATATAACATACTAAAATAAAAAAACATTAATACATCTCACAAAAAAGTAGCTTATAAAATATACTCCCTCGGTCCTTTATTTATGTCTCACTTGCCTTTTTTGGTTGTTCCATTATTAATGTTTCATACCAAATAAGGAAATAAATGATGGATCATAATCAATCTAAGCAAGTGGACATCACCCCTTTATACTTTTACACATTTATCTCCACTATCTTAATTATCGTGCACAGTCCTAATGAGACATAAATAATGGGATGGAGGAAGTATATATTAATTTTCTAAATTTCAATTACTATATTCAAATTGTAATTACGGGCATGTATTTTGAAAATTAAATTAATATTTTTATTTCCAAAATTTAAATTTAAAATTATTTTTTATTTCTAATTTTATATTCTTTAATTGATATGGATTATATGTATAAATGCAATTATAATTAATGAACAATTACAATTGAAAACTTTTTATAACAAGTGAAAATACATCTAACGCAAATGCAATAAATATTAACTTTCTAGATTTTGATGTATTATATTCAAATTTTTAATTTTTAATCATGAAAATGTATTTCGAAAATGAGATTAACATTATCTATTTTAAAAATAAGTATTCATGAACTAATGAAAATTATAAATTCACAATTTAAATTTTTTTATGACTAATGAAAAATTACAAATTTACAATTGATTTTTTTTTTTTATAACAAATGCAAAACTACACTATTATTATTTATGAACTTCATTCATAAGTACATAAGAATCATAACATATACATAAGAAAATCATACTTCAGTAAGAATCATAACATATGAAAGTATATTTGAAAAACTTAAAGAAATATAATGAATAAAAACTACAAAATATATTTGAAAGATGATTTTGTTTTTGTGTTTTATTTTTATTTTTCACATGAAATATCAGTCATGCTTATTACAATCATTATATTTGATTAAATTTACTATATTTTTATTTATGTTTTAAATTAAAATTAATAAAATAACACTTTAAAATTATATATATTTTATGTTTATCTAAATTTAACAACTAAGTTGTTGGTCTAGTGGTCAAGAATGTTCATAAATTTTCGGATGATCTGGATTCGAATCCTTGTGCAAATATAATTTTAAATTTATTAATACGTAAAATATTTGCGGGTCCGCACTAGTTCGGGCGCGGGTCTACCCGCCCCGCACGGGTCCGGGGCCGGGTCCTAAATTTTGGACCTGTAAAGGCCCACGGAGCGAGTCCGGGTCCATTTTTTAAGGCGCGGGCGGGTTCGGGTCCAATAATATCCGATCCCGATCCGCAAAATTATCATCCCTACTCTTGCACCCAAAGCAGGAATCATACCACTAGACCAAATGCCCTGTTATACATTGAAGCTTTTGATCAAACTTTTTCTTCGTGGAATACATCCTTCCTTGAGTTTTAGATTCATTATGTTTATAAATCTCATGTTTTAATATGATTATTCAGATACCCTGTTTAGAGCTATTAAAGAACGGCCTTCTATTTATAAAGTTTATGGTTTCCATTGGTGCAAATTCGATCACCTGAATTTAAGATGAGAAACAGTTCTCCATTGGTAGCAAATACTAGTATTATTGTGGCATTACGAGAATCTAACTCGGGACCTGTAGCTCTCGAAGCGAGAATCATATCTATTTTTCTGAGCTGTGCTATTTGTGAAGATATCTTTTTCTAAGAAGTCAACTTCTCTATGATGGTTGGTCAATAATTGTTTCCAAAATTCAAAATCTCAAATAGATCAACTTGTGTTATTTGATTTAACAAAACAACTCGGAGCACAGAAGTTACTGCTTCCAAAATATCTGCCTTTTTCATACATTCTGTTAGTTACTTTGACTATAGTAGTAATGCACAGCTTCCTCATTGCTTTTAGAAATAAAAAGCCAAAAAAGTTTTATCAGATTTCAAAATTCTGGGGCATACCGAGAATCGAACTCGGGACCTCTCGCACCCAAAGCGAGAATCATACCACTAGACCAAATGCCCTTGTGAATTCTTATCTATAAGGTCTATAATAATATTATGGATAAATCAAAGTCTTAGGTTCTGCTTCAATTTCGGGAAATTTGAAGGGCCAAATTTTGTGCACACATTAGAGAAAATGTTAACATCTCTAGTTTTGGAAAAAATTAAGAATGAGTGAAGACCAACGCATTTCACCCGAATTTCACTCAACTCCACAAAATCTCCGCATTCCAATCCTCAACCCATCAGCTATATAAAACCAAACTCCACGGGAATGTGGTCATCAATAAACAAAAGAAGAAAGACAATAAAGAGGTGGGAAGAGAAAAGACAAAAAGAGGAAAGAGGAAAAAGTGAAGTTGCTCAAACAACCATTTACGCCCTTCTCTTTCCTCAAAACTAAGCCTACATAGATTAAACAAATAACAATGGCCATGGCTGCAGCCACCCCCCAGAAATGCACAGCATGCCAGCAAACCGTCTACCTCGTCGACCGCCTGGCCGCCGACAACCGTGTCTACCACCGCTCCTGCTTCCGCTGCCACCACTGCAAAGGCACCCTCAAGCTCGGCAACTACAACTCCTTCGAGGGCGTGCTCTACTGCAAGCACCACTTCGATCAGCTCTTCAAGAGGACCGGCAGCCTAGATAAGAGCTTCGAAGGTTCATTAACCATAATTCTCATTTTACTTTCATAGATGTGTATGAGACTAAAATTTTAAAGAAAAATCATGCAGGAATACCAAAAGTTAGGCCCGAAAGGATAGAGAGAGAGGTAATATAATTACAGATTTACAATTTTCTGCAATCAACTTGTGTTTGTTAATGGAATGCGTTTAAACATTGAACAGAATTCAAACAAGATGTCTGGCTTGTTTGTTGGAACCAAAGACAAATGTGTTGGTTGTGAGAAGACTGTGTATCCGATCGAAAAGGTTTCCGTAAATGGAGCTGCGTACCACCGGAGATGCTTCAAGTGCAGCTACGGAGGTTGTACCATTAGCCCATCTAATTACATTGCCCACGAAGGTGTACTCTACTGCAAGCACCACCACATGCAACTCATCAAGAATAAGGGAGATTTGAGCCAGCTTGAGTCTGAGTCCGTAAGACAATCGCCAGCAGTCTCTCCAACCAGAGAATCTGTCTGAATGCTGATTTTGTTCTCTCTCTAGATGAAGATCTTTGTGCTTTTCTCTAATTTCTTCTTGATTCTTTTTTTTTTTTTTTAAATTTTAATTTTGGTTGAGATCTTTTCTTTTTGGATGTGAATTCTGATATGGCTGCTAGATGCCATAAGCAGGGGTTTGCAGGAACTTTCTGCTGTAAATTGTTTGTTCATCAGTATAACTAACTAATTCTTTCACCTTCTTGTAGTAGACTTGATCCCTTGCCTGAAAATCAAACTAAACTGATTTTATAATATTGGAAGTTAGACTCAAATCACACTCGACAAATGCAATGGAGAAAATTGATAAAGCATCAAATATTAATAAAATAATATTGGTTTATACAGGTATAGATAGCATAGTATACATTTTATTGTTGGGTGTAGCCTATGCTAATAGTAGAATACATAAAATAAAAAAAATAAAATAAAACACAAACATACAATCCCATGTCTTCGAATTGGCAACGGAACCAGAGAGCTGAGAGCCACACCATATACTTGTTGATACTTCTTCAGACAACCAACATCCTCTGCTTACATCAGAGTCCAACTTCAACTTTGGAGACATCTATGAAGCTAGATCCTCCGAGCCTATCTTGTCTGTAAGAGTATATAGTTTCGAACAGGCAAACCATTCTTGGTTTCTCCACGGAGCTATACATTGATTGTCGAAACCATGAAGTGTTTTACTAAGAAACTAGGAAAAATAATCGAATAAGGAAGAAGGCATACAAGGATTTGCAATTTGCAACTAACTGGAACAGCTTCCAGCATCAAGCTTGCTCCAAATCTGGTCTTGATTCCAGAAACTATAGATTAGATACTGAGCCGGCAGCGGAACTTGGTTTACCCAAGAAGAGATCAGATGATGAGCAATGGCGAAAGGCCCAGGTATAAACATAGGAGCAAGTTCCCCACTTTCGACGTTGAAATCTGCAGACAAGTTTTGCCCTTTTTCCACCCCTTTGCACATTTGCTCTACTTTAGCTGCTGCTGTCAGCTGTGCCTTCTTGTATTCAGCAAATGCTAGAGCTCTTGTAACATCTTCTCGGCTATGCCATATAGCATCTACATAAAGCAACATCATTTGGGTAGATAGAATTTATTATAATTAAGTGAAAATGAAGAAGGTTCTTAAACAAAATCGACAATGTATCATCAGTCATCTTTTTCAACCGCTTAGTCCTAATACATACTGATGCTAATTGATGACAGAGACCACGGCACTACATTCCTCTTTCCCCCCTCATAAAACGAAACAGCAGTGCACCAATGTTTATATATTGAAGATAAATGTAGGAGAGTACCTTCAAGCTCTTCCTTATCCACATTAATCACAAGTGTTTTAGCATATGCAAAAAACCCAATCATTAGTTGGCATGGCATGCTGCTGGCTCCAAATGAGGAAACATGACATGAGAAGTGTTATGTTAACCATGGAGCGGATAAAATTGAAGATAAAAAAAAAAACCCTATTTGAAGTGGACTTCAGCCAAAAGAAAAATACGTCTATCATAAAGTAGAGAAGCAAGTTTTAAAAATGAAACAATGTAAATACTATTTGAGCTTTAAACATCTCCATTTTTGCTTTCAACTAATGCTGTTAAATTAGTTTTTGAGCAACCAGAAAGGAAGCCCTTATATTTTGAAAATAGACAGGGGCAACAAATTATGATAAGAGAAATTACTAGGCCATGGCTGAGAACTGTGATAGACAACTTCACCAACTTCAATGCCAGTCTCCTCCCATGTCTCTCTCCTTACTGCCTCTTCTGCTTTCTCCTGGCTGGTTAAGAAAAAGTCACCATGGGTTGAAGAATCAAGGTTTGCAGCAAATGGTATAAACATGAGGATAATTTATAAGGATTGAGTAGCATATTAAAAGAGAAACGAACCTCTATAAAGCCAGCAAGACAACTACACATGCGTGGGACAAATCTCGACTGCCTACTTAATAAGACACGGTCATTATCTTTATCTATCACCAACATAATAACCACTTGTCAGCACAACAATGAGAGGAAAGACAATGTCATTGCAAAAACCATGTCAAGTAAAACATGAAAATCACATACTGGATCAACACGAGGATAAATCCTCTTTTTGCACGATTCACTTGAGCACTGCTTTCGTCTCCCAGCCTCAGCAGCAACTGTTTTACTTCCACAATATCCGCAGAAACGTGCTGTATTATGCCATTCTAGCAAAGCTCGGGCCTGATAGCAAAATTTAATTAAATACATAACAGAATGTATTATCAGGTTAGTATAACAGATAGTTAATAGTGAGTTACAATGTCTTATCAGTACTGGTAACCTCTGCAGTTATCAATAGACCAACATGCACGTAGGCATTTAAAAAACTTGAATTCAAGTTTCAAGTGTAATTAGTAGATTTTGATCAATCAAATGGTTAACAAAAAGACTTCTTTGCCTTCTTCAATGCACATATAAAGGATAGAAATATTCATATCAGCAAACCTAACTTTCAAAAGCATGATTAATACAATCAAATTCCAAGGATGACTAGTTTTACATAAACGCATGAATCCCGTCAACAAAATAGTATTAACAGATACCGAATGCTTCCGAGGCAAAAGAAACTCACGTGCATTGCTACTGCAAGCTCGCCCATGGCCGTCGAATCAGCCCAATCAGTGGCCACCATAAGAGTCCTCAACTCGACAAAGCAAAAATGCTTCGCCCCCATACTCAGTGACCAACTCACTCACCTCCGACACGTCGATAGCCCAATACACCACGTCAGCATCCTCATAATTACAACCCAAGTAGACGAACCCGTCGTCGCCGAGTCGACCCGCCTCCGACCTCTCCAAATACGACTTGCACTCGCCCAGACTCAACCATCCTAGATGCCACTTGAGTCCCTCCGTCGACGATCCAGCCAGCGGCCTGCCCTTCCTGAACGGCAGGATCCTGAAGCGGGCGAAATTGGTCCGGTTTGGCCCGAACTCAATAGGGTTTTGAGCGTCTGGATGGCGGATTGCGGGGCAACGGGCTCCGAAGGTTTGGGTTTTTTCGATCGGATGGGTTTGGTTTGATGTGGGGGTGATGGTAGGTGGGTTTTTGGTGGGGGGGGGGGTTGGTGGGTCCCCAGGTCATTTTTCCCACATTACTTGTCTTTGTGTTGTATTTTTTGTGTTTTTCATCCTTTTTTTTTTGTTTTTTTTTTTTTTTTTGGGTTTTTTCTACCCTCTTCTTTGTTACATTTCTTCCTCTCTTTTGTACACACCTCCCACCCCTAGCATCAAACAAACCGATGGGGTTTCCGGCGAAGGCGTGGGGATTGGAGGTCATGGCGCGTAGGAGTGTGCGGGAATTGTGATTGTGTAGGGATTTGGAGAAGTTTGTGATGGAGGATGACGAAATTGAGAGCAATAGTTTTTGTTTTTAGATTTTTGTATTTTTGGGAAATCGAGGCGGTTGGGTAAGGAAAGGGAGGCGGCGCCTGCCCATTGAGTGTGTGAATTGCAGCAGGCTCGAAACGTGGATCGTTACCAATTGTAACACTAGCTGTTGATTAATTACCAGAGAGACTGTTGGCATCAGATTCTATCTCAGTTGTCCATTATACATTTCCAATTTTATTTCTAAATAATAAAATGAATTATTTTTAGAAACTCAAATTAACACTAAATATTTAAAAAATTATCTAAGTTCTACATTTTTTTATATACAAATTAATTTTAAATAATTAATTATATTCGATCAATTGGTCTAAATAACTTTTACGGAAAAGAAAAGTAAAATAGAACAAAAGGAATACTACTTCAAATTGTGCAATTCTTTTTGATTGTATGATGTAAAGTTTTCCAATAGATATTATACTGAAAAAATTGTGTGAAAAAAAAAGAAATGAAATTTAAGTTGACTATAAATATAACTTGTATAATGGAAGTTTATTTCTACGTAGCAAATGAAGGTCCAAGTACATACCCAAACTTTCCCGCCAAAAAGAGAAATAAAATAAAATGAAAAATTAAGTCAACAATTGCGGGGTGGGTCCAGCCACAGAATGCTCTGCGCGCTTAGCTAGGAAAACTACATGCATTTCCTTCACCCTTTCGTTTTCATTGTTTTCATCTAATCTAATAATTAAAATTCACTTTGGATTTAAAATTACGTTCACAAACTAAAAAAAATGATTTAGAAACTTAAATTTATTGAGCACATCTGTATTGACTATCGACTATTACAATAACACTTCTTTTAATAATCATAATAACAACAATTTTGCATACATCTTTAAAAAGTCCCTTCTAGAAAAAAGCCCTATCAGAAATTTCTGCGAATTCTTTCACTAGAGATTCGAATCTTATGCATTCAAAAGTGCAATGAACTTTATGAATTAAAATTAAAGAAAAAGGTAAAATCTAGCTACATTTCGTGAGATATTTTCTCTCTGGATGATATTCCGGGTTAAATAAAAAAAAACCAAACACAAAATGCTAAAATATATTGACTTCAAATTTGTCAAGGGAGGAATAATGATCAGTAAAATAGCACTCGAATAGGTAACATCAAGAAATGATAAAAGAAATTGAATAATTGAGAACATGATGATAACCAATGAGAGAGAAAAAAATTAAGGAAAGCGAGAAAACTTGGCATTTAGCAATAAGACAACTTATAACCAATCGACACGTCTCATGTCCATAAATTGGGATTTACAAGAACATCAAAAGCAAGAATGAATTACTCACAAATAGGAATTAAGCCCATAAATTATTTCAAAGGAACAATAACAAAGATGAAGATGGTAATAATGGTTTTGGTATCGAATCAAGAAGGACCGTTTAATCCAAAGCAACAATCAGAGGCCTTCAATTCCTTTTCCTTTTCAGAGTTTCTTCATCAATCATCAGAAGACGGCATCCAGGAGACAACAACAGCACAGAGCAGCCAAACTGCACAAAATCAATCATGTACCCAATTAATCCCAATCCTAAAATAGAAAACCCCCAATCCTAAATTAGCACTAACTTGGGCACTAATCGAGAGTAATTAGAAGCCAAAAGGCATCGATGGTGTGAATTGACTCAGCCAATAGACGCGTTGACTCACCGTTCAACTCACCAAATTAACAAACAAAATATCAAATCAAAGCGGATCTATAATCTACGCACCGGATCCGATCAATCAAATCAATTGAAAACACAAAGACCTTCACAAGTTCAACAATCGGAAGTATAAACGTACCATCCTTCCATGAATCCGGTACTACCGCCAGATTGTTGTTGCTGCTGCGGAGGCGGCTGGCCGTATTGGGGGGCGTACTGCGGCGGGTACCCCTGGGGTGGGTATCCCTGCTGCGGGTATCCAGGCGGTGGATACGCATCCTTTGGATATCCCTCGGGCGGGTAACCTAATAATCAAGTCCGAGAAAACAAAAAACTAATCAACAATAAACAAATCGCACATGCTTTTCATGAACAATTTCGCAAGGAAGTAAAACAGAATTCAAATCACGACGAGAAAAAACCAAAACCTTGAGGAGGAGGTACACCGACTGGGGGTTGATTCTGATTGTAATAACTCATGATCTACGGATGATTATTCTCCTCGGCGGTTGAAGTACGACTGAATTGATTAATTCCTGCAGTTGCAGAACGGAAAGCGATAGAGAAAATTTGCTTTTCTAGGGAGACAAAGTTGGCTTTTCACGAGAGAGACGAGACTGCCGTTGTGTGATAAAGAGAGCCGTGTGCGGAGAAAGATATAATTTCCTTCTCCGTATATTTTGTAATATATTTTTACATCAATTAAAAAAACCAATTTTATTATTTTTAGAGAGAGATTATCTGGAAAGCGCGTATTGGATGAGACTTCAAGACCAAGTAAAATTCGTTTACCAATAAGCAACGGATGTTGGCATGTTACATTCCAAGTGATGCTTCCTTTTCTTTTCCTAAATACATATTACTCATAATAACAATAATTAAATTAATAATACCCCATCCCGTTAGAAGTTTAAGCATTTTTCTACATAGATATTACTCACTCCGTTCTGTTAAAAGTGATAATTTTTTATATTAGAACGTTTCACTATAAATAACACGTTTTCAAAAATAAAAAAAATGTGTGATTTGTTTAATTATTAAAAAGTCAAACAAACTATACTACTTTTTTAATTTTCGTACCCAAAAATAATGTATCACTTCTACGGAAAGTGAGGTAGCATATAACGAAATATTTAAACAATTGACTAATGTTTTTCTAATTAGTCTTCGGTGATAGTTATTATTAGGTTGAGTAATATATGGTTATTATACTAGAATTGTTTATTTATGTAATAGTACAATCAATAACATAGTATGATACTACCGAACATCTAAAAATAACTCATGACACCCTGTCTATATTAAACATATAAAACTCATTATTACATTACTTTTTGCATGTCATGATTACCAAACACAAAATCTAAACGGAACGACAAATTAATGTAGTTTGCCAGCAAAACATGATGGCATATGTGTAATTAATTTTCCACTTGAGAAATACCGCCAAACAAATAATTTTTTTAATTATAAAAAAAGTTTAGAACTCAGATGATATGATTTTACACGAGTATGATAAAAATTATTATACGAGAAAAGAAATTGAAAGTTCATTTTATTATGAAAATGTATTGAATTAAAAATAGGTTTGACTTTTTAGTTGAACACATGAAGTCAGAACTATGAAACTAAAAGTCAAAAGTTCGTTAATATAAAAAAAAAAAAAAAAAAAAAAAAAACTAGAAATTGACACAAATGGAGGGAAAACCTCAAACATTTTGTTCAATTCATCAAACTATTATCATATGAAATAAATACAAAATCCTAATGACGAACATTAAAAATGAAGTAACCAAAAGATACTCCAAAAAAAAGTAGATTAAAATAGAGAAAATGTGATTTTAACCCTCATCGTATGGAATTTGACCAAATAAACATTAAAATCCGATATTAAAATTAACATTAAAAACTTGCATAATTTATTTGATGCTCTAATTTCTATGTATGTAATTGGGCTCCGCTTGCACCATATCATTTATTTATACAAACGGAAGTTTGAGCAATAAAACGAGTGGTGAATATGAATACGCAAATTTAGTATCTAAAATAACTGAATTATCGATCCAATTCCAACGGGAACAATAACACATGCTTCCGACCTATGTATGTACAAAATCTGCATGAAGGCTGTATAAACATTGAAAACCCTAATATTCTCTCATTCCTTTCTCACTTTTCACTCACTAAACATAACCATATTTCCACTTCTCTTCACCTTGCATTTCTCTACCACGTATATGCATCATTTTTCTTGATCTTGACATCCAAAATTTTCCCTCCAATTCTGATTAATTATTAATTAACCCACTATATTTTTCCATATAATTATCTGATATTCATAGAAAACGATGAATGAAGAAAGATTGAACCCTGAAGCACCACCACCTGCAGGGTATATTTGATGACGATGGCCGTCCGAAAAGAACCGGTAATTAATTATATTTCAGTTTGATCCGTTTATCTTATTTGATTTGCCTGTTTGTGTTAATCGATTTTGAATCAACGGTAATGACCAAGTTTCTTTAAGTTTGCGTGTAATTAGGGCCCACATAATAGCCGCGGTTATCGGGTCGGGTGTTGTCACTAGCATCAAATGGGCTGGATTGCTGGACCCGTCGCTATTTTCGTCTCTCCTCACTGATGAATTTAGAGATCATGAAACCCTAGATCTAGTGTGTGGTTCGTGCGAGAAGAAGAATGAAAGAGAAACTGTTTTTATTCAAAGAAAAATTGAGTCTGCAGATACAGCTTTATGTCCTCTTATAGGATACAAGAAAAATAACCGCCTCTCGTCTAGAATATTCCATAGTCATAACAGAATAGAAAACGTAAACTACATCAACATGTTTTTATTAGTTTTGCGCCCAGCCGTTCATCTCATCAACTTATCATCCAACGGTGGCGATTAATCCGACGTGGAATAACGGACTAAACCGCCATCGTCTTCTTTGTTCCCCTCGTCTTGTTCCACAGCGACTCGAGCACCATTACTCTCTGAACATCCCCCCTCAAGAGGGACGCGATGCAAATCAGAGAGTCCCATCTTGGACATAAGAAACCGAAGCCGAGGCCCAGCCAACAGTTTAGTGAACATATCGCGCTACCGGACGAAGTGTGAATCTCAGTAGGAACAAGAAATCCTTTCTTGAACTGTTCACGAACAATGTGGCAATCGATGTCTAGATGCTTTGTACGCTCATGAAACACCTGGTTTTTCGTGATCTGAATCGCTGCATTGTTATCACAGTGCAGAGGGACAGGCATGGAAACAGGGACTCGTAGATCAGAGAGAAGATAAGATATCCAGAGTAACTCTTTAACCGTGCATCCCATGGCCCGGTATTCGGCCTCCGCAGTGGAAGCAGACACTGTGGTCTGCTTCTTGCACCTCCACGATATGAGAGAACTGCCAATAAAAATACAAAATCCAGTCAAAGACCGCCGGGAAATAGGACAAGTCCCCCAGTCTGCATCACAATAACCACGTAGCTGAAATCGCTCATGTGAAGCAGCAAAGAACAGCCCCAGAGATGGGTAACCTTTCAAGTACCTCAATACATGTTGCGCACTCTGCCAATGAAGCTCTTGAGGCCGAGCAAGATGTTGGCTCAACTGCTGAGCTGCATGAGTGATATCAGGGCGTGTAAGATTCAAGTATAATAGCTTCCCAATAACTCTTCGATAACGATCAGGATCGGGCAAGAAAGGTGAATCCGAATTATGTAAGACGGTGCGCTTGAGGTAATGGAGTACAAGTAGACTTCTGACCCGATTAAACCGGCCTCTTCTACCGTGTCCGATATATACTTCCATTGAGTGAGATAAATCCCCCGAGAACCACGAGCTAACTCCATGCCCGAGAAAGTATCGTGCGGCCCCTAGATCTTTAATGGTGAATTGGGAATGCAAGAAAGCCTTCAAGTCATCAATAAGACCTAAGTTTGGGCTACGCCAAAAGGATATCGTCAACATAGACAAGCAAAGCCAAGAAACCATCTCCGGTTCCCATGGTGAAAAGACAATGATCATGTGCGAGGGCTGGACAAACCCAAAGCAGTAAGAGCCTTACAAAACTTCGATGTTCCATTCCCTTGAAGCCTGCTTTAGGCCATATAGGCTTTTTACCAGTTTGCAAACCTCCCCAGGTGCAGCTTTAGAATACCCTTGGGGTGGTTGCATGTAGATTCATCTGTTAAATAACCGTGTAAAAAAGCGTTATTAACATCAATTTGATGCAAATACCAATCACAAGATGCAGCAAGAGCAATAAGAAGCCTGATGGTGACATGCTTGGCCACTGGAGAAAACACCTCATCATAATCAATACCGTGTTGTTGCTTGTATCCTTTAGCAACTAATCTCGCTTTATACTTATCTATAGAACCATCAGGCCGCAATTTCACCTTGTATACCCACTTAGACCCAATGGCTTTCTTACCTGAGGGAAGAGGGGTAAGAATCCATGTCTGGTTCTGTTCCAGTGCAGCAAGCTCAGCTTTCATGGCATCCTGCCATTCAGTGTATTTGTTGGCCTCAAAGTAGGTCTGGGGTTCTTGTATAGTAGTTATATTTGTGAGGAATGTGGCATAGGAAGGGGAAAGAAGCGGGGGATGTGATATAAGGGAAAGTGGGAGGAGTGAGGTTGGGTTTGGAGTTGCGATGTCAAAGGCTGGAGCGGCGCATGACTAACAAAATCATGTAGCCAAGCTGGAGGCTTCGCGGCTCGTTTTGGTCTCAAGGCATTAGTAGGAGGGACAATCTGCGGGATAGGTTAAGTGCAGGCTAAGTTACGGATTGGGGGCGGAGCTAGGTTCAAGACTTGGTTCTGGATCAGGATTGGGACTGAATGTGGGTTCAGAATCAAACTCAAGTGCACAGTCATCAGTACCAACAGTATTATCATCATCAAAAATCAATGGAACAATATCATCATCTTCAGAGGAGCATACTTCCTGTGGTGTCTCTGTAATTTCTGCAAAAGGGAAAATATGAGGAAAGAATTTTATATCTCGTGATATAACTACCTCATTACTTTCCAAGTCATAAAGTAAATGTGCTTTGTGTGTAGGGGCAACACCTATCAAAACACATTTGGATCCCCTGCTATCAAATTTCTTCTTGTGTGGAGTTGTGTTAGCTGCAAAAGCCAAGCAACCAAACGGTTTAAGTAGGGACAGATCTGGAGGAGTATCAAACAGCACACCATGAGGTGTGTTCCAGTCCAAAATTCTACTAGGTAATCTGTTTAAGATCCATGTAGCCGTGAGAATAGAGTATGGCCAAAAACGCTCCGGCATCTGACTATGAAACATGAAGGCTCTTGCTATTTCCAATAATGACCGATGTTTCCGTTCTACAGTTCCATTTTGCTGTGGAGAATAAACACAGCTCTTGAGATGAATAATACCATTGTCTTGAAAAAGCCTCTCAAGTTTGTCTTGTTAAGGAATTCGAGACCCGTTATGCTGTTTTAATGCTCAATATACTCTTTTGACCGATTCCTCACCATGTTGACAAAAATCTGAAGTATCTTTGGAACCTCTTTCTTGGACTGAAGCAAGTATGTCCATGTGCTCCTTGAGTGATCCTCCACTAAAGTCAGAATATAGCTAGTGTTGGAAATGTTCTCCACCGCATAAGGCCCCCAAACATCAGCATGCACCAGTTGGAACAATACCTCTGAACGCCTATTCAATGTAGGAAAAGGATTCCTTCATTGCCTTGCTTTATGGCATACCTCACACGCTGCCAATGCCTTTTGCATCTTAGAATTACATCGTGACTTGATGTCTGGTATATGTGATAGTGCCTGATAAGATGCATGCCCCAGTTTTATATGCCAGTCCAACAGATCACCATCTCCCAAAGCATTTATTCTATGAAACTGCGGCTGAGACTCCAACACATAAAGCCTGCCAACAGCCTTTCCAACACATATGATATGATCATTGTCTGCCTTCTGGATGAGACAGTGAGTGGAGAAGAAGGTACACCTAGCCTTCAGATCAGTGGTCAGCTGATAGGTAGAAATCAGATTATGGGTGAAGTTGGGAACAAATAGCACATTATCAAGAACCATGCCAGCTGCAGGACACACCGTTCCAGTTTCAAAAATGAGCTGAGTAGCTCCATTTGGAAGGTAAATACTCTGAGGCACATCCAGCCTTTGAAGGTTTTGAATCAAATCTTGATTGCAACATATATGGTTGCTGGCTCCAGAATCCATAATCCAGACCGAGTGGCTCCCCAAATCTCCAAATAATCCAAACGCATAATGCTTATCAAGATTAGCAAGTGGATTTGATGTCTGTACTGAGTTGATAGAATTGCTTGAAGGATTATGCAGCTTGCTGAGAGCCCTTGCAATTTCTTGTTGTACAATAAGGCCAATTCCAGAAGCATCACTTGAAGAACTCGCATCTCCACTTTGTGCAACACAATGCACTTGTTGCTTCACAACTCCCTTTTCCTCCTTCAACCTTTTGAACCAATCAGGGGTTCCATGAAGCTTGAAGCATTCATGCTTTTCATGACCAATGCCTTCGCAATGTGTACACTTCAGCTTCCTTCTTTCCTCCTTTGTCATCCTTGGTTTAAAATATCCTCCCTTATCTCTTCCTACATTTCCACTCCCTCTGTTCTGCACTTGCATAACACCATGATCCAGCGGTGTGTTAGTTGAACTATGCGATCCCACGGCTAGGATAGATCGATTGACAGAAGCACCATTACCAGAAGTAACCCTTCTCTGGTCCTCATCTTGTTGTACCATGTTGTATGCCCAACTAACACTCGGTAATGGATCATGTAAGAGGATTTGACTCCGAACAGTGTCATATGCATCACTTAGTCCAAGTAAAAATTGCATTAACTTCTCATTTTCATGATATGAATTGACTATTTTTCCTGCAGCACATACACAGCTTGGTGGTGGAAGCAACAAGTCCAGCTCATCCCACATAGAAGTTAGGTTATTGTAGTAAAACATAATAGACTGAGATCCTTGCTCAAAAGATGCTAAATCCTTTTTTAACTTGTAAATCTTCGGTCCATTACAGCAGTCAAAACGTTGTCTCAGTATACTCCATAGTTGATATGAGTTATCTTTTAATATGAAGAATTTTGAGATTTCACTCGAGATGCAATTCATAATCCATGAAAACACCATGAAATCGGCTTGAATCCACAGATTGTAATTAGGATCTGTACTAAGGGGTTGAGGAATAGTACCATCTATGAAAGGAAGCTTGTTCCTTCCAGCAAGAGCTCGCCGAACGGCTCTGCTCCACGCATAGAAGTTAGGTCCAGTGAGCTCAGCACTCACCAGTTTCAGTCCTGAATGATCATGTGGATTCAGGTAGTAGATATCGTTGATCCGACTATGCGGATCTCCAGTGCTCGTATTTCGTCCATTGTTCGCCATAGCTTCGTCAAATTCTTCTTCCGTGTGTGGTTTTGATGAATCACCAGCTTCTTCGCGAACGATGTCGCTCCATGTGATCTTCCGTTGCTTAGGCATCACCGCACCGCTCTGATACCATGATGAATTTAGAGATCATGAAACCCTAGATCTAGTGTGTGGTTCGTGCGAGAAGAAGAATGAAAGAGAAAGCTGTTTTTATTCAAAGAAAAATTGAGTCTGCAGATACAGCTTTATGTCCTCTTATAGGATACAAGAAAAATAACCGCCTCTCATCTAGAATATTCCATAGTCATAACAGAATAGAAAACGTAAACTACATCAACACGTTTTTATTAGTTTTGCGCCCAGCCGTTCATCTCATCAACTTATCATCCAACGGTGGCGATTATCAGAGCGTGGAATAACGGACTAAACCGCCATCGTCTTCTTTGTTCCCCTCGTCTTGTTCCACAGCGACTCGAGCACCATTACTCTCTGAACACTCACCGATTGTTATCGGGCCGCCGACGGCACCCGAAAATAATTACATCTACAAAGATGTCGTCAATTCATATCTCGGTAATTTTTATATTTTTTAATTGAAAATTATGGAATTAAAGAAAGAGCATAATGTTAAAAATATAGACACCTCCAAAACTAAATGTCAAAAATTGACACTTTTAAATATAAAAATGCAATACTAGACACTGGACAATTCTGCCCCTATTTTTCCACTTTCTGTCAACATTTCAGTCAACATTTTCTGCAAAAAAGTGGCTGACACCAACTGCCCCTGCTCCCTACTCCCTACTACCTACTCCCTTTTCCCTGCTTCCTACCCCCTATTCCCTATGCATAAGACAATTTTTTTTTTGAAAAAGAGCACATCTTTTTCACACAAGTTTCCTACCAAATTTGGAATAAATGATGCATTGGAACTCAGCACCAAGTACATGAAGATATCATGCAACAATAATTCGAGCATAATGAATTCGAGCAATTACGCTTTCAAAATTCTATTTTATCTGAAATCAACAACGGAAATGCGGAGTAAACAGAACAAATCGAGAAAAATGCCCAGACATTTATGCGGATTTCTTAGCTAAGATGTGAAAAAATAGAGAAAAAAAATTATCTCAATAATAAAAAAAAAGCATATTTATGGAATTTATACCACTCTCATGTACATCAAATTTCAAGAAAAAAAAGTACATTTGCAGATACAAGAATATAATGGAGCAGTTATACGGTTACACACTTTCACCATTTTCAATACTCATCTTCACAGTTACACACTTTCACACTTTTTGAAGCTTGAGAGAGATAGAGAGAGAACAAAGAGAGAGAGAGAAGAGAGAGAGAGAGAGAGAGAGAGAGAGAGAGAGAGAGAGAGGAGATAAGAGAGAGAGAGTTTGAGAGAGAGAAGAGAGTTAGACGAGAGAGAAGAGAGAAGAGAGAAGAGAGAGAGAAAGAAGAGAGAGGGAGAAAAGAGAGAGAGAAGAGAGAGATGTAAGAAAGAGAGAGAAGAGAGGGTAAGAGAAAGAGAAAAAGAGAGATTAAATAAATAAATAAATAAAATTTTATTTTCTTTTTATTAATTAAATTATGTTTTAAATGATTTTCTGCTTTATTAATAAAAGGAAAAATGTGATGATTTATTAATTCAATTCTATCTTAGATCGATTTATGATGATGAATAATGTGAAAAATGTGACGCTTTATTAGTTCTGTTATTAATTCAGTTATATATTCTCAATAATATGTCTTATGTGACGTATGAAAGTTGTCTTATTTCTTTGTAGTTTAAATAATTATAGAGTGTTGTGATGAAATAATGAAGAAATAAGATTAATTATTTTCCACATGTGTTAGATACGCTGCTAGATCGACAAAGTGCAAGTAATGACGAATGTTAAGTGGGATGTCATTTCATTGATTAAAGATACCCTTATGACCATTGGCGGGTTTCAACATTACGATGAATTCGTTAGGAAGAGCCCTTTCGGACAATTAATGGGATGGGAGGGGAAGTATAGTGCTAGCAAAGCCCTTTATCAATTAATGTGTCGCAAGATTCGTCATGATCCACCCTACGTAAGTAGCCTGTGGTTCAAGGTTAGCGATCGCATGCTCCGCTTCGGTCCAGAAGACTTTTCACTAGTCACGGGATTGATGTTTGGGTTGTCTAAATTTGACTCAAACATCCAGCACAATGTTTCAGCGATTCGGGTTAAACGTCTTTTTTTTGTGGAGATAGTAGAATAAAATTAGAGCAATTGAAGGCAATATTCCGACAACGCTCAGTAAGAGATGATACCGGTTCGAATACGTCAAGATTGCCAACATCTTAATTTTACACCTACTCGTATTGGGTGTCCCTCGTCCTGGGTTAATTGATGACTTCGTTTGGGTCTTAGTGGACGACCTAAACGAATGGAAACAATTCCCTTGGGGTGCATATGCTTTCTAGGCGCTCTTGCACTACAAGCAGTTCGTGTTGTCCACTCCAGCCGCATGCAAAGTTTCGTATCACTTCGGTGGGCCTATACGGGTGGACGGGGAATATCGGGACGTTTATATAGAACAATTACAAATTATTTGAAATACAATTTCTTCGTAAACAAATCATATTTCTCCTAGTGCTTAACTAAGTTGTAACATACAGATAAATAAGTAGAAATATATAATATTTTTCTATATTTACGTCTCAATTATACTTTAATATTGGTATATAGTAAAATATTATGTGTAATTTCATTAATCGAAAAAACATCGCTCTAGTAAAATGAATACTAGATCAAGTAGAAACAAGTACTACTAAAAAAGAAGAAAATTAAATATAAATTGAAACTTCTAATATATATTCTTACAAAATAATATTTTTGGTGCATATCGGTCGTTGGAAGATGACTTATTTCTTCGTAAACAAATCATATTTCTTCTATTAGTAGTACTGAGTAGAAACATACAGAAAAATAAGCATATTTATATAATGTTTTTCTATTTACGTATCAATTGTACTTTAATGTTTGAATATAGTAAAATATAATCTACAATTTCTTTAATCGTAGAGACACATGGCTTAAATACGAGGATGAAGATGAATACTAGATAAATACTACTAAAAAAAGATGAAAATTAAATATAAATTACAACTTCTAATATACATTCAAACAAATTAATGTTTTGTCTGCATATAGTTGGACAGGAACATCGAGCCGATTATATAGTACAATTACTATTATTGAGACATATAAGTTCTTCGTAAACATATCGTATTTATCCTATTAGTAGTTCTGAGTAGAAACATACAGAGAAATAAGTATATTTATATAATATTTTTCTATTTTAACTTATCAATTGTACTTTAATGTTTGAATATAGTAAAATATAATATATAATTTCTTTAATTGTAGAGACACATGGCTCAAGCATGAGGATGAAGATGAATACTAGACGAATACTACTAAAAAGATGAAAATTAAATATAAATACAACTTCTAATAGACATTCAAACAAATTAATGTTTTGTCTGCATATAGTTGGACAAAAACATCAGGACGATTATATAGTACAATTACTAATATTGAGACATATATGTTCTTCGTAAACATATCATATTTCTCCTATTAGTAGTTCTGAGTAGAAACATACAAAGAAATAAGTATATTTATATAATGTTTTTCTATTTTAACTTATCAATTGTACTTTAATGTTTGAATATAGTAAATTATAATATATAATTTCTTTAATCGTAGAGACGCATGGCTCATGCACGAGGATGAAGATGAATACTAGACGAATACTACTAAAAAAGATGAAAGTTGAATATAAATTACAACTTCTAATAGACATTCAAACAAATTAATGTGTTGTCTGCATATAGTTGGACAGGAACATCGAGCCGATTATATAGTACAATTACTAATATTGAGACATATAAGTTCTTCGTAAACATATCAAAGTTCTCCTATTAGTAGTTTTGAGTAGAAACATACAGAGAAATAAGTATATTTATATAATATTTTTCTATTTTCACGTATCAATTGTACTTTAATGTTTGACTATAGTAAAATATAATATATAATTTCTTTAATCATAGAGACGTATAGCTCAAACACGAGGATGGAGATGAATACTAGATGAATACTACTAAAAAAAGATGAAAATTAAATATAAATTACAACTTCTAATATACATTCAAACAAATTTATGTATGTATTCTGAACCTACAAATCTACCTCCGTACTTGACCGTTACCCGTATGCATTCGGCCATCTGAAAAAACACAAAATGTCAAACAATCTTAGTTCTCCGTATACAAATCTTATTTCACTAAATAACGAATAACTTATACATAAACACGAAGAACTATGACATTATGCTATGAATCTGAGATACATGACATATATCATAACCTATTGTGCTCCCAAATATCGTAGTTCTCTATTGGAAAATATAGATTTAAATAAAACACGGAGAACTAAGATATTGTAACAGTTTTCAAATCATGTCTTAAACTTGGAATTAAGATTAACATAATAAATAAAATTTATCATACAAATTACGTTTATAAACATCTTATTGTAACATATTATAAACGTAGTATTAGTTTTCTGTATAAACATCTTATTTGTCAGTTTACAATGTAAATGTTACATGTAAACAGAATACTATGACACATGAAGTAACTTATTGCATTGCAATAAACTTAGTTCACTATTATAAAATTAAGCGTTAAATAAAATACGGGGAACTAAGATGTCGTATTAACACACGAAAATTATTTATTCAAACTTTATTCATACTTCATTCTCATAGTTCATAGAAATGTTATTAACACAGAAAAATTAACACATTCCTAGAATAAACTTGATTTGTCAAATATTTTACGGATAGTGTTACTTAACCTCTACAATAAACGTATAAAATGAATTGTTGGAAAAATAATAAATATACACATTATAATGCATACCTTGTGCTTTTGAGACAAAAAAAAAGTTGTTTGAGATCCAAACTTTTCGTCAGCTCCACTACACGGACTTTTTCGGAACAAATCAACGGATTTTTTGGAGCTCCAATACACGGATTTTGGAGCTTCAATATACGGATTTCTTGGAATTAAACTAGGTTGAGAGAGAGAGAGAGAGAGAGAGAGGATGCCCAATAGCTGTATATATAATAGAGAGAGAGAGGACGCCTTACTTTGTATATATAATTTTGTTTTAGAGCTGATATGATAAGAGAGAGAGAGAGAGAGAGAGAGAGAGAGAGAGAGAGAGAGAGAGGACACCCAGCCAGTAGTCATGCACGTGAGCGTAAAAGTATTGATATGAAAATAAAGTGATCAAAAGTATTGCACATTATGATTGGACAAGAGAGAGAAGGTGACATGATTGGATAATGATGTGGTCAAAAGTACTATCTCTCCTTGGAAAACTACAAGGAGAGAGAGAAGACTATGATTATGACATTTTAGAGTTACTTTTTAAGGGTAAAAATGAACTAATGTCTAGTATTGCATTTATATTAATTTGTGTATATATATGAATTTTCTATCTTTGCAATGCGTATATCCGCACATCACCCTTAAAGAAATAGGTGAAGAATTTATTTGTGAGGCATGGGAATGAGAGTCAACTTATGCGCGATAACTCAATACACAAACATGTTCGTCAACGACTTCCTCAGCCTGCTTGGTGCGATGTCGTTTTGGCCGCTGTTGAAAACTGGATCATGAACTCTTTAGAACGAAGAATGAATAAGCTTCGCAATGGAACAGTGAAGCATGAACTAAGAACAATAGAATGAACTAAGAAGTTTTCATATATTGAGAGATGAATTGAATATCTTGAATTACATTATGAAGCTTCTATCTTGTTATTTATATACAATAGAAGACTTGAGGGTTAAGCTTAAATCTAACTACCTTCGGTTGAGAGAGCCGATCTAATAACTACTACGAATTGAGCCGCAGCTGCATGCATAACAAACTCGAAGTGGACTTGACTATCCGTTGAGCCGCAGCGCATGCGAGAACAAACTTCAAGTGGACTTCGACTATCCGTTGGAGTTTGTTTTCCTTGTTGTGTGATCTTCTTTCCTTCTTTATCGAGTGTGATCTTCCTTCCTTCTTTATACGTGTTGTACCACCGTATGGAAGCGAGAGGGTGATTTGGATCTTTGGACTCGTGTCTTGTATAGGAGAAGAGGTAGGTTTGGATGTTGATTTGGAACTTGTATCATAACGCCCCCCCTCAAGTTGAGTATACATATTATGTATGCTCAACTTGGAAATAAGAAACTCAGGCTGACTTCGGCCAAGGGCTTTAGTTAACAAATCAGCAGGTTGATGTTGTGTAGGAACATATAACAAGTGTATACGGCTTTGAGCAAGACAGTCACAGATGTAGTGACAGTCTATCTATATGTGTTTTGTTCTTTCATGGTGTACTGGATTAGAGGCAAGTGCCAAGGCAGATTTGCTGTCAATATATAATGCTGGAGTAGGTAAGGTATATCCAAAGTCTTTAAATATCTGCATCAGCCACATTGCTTCAGAAGTTGCGGTACCAGAATCGCTCGTATTCTGCTTGGTGAGCTCAGGAGATTGTTGCTTGTTTCTTAGACTTCCATGATATTAGAGAGTTGCCTAAGAACATGCAATAGCCAGTGACAGACCTTCTAGTATCAACACAAGAAGCCCAGTCAGAGTCACTGAAACCTTTAAGGGTGATAGATGAAGAAGCTGAGTAGAAAAGACCCTGTCCAATAGTTCCTTTTAAGTATCTAAGAATCCTGTGAGCTGCATTGAGATGAGTAAGGCCTGGTTTACTCATAAACTAAGCTAGCGAGTGAACAACATAACTGAGTTCTGGTCTTGTGACAGTTAGATACATAAGCCGGCCAATGAGTCTTCTATAAGGTGTTGGATCACTGAGATAGTGTTCATCTGAAGAACTGAGCTTAAGCTTGCTGTCCATTAGAAATTTAGAGGGTTTGCAGTCTGTATAACCTTATTCATGTAATAGATCCAGAACATACTTCCTCTGACATAATGAAATTACAGTCTTGTTTCTTGCTATTTCAATACTTAGGAAAAATTTTAGATGACCAAGATCTTTAATCTTAAAAGAGTCATCAAGGAATTGCTTAATCTTCTGAACTGCTTGCAGATCACTACTTGCCACTATACTATCATCTACATAGACTAATAAAATCGGTGAGAAAGAGGATGTGTGAATAGTAAATAAAGAAAAGTACGATTTGGATTGTTTAAAACCATAAGTAATCAAGGAATCGAGAAAGTTTACAAAACCGTTGCTGCTAGCCTGTTTAAGACAGTATAAGCTTTTGAGTAGTCGACATACCTTGTTTGGATTATACGTCGTATAACCGGGGAGGTAATGACATGTAGACTTCTTCATGCGGATCTCCATGGAGAAAAGCGTTATTTACATCCATCTGTTCTAGATATCCGGTTGGGCGCGACTTCGTCGTTAAAACCGCCACGAACCAAGCAATATTTATAACACCACGACAGGATAACTAAACTAATACTAGCACAATCGGCAAGCGGGGATCGAATCCACGGGGAATGGGTAGACATAAACGGATTATTTCTGAGGCCAGGAAAAGGTTTGGTTAGCAACCACCATTAATTTTGGGTTTTGATTAACACTATGCGAGAATAATATATAAATCGGAAGCGGGCAATTACGAAAGAAAGGGACCTGGCCAGATAAATCCACTCCAACTCTACTTCGATCCTCGACACAAAAGGTTAACTAGATCATAAGACTACCCGGCTTGGATGCCGTGTTGATCACGGACGCATCCACTCCTTTTTTCTAGGCGTGGAGAAGGCGTGTTGATCATGAACCGACTCCCTATCCTAACAGCGATTCTAGCTTGTTGATCAACAAAAGAAAAGTCGTTAAGAAGCATTTAGGCCGAAGGAGCTGGATTAATTAGGTCACCGATGTTGATCATACAAAGTGACTTCATTATCAAATAGATCTAGGTGATTAAAAAGTTAACTAGCCTAAGGTGATCAATCTCAAGCTACCAACATGCTCCAACATGCCCCGGATCTACCAGAAACCCTATTTTCCAGGTTATGAGCACGAGAAGTCTCACGAAGTGTGGAGTCGAGAATTTCATCATCTAGCCGGATCTCAAGATTTAGCTACACATCCTAGGCAGAATAAAAGCAGACAACATTTTTAAAGAAGACATAAGGAAAACTGCAGAGAAATGAGCTGAAGCTAACAAACACTTGATATTTAACATGCACAAACTTAAAGCAGCAGAATAATTGTCGCAACAGCTAGAAAGAACAGAACATCCACAAACCAGAAAACATAAGCAATAACTGAGCAGAAACTTAAAGAGAATTAAATGCAGAAAAGAGTACCAGAAACCGAAGTATTAAACCTGTCTTCACAGTTGGAAGTCCGTTGCAAAAAACATTAAAGGCGAGAATTAAAGGCTAAAAACTCCAAGAACAAAAGAGAGATTTTTCTTCTAATTCTACCTGCAAAAAAAATGAGAGATCTCTAAATTATGTCCAAAAGAGTTGATATAATGTTTTTAAGTCTTCCCAGCATTAACTTCCTGGCAGGCTTTCTTGGAGTAGAGGTGTGGCTGGCAGGTAGTAGGAAGCCTGCGATGTGACAGCGCCCATCCTCTCAGTAGAGGTAGCTTCTTCTTTTCCCTCCAATTTCTTTTCCATGGCTAAACAATTGGAGAGTGGGCCTGGATATTTTCTTGACAATTTCAGCTCTGGCCCAGTTACACTCCCCAAAGCCCAGAAATTGGCCCAGCAGCACACAAATCTGCACAACAACATATTTTCTTCTCCTTTATGCACTCCTTCCAAAAGTACCACCATTATCTCCATATACGACCATTTCTCCCGCACGAACACGAAGAAACCGCACATAAAAATCCGGTAAAATGGAGCAACAAATCAGGGCTTATCGGATACCAACCATTGTAGGCGAGATAAAGCGATTAAACTATGAAGCTGTGGTTAACTTGGCCACGGGTGAAAAAGTTTACGCATAGTCCATACCTTCTTGTTGTGTGTATCCTTTAGCTACAAGTCTTGCTTTGTACCTTTCTATACTACCATCGGCATTATATTTAACTTTGTAAACCCGTTTACATCCAGTTGGTTTCTTTCAGTGGAAGAGTAGTTATAAGCCAAGTTTTATTTGTTTCTAATGCGGCAAGTTCGGTAGCCGTTGCTTTCTTCCGATGATCAAAAAGAGCAGCTTGTGTGTATATTTTGGGTTCATGAGTGTCAGATAAAGCAATAGAGTAGGCTCTGTGTGATTGAGAAAGAAGGGAATAAGAAATATACTTGGAGATAGGATGATGTGATTTCCCTGACCTTGCGGCTGAACAAGAGGTGTTTGAAGGCTACGCTGTTGGCTGTTGAGGCAGTTTATAGGAGTAGTCTTGTAGATAAGATGGAGGTTGACCTTTTCTAGTACTTTTACGAGTAGGAACTGGAATAGATTGTAGAGTTGAAGATGAATCAGAAGAAGGTTCAACATTAGTAGAGTCACTAGGTGGGGAGTCAGTGGAAGGTTCAGTTGGGTCGAAGTCTGAAAATGATTCAATATTGGATGTATGATTCTAAGTGATAGGAAGTGGAAGGGAAGCAGAGGGAGTGGAAATGTGAACAGAATCAAGAGAGGGAAAGATGTGTTCATGAAATACCACATCTCTAGATATTAAAAAAGAATGAGATTCAATGTCAAAAAGTTTGTATCCTTTAGTAGTGCTAGAATAACCAACCATGATACACTTCTTTGATCTAGGTGCAAACTTGTGTTTATGGCCAATAAGATTGGCCGCATAACATAAACAACCAAATACTCTACACAATGAGTAAGGGGAATTGGAATATAAGATTTCAAAAGGAGTTTTGTTTTCTAAAACAGAGGAGGGAAGTCTATTTAAGATATGTGTAGGCTGTAAGTAGGGCTTCTCCCCGGAAAGAGAGGGGAGTAAGCGTGCACGAAATAGAAGAGCTCGGCTATATTTAGTAAAGATTGGTGTTTTCTTTCTACTACACCATTTCTTTGCGAGGTGTAAACACATGAAGTTTGGTGTATAATTCCATTTTTTAGTAAAATTCGGGAATAAGGAACTCGGTGCCATTATACGATCTTAATACTTTAATAGGCGTGAGAGCGATTCTTAACATAGGAAAGAAAAGAGTGAAGATATGTTGAAGTTTACGATTTCGTTTTCATCAAACAACACCAAGTAGTTACGGTGTAATCATCTACAACTGTTAAGAAGTATTGTGCACCGGTATGAGTAGGAACGAGAAAAAGGACCCCATATATCACAATGTATTAGCTCGAAAGGTTTGTTTGTTTTAATATTGCTTTGTGAAAAAGGCGAGTCCATGAAATTTAGCTAATGGACAAATATTGCAATCTTTATTACTAGCTAAAGAAATACTATCTAATCTATCCTTGAGTAAGGCGAGTGTGGAATCGAAGTATGTCCTAAGCGTTGATGCGAAAGAGAAGATTTATCGAGAATGTTTAAAAACGGCGAGAGGTGTGATTGTTTGGAAAGGAATGAGGAGCGAGAATAATTGTATCGGGGAAGAGCCCTTGCGGCAACCTAGCAATGCCCGATCCTCTTCTTCTTGGCAAGGTCTGGATTAAACAATACTCATCATGAAGTATTAATGTTAGTTTAGATTCTTTGATGAGTTTTCCGGCGGATATTAGATTGACATTAAAGCGGGGAATATAAAGTACTTTAGGCGGGATCGAGATTATCATTAACCTTTGCTCTGCCTATATGTATGACAAGGAGCTTTGTTTCATCGGGTAATGTGACATACGTATTAGAAACAACTATAGGATCAATAAGAAAAGATAAATTTGACACCATATGATCGGTGGCTCCGGTATCGAGAATCCTGTAAGGGGATGAAATGAAGCGAGAAAAACAATTTATATGAGCTGAAAAACTATAGGTTTTGATACCTGTGTGTGGTTCAGCAGATGACAAAGTTGTTGAAGATTGGGAAAGGTTCAGGATGAGGCTCAGTAGATGAGAGTATTGCTCATTAGAAATACTCGAGCTTGTCCCATCATTAACTCCTTGTTGCACGAAAGCAGTGTGAGCTCGGAGGTATAGTTTGGGTTAGTTCTAGGTTTTAACTTGTAACCGGGATGATAGCCATGAAGTTTGTAACATTTGTCCTTCAGATGTCCAGTAATCCCACAGTGAGAACATGTAGGTCTATCTTTATTTTGAGCAGTGTTTGGAAATCCATGAAGTCTAAAACATTTCTCTCATAGTATGGCCGACTTACCCCGATAGGAACAACTTATTTTAGCATTACCGGCTCCATAGAAGGCCATTGCATTTTCGGTTGACATCGATCATATGAAGTTTGTTGACAAGAAGATGTTGAATAACCATAGCCATAGATTCCATTGAAGCGGTTTGGGGAACATGATTCACCATTCTCTGTTTCTCATCTTGTATTATGAGATTATAAATGCGGTGTAAACTTGGAAATGGCTTCATCATCAAGATTTGACCACGGACCGATGAGTATATGTCATTTAAACTCATAAGAAATTTGATTGAAACATTACGTTCAATGCGCTTCGGCCTACCGATTCAAACAATTGCATGTGCGGGTTTTCATAACCCCACAAGCACATTTTGGTATGGGGGCGAGGCGATGGAATTCTTTCCACAAACCGTCAAGCTTATTAAAGTATTGAGTTGCTGAAAGTTTACCTTGAATTGTGGCATAAATTTCCTTACGTAACTCGAATATCTGGCATGGTTCCCTTGAGAATATCTTTCGGGTCAAGATCTTCCACATGTCTCTGGGTGAATACGCATATAATATGCGGGGAGCAATATCTTTTGTACATGAATTGAGAATCCATGGCTGAATCATTAAATCACGGCGTTGCCATCTTTGGATAATACGTATGTGTAGCATACGGGATGCATAGCTTGAGCGAGAACTTGGTAAGATCATATGCGGCTTGTTTTTAGCTCCAAGCGCAATCCTCATAGATCGACTCCAAGATTGGAAATTATCTCCATTCGATGGTGTATTGACAAGTATGGCTCCAGGAGCCTCTCCTTGATGAATGTAGTAGAGATTACTTGAATCTCGGTAGCTATGACGACGAGGATTTTGTATAGAACGAGAGGGAAAATCTTTTGAAACCGGGGATTTTGATTCAACGATTGAAGATTGAAGATGATCACTTAGTAAAGTGGTAAATGCTTCGATACCATGTGGAAAAGCTGAATCATGAACTCTTGAGAACGAAGAATGAATAAGCTTCGCAATGGAAGAGTGAAGCATGAACTAAGAACAATAGAATGAACTAAGAAGTTTTCATATATTGAGAGATGAATTGAATATCTTGAATTACATTATGAAGCTTACGTCTTGTTATTTATATATAGTAGAAGACTTGAGGGTTAAGCTTAAATCTAACTAACTTCGGTTGAGAGAGCCAATCTAATAACTACTACGGACTGAACTGCAACTGCATGCATAACAAACTCAAGTGGACTTCAGCTATCCGTTGAACTGCAACTGCATGCACCAACATGCATAACAAACTCAAGTGGACTTCAGCTATCCGTTGGAGTTTGTTTTCCTTGTTATGTGATCTTCTTTCCTTCTTTATCTGCGTGTGATCTTCCTTCCTTCTTTATCTGTGTTGTACCCTGTATGGAAGCAGAGGGTGATTTGGATGCTGGACTCGTGTCTTGTATAGGAGAAGAGGTAGGTTTGGATGTTGATTTGGAACTTGTATCATAACAGCCGCTCGCCATGTTTTACCCCATCGAGATGTACTTCGCGAGATCGAAGATCTCGCGGCGTTCCGGCAGAGGAATTTTTGCTGATGGCGTTGAGCGCCTTCTGTTTGGTGGCATCGCTGCTCGCGGCGGCGGGCTCCGTCCGCGGCCTCATCCTCTCCGTCAAAAGCTTCAAGCCCCTAGAGTCGCGGACGTAGTGCGTAGAGTGTGTAAACTTCCGATGTGAATCAATGAGTTTATGTTATTTTATTAATCAAATAATAAAATATTATAGCCTTGGATGCTTATATTTTTTAATATTAAAATCGATGTTATATAATTAATAAAATCTAATTTGGTACCAATCGAACCGGTTTCATGCCATACCAGCCTTAAAGTTTGGGAAAATATTTATATATAAATGATTTTTTTTAAATGAGATGTTTTTCAATTTTTCTAAATTGGAGGTATTCCTCCTCACACTAGATTCTCGAACTTTTTTATGTAGTGTTTGGAATATTTTAAATAAATTGTTTCTGAACTTCTTATCGCAAAAATATAATTATTAATATTTGAAATATGTGCTCCTACTTTTTATGTGATTAAAATAAGTCAGAAATAAACGGAAGTTCGTAGGCTCGTCAATGGGTACTTTGTAAGAGCATAAGTCAAAAAAAAAATTGAAAAACAACTTTTAAGAGCGTGTGCAAAAGCTGTTTTGCTTTAAAAATTATGTTGTTTTTTTTGTACTATTACAAGTACTAATAAATTTTGCTTAAAAATAATTTTAAACAATTTTAAACATAAACAACTAAAAGCTACTTATAAAAGTTCTTCCAATCACTACCTTAAAATTGAATTCCTCCAAACTTCATCAACGGTGCTCGAATTCCGTCCAAACTAACTAACAAAATCTTATTTTCTTTATTGTGATTCATGTGAAATATGTATTCAGAATATCAGTAAGGAGTTGTCCATGAAAAGAAAACATCTCCAACATATATGCAATAGTTTCGTAGTTCTTTGTCCCATCACTTAATTAAATGTTATCCACATCAATTTTCTATTAAGTTAGTGTATCCAATGTGTTCTTGGAAATGCCCTTCAATCAAAGCAACTTGAAAATTCAATAGAAATTAATATGAGGACTAGTTTATAATTTATAAAATCTATATTAATATTAATTACTCACTGGATATATAAACTGTAATGAACTATGGTAAGAATTCGGAGTGAATCTACTGCATTAATTACTCAAATTTATTGCCATTTATATTTTATATATTCATCTTGCAATATTTAATCTCTCTCCGTAATCCGCCTAAAATCCGTTTTCTTTCTTGCATTTGGAATTTTGGAGTGAAAGAAAAAGGGAAAAAAAAAGATGGTGATTTTGAGAGAGAGCGGCGGCGCGGCGAGGAAGACAACGCAGGGCCGGAAGAAGATCGAAATCAAGAAGATCGAGAATGTAAACCACCGCCTAGTCACGTTCTCGAAGCGACGCGGGGGATTGTTCAAGAAAGCGAGCGAACTCTGTATCCTCAGCGGCGCCGAGATCGCCATAATAGTCTACTCCCACGCCAAGCGCTTCTTCTGCTTCGGCCACCCCAGCACCGACGCGGTGGTGGACCGCTTCCTCACCGGCGGCGAGGAGAGGAATAGCGCCGGCGGCGCGGTCGTGTTGCCGCCCAACATTAGGGAGTACAACCGTCACTACTCGGAAGTCTGCAAGGAGTTGGAGATGGAGAAGAAGAGGAAAGAGGCGATCGAGGAGGTGAAGAAGGCGGAGGGCTACGGCGGCGCCGACGAGGTTTTCTGGTGGAACAAGGAAGTGGGAGGGATGGAGTTGGAGGAATTGGAGGAGTACGCGGCGGCGATGGAGGAGTTGATGAAGAATGTAGATCTTAGGGTTAGTGATCTCGCGATTTCCCACTCGATGCCGCCGGTGGGCGGCGCGCCTCCGCGTCGTACGCCATGCAGAACCCTCATGAGATGGCGGCGCTGCTCCCGTTGGAGGAAACGATGCCGTTTGGGAACCAGAATCATGATTTTGTTTTTGGGGATTGCATGATTGCTCCTCCTGATGCTCAAGAGTTTGGCCAAGACCAGTTTAATTGAATCCACTTCTTACTGCACGGTCATTTGATTAATTAGGGTTTCAATTTCTTTCTAGTTTCATAATTTGCATAGTTTCTTGCAAATATTACTCTAATGGATTCTTGAACAGAGACTCCCCTTTTTGGGAATATGTGATAGGGAGTTTTAGGGTTTTTAGACCAGAGAACTTTCTGCTGCTTATTACAAGTTGAGCTTTTAGGGTTTCTTAATTCTTCGATGGCAAGTATCTACGGTTAATTTATTACAAGTTGAGCTTTTTGCAGAAATGGATTAATATAACTAAATTGGGCACTATAATTTATTGACCTTGGGAAATTAGGTTTTATTTTTGTGGATATGTTTATTGATTCCTAGTTCATAATTTAGGGAGCATTTTAAGCACACACATTTTTATAATTCAGAAATTTAGGAATTATTCAAGACATTTAATGTCAATATTTTGCTATAAATTTAGGCATTAATTATGCCTGGATATACTACGTCTACGTGGCTTACCATGTAGGGAAGATTGTATATTCTATTTATCATTAATTGCAGGAGTATAATTTTTTTCATTTTGGAATTTGGCTGAAGAGGCTTACTTTATTGTCATATTATTATCTACGTACATATGTAATAATACTATCAATCCATTCATGACATGCATTATCTTCGGAAAACGGAGACTTATCTCTATCTAATGATTCTGACTAGAGTAAAGGATTGGTCTGCTTAGAGAAATCCTCCAAGTCTGAGAGTTGATCTTCCACATCAGTTGTGTTGTTTCTTGCTGCATTTGAGGCCTCTTTCAACTTGTTACCACATTTGTTTACTTGACCGCGTTTCTCATTGTTTGCCATCATTATCAGTTTTATTTTCAATAGACTCAATACCATATATCCTCTCTGGCTTCTGAATCTACTTTATGCTCATCTCTCTCGATCATCTCCATCACCGATCAATGCTTCATCATACGCACGTCATTATGATCTCCTGATATAGGGAGCGCATGTTGAACCGAAGGAAGAAAAACGAAGAACAAGTGTAGATCCGGATCTAGATGCGAAGATAGAGATGAGAATTTGTAGCGAGAATTTCATTCTTTGCGCAAGCCGTTGCGATAAAGCGGTACACATATATATATAGCTAGAGTACGAACACTAAACCTAACTAACAAAACTAGCTGGAAGTGAAAGATAGATAAAACGTAATATGAAAGTGCGACTTAATAAGTAGGCCGTTGATCTTGTAAATGAAGGATCGAGCGACTACTTGAACATCATAAAGGATTAAGTATCGACTTCTTACGTAGGGTTGTCTTCTTTAGTTATGTTCTTCTTAATTTTGCAACACCCCCCCCTGCAAGATGGACTTGGTGGAGATCGCCAAGACTAATCTTGGAGAGGAGAAGTGAAATCGAGGACCGGGGTAGAACTTTTGTGAATAAATGCGCGATTGCGGGTGAGAGGACACAACGGTGGGTGTGATAAAACCGGCTTTATGCGATAACGGATAACGTGACGAGTCCGTATCAAGGTGCTTGGTACGCTCATGGAAGACCGAAGTGCGAGTAATATGTATGGTTGCACGATTGTCGCGAAACGCGGTGCGGGGTAAGGACAGATACACGAAAGTACGTGAGAAGATAAGATATCCAAAGGAGTTCTCTAACGGTCATACCAAGAGCACGATACTCGGCCTCGTTGTGGATACGAGAGGCGTGGGTTGTTTCTTGCGGCGCCATGAAATGGGAAAGTCACCAAGGAAAATACAAAATCCGGTGAGAGATCTTCTAGTGGCGAGAACAAGACCCCCGATCTGCATTAGAGGAAGCACGAAGTTGCGAGAGAAGCAGAAAGCTGGGAAGAGAAGTCAGTGAGGGACAACCTTTTTTGAGATATTTTAGCACATGTAAAGCACTATTCCGATGTATCTCACGTGGAGTAGCAAGAAAGCGGCGAGTTGTTGGGTAGCATGAGAGAGGTCGGGGCGAGTGAGGTTGAGATATAGCGGTTTGCCAAGGAGGTGTACGTATTTATCGGGTTGAGAAAGGTATGGAGAAGTAGAGGAATTTAGATCAAGGCCGGAAGGAAGGGGAGTTGAGGCGGTTTGCATCCTAAGAGTCCGCTATTATCAAGAATATCAAGGATATATTTCCTTTGATTAAGGTAGATACCTATTGTACCACGAGCAAGTTCCATGCCTAGAAAATACTTCGCTTCACCAAGATCCTTGATAGTGAACTTGTCGTGAAGGAATGACTTGAGATGCGCAATAAGTGCGGATTTGGAGTCCGCTATAAGAATGTCATCAACGTAGAAGAGAATGGCAAGAAAATTTTTTATCCCGGCCTTTGGTGTATAGGCGATGATCATTGGAAGATTGTATGCGAAACCAAAGGAGGTAAGAGCACTTACTCGAGTTCTAAGTTCCATTCGCGAGGGGCTTGTTTTAGCCCAGTAAAGGCTCTTAACAAGTTTGCGGACACTGTCTCGGCCGAGCGAGCCATAACCTTGAGGAACATCCATGTAGATTTCATCGGTAAGTGTCTTGTGTAGAAAAGCGTTATTAATGTCGGCTTGATGTAGAGACCGACCATGATAGGTGAGAGGGAGCGATAAGGAGTGCGATGGTAACGGGGTTTGGCAAGCGGCTGGAGAAAGATCTCGGTGTAGTCGATGCCTTACATCCGTTTATATCCTTTTTGCAACAAGTCTTGCTTTCGGTCTTTTCGATTGTGCCATCGGCGTTGAGTTTAGTTACGTAGATCCACTTACGTCAAATGGCACGTTTTCCTAGAGGTAAAGGACATAAAGTCCGGTACCATTGGCATCAAGAGCCGGTAGTTCTTCTTGCGTAGCCTTTTTCCGGCCGGGGTGTTAGGCGGCTTACGAAAAGATGCGAGGTTCGGAGGTGGTATGAAGATGAGCGAGGAAATTGAGTATAAGAGCTAAGAGAGTTGGAGAATTAAGATAAGGGAAAGTGGGAGGAGTAAAGGAGCTAGAAGGAACGACGGTGGAGGGCGTGTGCACATTTGTATGGCTGACAAAATCTTGCAACCAAGTAAGTGGTTTTATTGTTACGTGAGGCGTAGAGAAGGGAATTAAAGGAGTAGGATTAGGAGAGGGAGAGTTTGAAGATTGTGGAACGAGATGAAGAATTGTGAGTAGGTGGAGTTGTTGGAGTTTGGGGCTATTGTTATGGCGGATGTCGGTAGCTAGGGATGTGGAAGATGTGGATTCTTGAGTTTCGGTGTCAATGTAGACAATGGAGGGAGGTTCGGGGTAATTGTGAGGTAGAGTTGTGCATCGGAGGAGGGTTATTCTTTGGGAGCGAGAGAGATATGGGAAGATGTTGGGAAAGCATTTTACATCTCTAGAGATAAAAACCTTTTACGTATCTAGATCAAACGAGAATATGGCCTTTGTGATCGGCGACGGGGCTCGAAATATGCACTTAGAGCTGCGGCTATCAAACTTTTTTTTGTGAGGCAAAGTGTTTGCGGCGTAAACAAACCTACCAAAAGGTTGCGGGGAGAGAGAAATGCGGAGATTTTTGACATAAGGATTCAAAAGGTGTTTTCCGAGTTAAGAACCTTACTTAGCGAGACGATTGAGGATCCATATAGCACATAGTATAGAGTAGGGCGAGTTTTCCGGGAGTTTGTGCTTGAAACATAAGGGCACGAGCTATTTCAAGAAGACTTCTATGTTTTCTTTCATCGATGCCATTTTGTTAAGGAGTGTAGGCGCGACTCTTCTCATGTTTAATTCCATGAGCACGAAGAAGTTCCTCGGCTTGAACGTTTAAAAACTTCTAGCTATTATCGGTTTTAGCGGTTTTGATAGATTTGTGATGCTGAGTGGCAACAAGGTTGATAAAGCGCTCGAGAATGGAATAAACTTGTTGTTTGGAGGCCATAAGATAAGTCCGGGTGCACAGGGGTGATCTTCAACAATTGTCGGCATGAAGGGTGTGTTTGTAATACTTTCACCACCATATGGTCCCCCAAACATCAATATGAACCGGTTTGAATAGTTCATTGCTTCTTCTATTCGGTGTAGGGAAATGATTTACGCCTTTGTTTGGCCTTGTGACAAACTTCACGAGGCTTCTATCGGTTCTTTAGCCCAGTTTCTTCAAGAAGTTTAACAACAACGGGTATATGTTTCATAGCGGAAAGGGAGGCGTGACCAAGTAGAGTGTGCCGGTCCTAACGGGGTTAGATTAGCTTGATGGTTGAGATTTCGGGTTTGATAAGGAGAGAGCTGGTGATCCATCACATCCGGTCTACCAAGAACTCTCCCGATGCACGAGAATGTGATCATTATCAAGCTTTTGAACAACACGATGAGTAGGTACGTATCTACGCTCAACTTGTAAGGCGTTAGCTAGGCTGGTATGTAGAGATAAGATTATGAGTGAATTGGGGTATGTAGAGAACATCCTCCGAAGTATTTCTTTATTGACCTTGACTACGCCAACTTCGAAAATAAGTTGAGAGGCACCATTGGGAAGATAAACACATCTGTGGAGGTTAGTAATGAGATCGGCATTGCAACATATGTGGTTGCTTGCCCCGAATCCATGATCCATTATAGTTTCCTTACTTAAATCTCCATATAGGCTAAAGGCAAAGTGCTTGTCAAGAACATCCAGGGGGTATGGAGTGCACCTTTGTGTTGGCACTAGCTAGAGAGGGTCCGAGTTTTTAATGCGCTAAGAGCCGTCTCCGGATCATGAATCATCTTGGCGAGAATGCGGAGAAGGATTTTTCTAACCAATCTCTTTAGGTTGTATCACCACGATTTGTTTGTCCCTTTGTATTTGTATCTTTGATCTTTTTGAACCGGTCCTGGTACACCATTTAGTTTGAACAATTCACTTCTTTCATGCCCCATTCTATCACAGAAAGAACATTTCAACTTTCTTCTTTCTTCTTTAGATAATCGTGGCTTACGTAGGGTCCCTTTACTATCTTTGTAAGCTGAGGAGGAACCTTTTGCAGTACAAGCAAGTTGATCTGGTGCAAAAGTAGAGAAACCACTCCCAACATTCATAACAGATTGGTCAGAAGTGGGTTGGTTCAGTTGTGTGACCTTTTTTGAATCTTCCTTTGGATACTACCGGGAGGTAAGCTCTATCGATGGAGGGTAATGAAGGAATAATTAGGGTTAGGAATGCTACATTCCTCCTTCGTATGTTGTCGCGGCTCCGATTGTTGCTCCTGTGTCGAGATCTTCGATACGTGTCCCGGCCTTTTTCTCCCTACGGGTGGTCGGAAGCTGGAGAAAATAAGATTACGTCTCTCCCCACAAGCTCGCGCGGCGTGTATGAATGTGTATATGTGTATTACGTTATGAACATAATACTAATATATATATATATAGGCTTCAAAAGCCGATATAATATTAATATATTTGTAGCCCATTAATTTAATTATATTTCTAATGGGCTTCCACATAATTAGCCCATAATATAATTAATTAATCAATTTGGGCTACTAATATTTATCAATTAATTGGCCGGCCAATTAATTCCGAGATAAATAACATTATTAAATAATGTAAAAATACATTAATCCGTTAATAATGATTTCGAGAGACAATAAATTACTAGGCAACTAATTGGGCGGATCGGGGATCCGATACAAGAAATAAAGGTTTGGGCCTCAAATTAATTAATTATCCGTACTTCGGCCCGAAGCAAAATTAATTAATAAACACGGATTCATTCCACTAGAGAATCCGTGTGACTTACCCTTTTTCTCCCGATTTGAGCAAGGGCTTGTATTTTAGACTTAATCGATATCAGTATTTAAGATAAAAATATCCATTAAGTAATTAAGTTTGCGATAACTTAAATTAATTAACATCTTATATTCTGAGTAGTACCACTCGACCTTATTAACACACTTGAACTTAATCAGCCGGTAGGGTTTAGTGTGATAATCCTTTCGAGTTCCTCGGGGGATATTATCAACCCGTTTTACTAGGATACGGCTTCAAGATACAAACAACCGGCTAAGCCACAAATGACTACTAACACCCAAGATACGTAGATCTGATCGCGATGGTGTTCACCATAGTAGGTCAAAGTGATAGATAGCCAAATGCGCTCGGTGAAGTCTTACCAAGCTTAAGACCGGCTAAGTCACCGAGATCTTGGTTCTCCACTAATGTCGGTTAGGAGAACACATCTCATTTGTGATCCGTCGATACACCACCTTAAGTGTACCCGTAAAGACAAGCGGCTAAGACAAGCCGCTTCTTATCTAAAAGCTGCGACTTAAGCCGAGCAACTTATCCTTAAGTTGTCTCGAGTTTATGATAGCTGTTTATATCTTGTCGGTTCAACTAATTTGTGTTGTCTTACGTGATACCAGACACACCCCACAAATCTAACTTTTGTACAAGATAAAGGATTACATGTGCAAATATATATATATATATATATATTTATCAGATAGGAGAATAAATAGTGGTAGGGACAAAAACACATTGTATATAAGTATAAAACTTGCTTCCAGTATACAAAATCCCAACAATTCTCCCACTTATACTAAAGCAAACTTTTAGTATACAATGTGTGGGTTCTAAGTACAAACTAGTACTCGACTATCTCTTAGCTATCTATCCTATCTATCACTTCATATTCTCCCCTTATACAAAAGCTTTTGTAGACCTAAGTGGGGGGGAGCATCTCTACCATCCCTAAGCCACGAACATGCTTCTCGTAAGCCGAGAGTGGTAAGCCACTTTGTGAAAGGATTAGCTAAGTTGACTTCGGTTCCAATTTTGTCAATTACCATGTCACCTCGATTTACGAATACTCGTATAATGTGGTACTACTTGTCTATGTGTTTAGGCGTCTTGTGAGATCTAGGTTCCTTAGAATTTGTCCAGCTGCGCCGCGTTATCACAATAAATCGTGATCGCCTTAGGCAAGTTCCGAACAATATCAAGATCCAGGAGGGAAATTCTTGAGCCAAGCTGCCTCTTTCGAAGCTTACGAGAGCGGCTACATACTACGCTTCCACGGTTGAGTCCGCAATGCATTTACGCTTTGCACTCTTCCATGAAATAGCTCCACCTCCCAAGGTAAACACATAACCCGAGGTATACTTCTACTCGTCTCTGTCAACCTTTAGAAATCCGATTATGTATAACCCAAAGACACTAGATGCATCGATTGCTAAACAAGCTATAATCTCTAGTCCGTTTAAGGTACTTGAGAATATGCTGACCCTGATCCGGTGTTCCTTTCGGGGGTTAGGCGATATCTTGAGACCATGCCTACGGCAAAAGAGATATCTGCTCTCGTACAAAGCATTGCATACATGAGGCTACCGACAACGGAAGTATATGGTACTAGCCTCATACTTTCTATCTCTTCAGGCGTTTTAGGGCGCTGATTCTTGGATAGAAAAATGCCATGTCTTAAAGGTGCTGAACCTCTCTTGGCTTTTGCATGCTAAAAGCGGGCAATAACGGTGTCGATGTAGGACACTTGTGACAAGCTTAACATCCTTTTACAGCGATCTCGGATAACCTTGATCCCGAGGATGTAAGCGACTTCACCTAAGTCCTTCATTTGAGCTGCTCTCGGATAACCACGTCTTTACTTCGATAACACTTCAACATTATTCCCAAAGAGAAGGATGTTATCTACGTAAAATGCAAGAAACACCAGCGATCCGTTAACACAAATACGGTACACACACCTCGTTAGGACATGATACAAATCCGTAGGATTTGACTACCTCGTCGAAAATCTTTGGTGCCATAGCTTAGGGAAGCTTGTTTAAGTCCGTAAATGGACTTCCTAAGCTTCTAAACTAGATGTTCTTCGCCCTTCTTCACATAGCCATCCCGGCCATTTCATGTAGATGTCTCTACCTTTTTCAAGGTGGCCGTTTAGGAATACGGTTTTGACATCCGTTGCCGGATCTATGGGTTCATGTGAGCAGATATGGCAAGGAGAATCCCAATGGACTTGATCATTGCTACATGCGAGAAGGTCTCTTCGTAATCGATACCTTCTTTTCCAGGTAAAACCCTTCGCCACTGCTTTGGCCTTAAGCGCCATGATCTCTCCATACGAGTCCTCTCTCTTTCTCTTGTATACCCACTTACTACCAATAGCCTTGTAGCCCTCGCGTAGTTCGGTGATCTCGTATACATCCATATCAATTATGGACTTAAATTACGAGTCCGTGACGATTCGCTAGGAATGCCGCATCTACATCTCCCGTTTGCTTCGTTGTAAGTCCGGGGGATCCGTGGTATCTTGTTCATCGGCCAGGGAGATGATCAAGCGTCTCCCGGTGAACATATACCGATCGGGTGTAAATATCACCCTCCCGCTACGTCGAACGGTGTCGGGCCAGTGTGTTAGCAGTTGTGCGGTTACTCGTGGAGTACTATCATGCACGGGCCAGGCCCATTCAAGTGGAACTCGACCACCTTGTAATTCCTCGAGGATGATGTCGTCTCGAGATTTATGGTTACTAATGTAATCCTCTTCTAAGAACCGAGCATTAGGGCTAACAACGATCTTACGTTCTTTAGGATCATAAAAGTATCCACCCTTCGTTTCCTTCGGATACCCCATGAACAACATCGCCACGAACGTGATTCCGATTTGTCGGCTTGCCTATTTAACACATAAGCGGGACAACCCCCAAATCCTTAAGTGGTGCAAACTAGGCTTATGCCCATTCCACAACTTCAAAGGGGTCTTTTGTACCGAGCTTGGAAGGCACAAGGTTGAGCAAGTATCTTTGCGGTCTCCTAGGGTATATCCTCAAAAGGAAGCTGGCAAAGTTGCGTAACTCATCATCGGCCAGAACCGTCTCTAAGAGACTTCGGTTCCTTCTCTCGACACACCATTCTGGCGAGGCGTGCCGTCTTTGTCGGTTGGGATGTAATCCCACGTGCATCAAGTAGTCCTTGAACTCGTTGGATAGGTATTCCCTACCACGATCGGATCGTAGTGTTTTGATTTCTTTACCTAGCTTCTTCTCCATACGCCTTGAATTCCTTAAAGATTTCAAAGCAATCCGACTTGTGGCGAAGAAGGTAAACATATCCATTACCTCGAGTAATCGTCGGTAAATGTGATGAAGTTCTCATACCCTCCACGAGCTTGTGTAGAAATAGACCCACACAAGTCGGAATGTATCAAACTTAATACTTACAGTGGCTTTATTACCCTTTGCCTTGAAAGGCCTAGTCACCATCTTTACTTCTAAGCAAGGTTCGCAAGTTGGAAATGGTTCTACATGGAGAAACTCTAATGATCCATATTCCACCAACCTTTAAATCCTATTTAGATTGATGTGACCTAGTCTTAAGTGCCGCGAGATAAGTTTGGTTTATTTTAGAAGATTCTTTCCTCTTCTTAGGATTTGATGATGAGGAAGCAACATTAACGAATTACGCGGATTACAAGTAATAGTATATAAAGATCCGTTTAATAGCCCTCACGAGATGAAATCATCGTCTTTCATGATAGAAACTTCACTATCAAAACTTGATTTATAACCATCCATGATGTAGAGTTTTGAAACATAAATAATGTTTCGCCTAAGCTTCGGGCACATATTAAACTTCTTTAAATACTAAAAGCGAGAACTATCAAAAGATAGATTTAAATCTCCAATGACAATTGCATGAACTTTCGATCCATTGCCCATTGAGACTACCACATCGCCATTGCTCGTTGTCTTTTACGCAAGAAACCTTTCAAGGTGACAAACATGATCGGTTGCCCCTGAATCCACTACCCGTTCGTGGGTAGAAGAGGAAACTAGAACGGTCTCGATTACAAGAGCGACTCGCTTCTCTTTACATTTTGCCTTGACATCTGGATTATAATTATTCCGGTGGCCTTTCTTACCATTCTTGAAGAACCTTCCTTTCTCCTTTGACATTCGCATGTTGCGGGTAAGGACCGTCTTCTTACTCCCTTTGCTCTTCTTCAAATGTCCACCGTTTCGATCTTTTTTTTTTTTGGTTTTCGCCTTTCGGAGGATTCCTTGAACTATTAGGGATATTCAAGACCCGAGCACTCTTGCCACTTTCCTATAACCTCTTTGACCGCTACCAAAGATTTGAGTAACATACTTATAGTAAACTCGTTCTTAGGCATAGCGGTCCTAAAACGAGCAGTTCTTATAGGACCTTTGCGAGCATTTATTGGGAAGGTAAGATATCTCTTCCACTTTGTAAAATTATTTAAACTCGTTAGGGTTTGGTTGGTGAGACTTGTTTAGGAACTTGAGAAATTTTGAACGAGACATATACGAAAAAATATAATTTAAAAGCATGTATGAAATTTATATATGCACATAATTAAGTAATTAACCATCATTCTAACCTTTTGAAAAAAACCAATGATGTTAAATACTTGAATAGTCCTAGAGATCACACTCGCAAGCCACTTCGGGTGGATATTTACTCGTGTACCCCTAGACCCAAGCTATATACCTAGCTCTTTAATTCCGATCCACGCCTAGGTTCTTAAGACGAATGGAATTAATAATCCGATATCTACGGACCATGTCACTATTAAAACGCGGGAAGGGACTTCTCGGGAAGTTGTACTGCGGTCACATCTAAGCTTTGACCATTAATTTGGCCAGAATTAACATCAAATTCTCGAAATTGACATACTTACGTGAACCATACCGCTTTCAATTTGATTTAATTAGCCATCTTATTTAATTATTATACGCTAGAATACTCGTGTTTACTAGGCACGCAAGCCACTCAGGTGGACGTTTGCGGCTTCGCTCCCACTACTCGATAATAATTAAATATTATATTAGAAACCTCATCTCACAAAACTCATGGTTCAAAAATACAAGTAAGCCGCTCAGGTGGGCGTTTACTCATATAATTGTTCCACTTTTGTGTAGGTTCCAATTAATGGAGGTACGATTAAGTGTTTAATATCCAAATTCTTTGGAATCTAATTAAACATTTAATTTAAAGTTGCTTAGTCTTTTTTATTCAAAAGGTTTTTTTGAATCATGCATATCCGCATAATTCCTAAAGCACGTAATTTCTAAGCGCACATAATAAAAGCGTGCTCGCGAAAAATAAAACATGCTTCAATAAGGCTATAAATCCTATTTTCAAGGTTTTTCTAAGCGCAATTAATCACATAATCGCATGCTAAAGCAAAAATAGGAAATTTAAAACGTCGTTATCGGGCTTAAAAACACGAGATAAAAATTAAATCTATCTATTACAAAGCCAGAACAAAATACGGATCTTCGATATCTTGAAAAATCTTGAATTTGAGCGCATCGCAGCGCCTGCCGAAAGCGTCGTTGCCGCGTCATCGGTGTACGTCACGTGGCGAGACAAGTGGAAGCCCAGTCGGCATGTGGGCGCGTGGCGCGCCGCGTCGGCCGCGCCGCGTCGGCTCGTCTTCCTCAGCGCCATGAAACGCCGCCGCGCCATCTCCGCCGCCCGATGGCGGCTATACTGCCGCCGTCCGGCCCACGACGGCCACGGCGACCCCTTCCCCGAAAGCGCTGCCACACGAGGCGGCTGACGTCGCCGAACAAGCGCTTGCAGCGATGCGCGGCCGCGGCTAAGCGCGCCCTTGCGGCTATTTCGGCCATATCCTTCCCTCGTTCGCCGTCTCTATGAAGGATTAATTAAGGGTTAAGAAACTAATACCTTCCTCCAGGTTTGTTATCGCGGCTCGATCGTTGCTCTGTGTCGAGATCTTACGATCGTGTCCGGCCTTTTCTCCCTACGGGTGGTGGGGAAGCTGGAGAAAATAAATTTAATATCTCTCTCTCTAAAACTCACGTTTGGCGTGTGAATTATGAATTTCACGTGTTATGTTACGAACAGAATACTAATATATATAGGCTTAAAAAGCGATATAATATTAATATATTTGTAGCCCGTTAATTTAATTATATTCCCATGGGCTTCCACATAATTAGCCCATAATATAATTAATTAATCCCTTTGGGCTACTAATATTTATTAATTAATTGGCCCAACCAATTAATTCCGGATAAATAACATTATTAAATAATGTAAAAATACATTAACTCATTAATAATGATTTACGAGAGACAATAAATTACTAAGCAACTAATTGGGCCGGATCGGGGATCCAATACAAAAATAAAGCGGGGCCTCCAATTAATTAATTATTCATGATCGGCCCAGGAGCAAAATTAATTAATTAACACAAATTCATTCCACTAGAGAATCCGTCTTGACTTATCCCTTTATCCCAAATTGAGCAATGGCTTGTATTTTAGACTTAATCGATCTACAGTATTTAAGATAGAAATATTCGTTAATTAATTAAGCTCGCTTGACGGCTTAAATTATTTAACATCTTATATTCTTGAGTAGTACCACTTGACCTTATTAACACTTTGAACTTAATCAGCCAGTAGGGTTTAGTGTGCTAATCCTTTCAAGTTCCTCGGGGGATATTATCAACCCGTTTTATTAGGATACGGTGCAGATACGGACAACCGGCTGAGCCACAAATAACTACTAACACCCAAGATACGTAGATCCGGTCGCGATGGCGTTCACCGTAGTAGGTCAAAGTGATAGATAGCCAAATGCACTCGGTGAAGTCTTTACCAAGCTTAAGACCGGCAAAGTCACTGAGATCTTGGTTTTCCACTAAGGTCGAGTTAGGAAAACACATCTCACAGTGATCCGTCAATACACCACCTTAAGTGTACCGGTAAAGACAAACAACTTAAGACAAGCCACTTCTTATCTAAGCTGCGGCTTAAACCGACAACTTCATCCTTAAGTTGTCTCACGGTTTGTGTTAGCGGTTTATATCTTGTCGGTTCAACCAATTTGTGTTGCCTTACAGTAATACCCGACACACCACACAAATCTAACTTTTATTCAAGATAAAGGATAACATGTGCAAATATACATATTTATCGAGATAGGAGAATAAAACGGTGGTAAGGACAAAAACACGTTGTATACAAGCATAAAAGTGCTTCCGGTATACAAAATCCCAACAATTCTCCCACTTATACTAAAAGCAAACTTTTTAGTATACAATGTGTCAGTTCAGGTACAAACTAGTATTTAAGCGCAAATCCCATCCCATCACTCCCTCTTCTCCCGTTTATACAAAAGTTTACTGCGAGTCCCAAGTGGGGGCATCGCTACCGATCCTAAGCCGCGAACATGCTTCTCGTAAGCGGAATGGGTAAGCTCTTCATGAATGGATAAGCTATGTTATCTTCGGTTCCGTCTTTTCTATGAGTACGTCGCCTCGATTTACGAATTCTCGTATAATATGGTACTTCCTGTCCATGTGTTTAGGCGCCTTGTGAGATCTAGGTTCCTTAGAATTTGCCACTTGCACCCGCATTATCATAATAAATCGTGATTGCTTTAGGCAAATTCGAACAATATCAAGATCTTAGAGAAAATTCTTGAGCCAAAGCTGCCTCTTTTCGGGGCTTACGGCGACCACTAATGCCTTCCATGGTTGAGTCCGCAATGCATTTACGCTTTGCACTCCTCCATGAAATGGCTCCACCTCCCAAGGTAAACACATAACCCGAAGTCGACTTCTTTTCGTCTCTGTCGGCTTGGAAATCCGAGTCAGTATAACCCAAGGCACCGGACTATCGGCGGTAAACAATTCTATAATCTCTAGTCAGTTAAAGGTACTTGAGAATATTTTTCACCGCAGTCCGGTGCTCTTGTCCGGGAATAGGCGATATCTTGAGACCATGCCTACGGCATATGAGATATCCGGTCTCGTGCACAACATTGCATACATGAGACTACCGACGGCGGAAGCATATGGTACTAGTCTCATACTTTCTATCTCTTCGGGGCGTTTTAGGGGGCTGATTCTTGGATAGAAAAATGTCGTATACGAAAGGTACCGAACCTCTCTTGGCATTTTGCATGCTTTGAAACGAGCAATAACAATATCAATGTAGGACGCTTGTGACAAGCTTAACATCTTTTTCTTGCGATCTCGTATAACCTTGATCCCCGAGGATGTAAGCGGCTTCACCTAAGTCCTTCATTTGAAGCCTTGCTCGGATAACCATGTCTTTACGTCCGATAACACTTCAACATTGTTGCCCGATGAGAAGGATGTCATCTACGTAAAGTGCAAGAAACACCACTGTTCCATTAACATAGATACGGTATACGCACACCTCGTTCGGACATGATCGGATTCCGCCGAAATCGTCCATCAATTTCCCTCGATTTCGAATTTGTCGTCGGAAATATTTATGGTGAGCGGCGAACTTCGGATGTCGATTTCGGTCGCATCCGGGATCGGATGATCCCATACGATGTATCAACACAAAGCTCATATGACGAGGAATCCATCGGTTAAAACCGATCGAAAATCGGACCCGGACCCGCCGGGAATCTCCGCCGCAAAATTCGGTGGAACCACTAACCGAACTAGGGTTTTCGTCGAATGTGGAATTTACGGACAACACGATCACTTCTCCTTTCCAATGCTATTCCAGAACAAACCGGAAATCGGAATGGGTCGTGCGACCTATCCAGGACGAAGCTAACGAAAAGACGAACATATCTATCCGAACGGATCGGAAAAAAAATTTGGCATACGCCCCCACGCGCCATCGCAAGTCGGCGGTCGTGTTCTACCGAAACTAGGGTTTTGCCCTTACGCCCGTTGCGCCTCGATTTTTCGTGCCAATCGGACCAATTACAGATACAATAACAGTACAATTACATAACACATTGGGCCCTATCAACTACCCGTGGATTTTCTCACGAGAAAAAGCGTTACATCGGGGTCAAACAACGGTGGCTCGTAGGCAGCCCCCGAGCACGAAAATAGCGATAACGAAATTGAAACCTAATCATACATCTAACGCCAATATTCAGAGCCTAAACCAAGCTCGATACCAATTGAAGGAATAATTAGGGTTAGGAATGCTACCTTCCTCCTTCGTATGTTGTCGCGGCTACGATTGTTGCTCTGTATCGAGATCTTCGATACGTGTCCCGGCCTTTTTCTCCCTACGGGTGGTCGGAGAACCGGAGAAAATAAGATTACGTCTCTCCCACAAACTCACGCGGGCGTGTATGAATGTGTATATGTGTATTACATTATGAACATAATACTAATATATATATAGGTTTCAAAAGCAATATAATATTAATATATTTGTAGCCCATTAATTTAATTATATTTCTAATGGGCTTCCACATAATTAGCCCCATAATATAATTAATTAATCCATTTGGGCTACTAATATTTATCAATTAATTGGCCCGGCCCAATTAATTCCATATAAATAACATTATTAAATAATGTAAAAATACATTAATCCATTAATAATGATTTACGAGAGCAATAAATTACTAGGCAACTAATTGGGCCGGATCGGGGATCCAATACAAGAAATAAAGTGGGCCTCAAATTATTTAATTATCCATTGTCGGCCCGGGAGCAAAATTAATTAATAAACACGGATTCGTTACTTTCCTAGAGAATGCATGTTTGACTTACCCCTTTTCTCCCAGATTTGAGCAAGGGCTTGTATTTTAGACTTAATCGATATCCGTATTTAAGATAGAAATATCCATTAATTAATTAAGCTTCTTGATAGCTTAAATTAATTAACATCTTATATTTTCACGGTAGTACCCCACTCCCTTATTAACACACCTAAACTTAATCAGCCGAAACTGGTTTAGTGTGCTAATCCTTTGAGTTCCTCGGGGGATATTATCAACCAATTTTACTAGGATACACCGCAGGATACAGACAACCGGCCTAAGCCACAAATGACTACTAACACCCGAAGATACGTAGATTCGGTCGCGATGACGTTCACCGTAGTAGAGTCAAAGTGATAGATAGTCAAATGCACTCATTGAAGTCTTACCAAGCTTAAGATCGGCTAAGTCACTGAGATCTTGGTTCTCCACTAATGTCGATTAGGAGAACACATCTCACTATGATCCGTCAATACACCACCTTAAGTGTACCCAGTAAAGACAAGCGACTAAGACAAGCCCTTCTTATCTAAGCACGACTTAAGCCGAGCAACTTATCCTTAAGTTGTCTCGGTATGATAACTTCGTTTATATCTTGTCGGGTTCAACCAATTTGTATTGTCTTACGTGATACCCGACACACCACACAAATCTAACTTTTGTACAAGATAAAGGATTACATGTGCAAATATATATATATTTATCGATAGGAGAATAAATAGTGGTAGGGACAAACACATTGTATACAAACATAAAACACGCTTCCAATATACAAAATCCCAACGGGTAAAGGGGTCTTGGAGAAGGATCGACTACCGCAGTGTCATAGCCATCATGAAGACCAAGCGGGGAATGAAACAAACGTTCACTTTCATGTAGGGTTTGTAACTTTTCTTTGTTACATCACGGGTACATTTTCCACATACGAGTGGGATGAGGTAAAAGAAGCTCAAGCTCATCCCACATCACATTTAAACGGGTGTAATAGGCAAGAACATGAAGATTTCCTTGGGTAAAGGCATTTAACTCTTTTTTAAGTTTCAAAACATTGGACCCATTACTTTGATCATAGCGTTGTTTAAGAACTTGCCATAAATGATACGAAGACTCAACATAAACAAAGGAATCACGGATATTTTGAGTCATGCGGTTTGTGATCCAAATAGCAACAAGATAATCGGCTTGAACCCACTCATGATAGTTATCATCATCTTCGGAGGTAGGTTGAGGGATTTTACCATCAATGAACGGCGCTTATTGCGTGCGATGCACAAGCGGATAGCTCGACTCAGGGGTAATAGTTGGTGCCGTTGAACGGGGGCTCCAACGAGTTTGATTCCAGCATGATCATGCGGTGAAATGGCAAATACATCTTTGATTCGACTAGTTTGTGGCCTGGAGATTGGGAGACTCCGGCGTGGTGTTAGATTCGGCCTCGTCCGGAGTTGGATTCGGGTGAGGCGTGCCCGGCAACGGCTAGCCCAGCGGGTTGAGGTGGAGTAGGTGGGCGAACCATAACGGAAAGGAGTAAGAACGAGAGGAGCTTAATGCTCCGATACCATGTTAAACCAGAAGGAAGAAAACGAAGAACAAGTGTAGATCCGGATCTAGATCCGGATGCGAAGATAGAGATGAGAATTTGTAGCGAGAATCCGATTCTTTACGCAAGCCGTTGCGATAAAGCGAGTACATATATATATAGCTAGGTACGAACACTAAACACTAACTAACAAAAAAAGCAGAAGGTGAAAGATAGATAAAAACGTAATATGAAAGTGCGACTTAATAAGTAGACCGTTGATCTTGTAAATGAAGGATCGAACGGCTAATGAAACAGCATAAAGGATTAAGTATCGACTTCTTCGAGTTATGTTCTTCTTAATTTTGCAACAGCGCATATCCTTCCTTGTGATTTTTGTAAATCCCGTTGGAATCGATATATATATATATATATTTATATATATATATATATAAATAAATTATTTAGTTATTACTGGAAATTCACTTAGGATTACATGTTAATTTGGCCAAGTAACAAATTCACCCTTTTCGATCATATTTTCGAGCTTCGATATTTATCCGATTAATGTTTTGGTGATATATGACGTCGACCACGTTTCGAGTAGATAAGTATAAATTGTTCTTAATTTCTCGATTCCGATTTTCTAAAGCAGCTGGGGTGAGAAATAGTGCTCAGTCAAGTTTGGGGGGCACAAAACTAATATGTTACCTAAAGTGGAGAAACTTACCTTATTCGGTTTTGGAGAGAATTACATTAATCAAAAGTCCCCACATGGATTAATGAATAATGTTTCGTGTGGTATTTAAGTCTCTGCTAATGTTTAGGAGATAACTAAGTGACATGTGCCAAGCGCTTGTGCCACACCTGTGCCATTGCTTGTAACGAGCACTTTTTTCGCGACCCGCCTCACACACGCGCGCGCGCGGCCGGGGGCGGCCGGCCTGATGCCCGCCCGCCGGGGCCCGGCCCGGCTCAACTCCGATTCCGAGTCCCGTGTCCGTGTCCGTTCTCCCGTGCGCTTGGACTTCGACTTGCACTGGACTTGGACTTGGTCCTTTTACGAGTGGTCCGTTTGGGTCGCCCGCTCGGCTCGTGTCGTCCAGGTTCGGTCAGGGTCCGGCCGATGCGGTAATGGACCTATGCCTTGGATTCCTCTCCCCGTGTGCCGTGCACGCCGCCACACCCAAGCAAAGACTTTTCGGAAGCGGATCCGGAGTGTAGTCGGCCCGAACTCCCGGTAAACCTTCCATCTCTCCCAACACCCACTTACCATCCACGATCTCCAAGACACGGCTTCCTTAATCAAACACTGAGCTGACCGCCATAACAGGACTACCAAGGGGGATGTCATTCAACACCCGCAAAAAAACAACAACATTCCATAGTTACCGCATCTCATCCTACCGTTTCTTAATGGTGTCTCAAGCAGCCTTCTCGTCCTCGCCGGGAAACCTGTCACGAGCTCAAGATCCTGCGGTGCCGCAATCCTCGAGACGCTGTGCCGTTTCTCATCGTGGGACGATACGCCTACAACCGAGAGCACTAATGGGGGGGGCGTATTTCGCTTCCTTGGCGGAGAGAGGCTTCCTCGACTGGATCATTTTATTTTTGTTTTATTTTTTCTGCCACATTGCTTGCACAAGAAATTTTTGTAACCAACAATCGGGGGCAACATGAAATAGCCTCCTACTCTACCTAAGTCGGCCGTAAACATGCTTCTTCTGCCGCTCTCTCTCCGATGCTAGACCCCCACACCCTCCGTCGCCAGGCCGTTTCCGCCGCCGCCACTAACCTCACAGATTCGACGCTATCGCTTCCTCCTGGCACACCGGGTTCCGACGCCGTCCCTTACACCTTCGCCCGGCTTGCTAATCCAACTCCTAGCTGCCATTTCCACCGCTACCGATGCCGGGATAGCACTAATCAGGCGCACGCCGCTAACACGCATT